>CM069308.1:38397282-38714782 GCA_035609425.1 Epinephelus awoara
ACCAGGACCATAAGCTTCAACCTTAAAGCTAACTAACTATATATGTGTTGGATTTATTAATCTGTCAATCTTTCAGAAGTCTAAGAAAAATGTTTGGGACATTGAAAGTAGCGTTCTAAGAATCCTTGTTTACTGACGCTGCATTGTAAAATCTTAAAATAATTGGTAGCATCTATTCTTTTTTAACAATTTACCAAATGCCTCTTGCATTAATGTCAGGCAGACCAGGGTGGCGTAACCAACAAAAATCATGTTTTATATTACCGTCACAGTAAACACGTGTGCAAATGTCCCTTACCCCCTTACTTTTTTTTTTTTTTAATTTAAGTTTTTGTTAAATTGGTTTCATATTTAATTACTAGTGGCTTTAAAAAAGTCAATTTAAAAAAAAAAAATCTAACATGCCCTAAGCTGTAGGGACCCTGTTATACCCTGTACTATTATGGTGCCTTATAATATACTCTGCCTCGATAACCAAATAATTTAATACCGATTCAGGCTAATCATGATAATACTTATATTCTGTTGATAGTCACATTAATTACAAACATGTCACCAATAAAACCACATCTCTTGATGCTCCAAGGGAAGGTCTGATTAATGTTCTGACTTTACATATCAGTTCATTGTGTTAGTGTAAAATCAGAACTGATGTTAGGATATATAAAACTGACTGTGCCTTCAGAGTAGATATGAGTGGTAAATGGACAGAAAGTATGACAACACTGGTCTTATCAAGTACTGCCATCTCCTGGCTAGTAAGAAGTACAAAAAAAAGTATCCTCTGGATTCAGATTTTCTTAAACAATGTTTCTGAACATTAGGTTTGCATGTGTGCTTTATATTCAGATCTTTGCTTTATCTCCCTGCTATGAGAAATATACTGTTTGATGTATGCAGACAAGATGTCAGTACTTCATTGTGATACTTTTTGAATGATTCATGATACCATTTTATGCCTTGTAAGCTTTCAGCAAGGGATAGAGTGTGTTGATGATTAGGGTCTGTTTAGGTTTTCACACATACGCAACCAGTCCTCTCTAATCCTGCAGTGAGAAAACTGCCTCCAGCAGCCGGTTGTGTTCTAGTTAATCCTGGGGGTTGTGTTGAATACCATCATCCCCCCCAGTGTGTCACCCCGAACCTTTTCCTCTCGTGTCTCCAGCATGTCCCTTGCATTCTCTTTTACTTTTTTTTTTTATCATTACTTGACTAAGGCCCAAGAGGAAGGGAAAGGAAATCATCTCCCACACACATCCACTTATTTCATTCACCCATTTCATTTAGTTTGAGGTAATTTCTCTCAATCTTTTGCCTGAGGTCTAGTGGCATGGAGGGAGTAGTAACCCAAGCCTCAGTGCTGACAGATATCCACATCCCTACTGTATCCTCTCTTTTCCCACTACTCGTCTTTCCTCCCCTGTTCCTCTTCGTTCTCCCTCTTGTTATCTTGCCCAGCAGAGTCAGCAAAGCCCCTCACTGTGCTGCTAGCAGCGGCATGGTCAGTAGCCCACATAGGGCTCAGAGTGAGGCTCTGCTGAGGCTTAAGCTGCAGCCACTGCCAGAAGAGATGAGCTTAGAGTACAGCTGTAGCCTGCCTGTGATTTTAGGGTCGAATAAAGTGTTATTGTTGAATAAAATGTCTGTTGCAATAAAAGGGAGAAGTGTATAATTAGCATCATGAAAATACAAGGAAAAATACATCACAGTAAAAGTGAGAAGGGAAAAAAAGAATAATGTTGATAAACATTTAAGACGAAAATATTTGTTGATAATGTTAAAAGACCAGGAATTGTGTAGTTCTAAACTGTGGAATTAGACTGTTAAATTCTTTTCATCATTTCTGTGTTCAGGATATTTTGGGTCAGCTTAAAAAACCTGCTAAACAGCCACTCTTAACTTAACCCCTCCCTTGCTATATTAAAACTACGTTACTACTGACACTAGAATGTATGTCACCTATTCTTAAGATAAGGGACAAAGCAGGTTTTGAATTTTTATTTTTATTTTTTAAAATACACACTATATTTATTGGAATTGGATATGTCTGTAGAGAAAAGTCTTAACTATTTAACTATGTAAAGGAACAGGTTCTAAATAAAAATACTTTTTAAGGAAAGTAAACATGTTTCACTGTAGAGCTTGATTTGTGTCTGTTTGAACCACTAAAAAGTCTACAGTTATAATTCTTCCAGTCCAAAAAGAATCTTAGGTCCTGACATACATTGGGGTAGTGTTTAGTTACACTGACATGTAATAAAATACAATATATAACTTGTGTTGTGATTTCACACTATTCTGAACACCCACATTTATTAATGTCTGCATTTAAATCTTTGTTTTTAATTATACTAGCATAAAAACAATGTTCTTAGATAAATAAGATATAAGATAAGATAAGATAAGATAGATAATCTTTACTACATAAGCAACATTTACTAAAAAAAGAATTAACATTTTCCTTTTTCAAAAATCAACAAAAACATACATCTGGCGATGTTGATGAAGAACTGACGGTGTTTACAATGAACTACGTGCATTACTGATTTAATAAACAAACGTGACTTTAAACAGATTGAGGTGACAATAGATGAAGAACAAACTTTTTCTCTTTTGTTGAACATAAATAACAACTAACAGTTGGCAAACATCCTGTAAATTACACAATTTCCAATTATCTTCAAAAGCTATGTTTTTGGTGATATCTAGTGGTGAAATGGTTTAGGTAGAAATTTAATGTAGCATTTTTAGTCATGTTAAATTAGTGAAATTAGAAAATAACAAATATTGAATTTTCTGACATCAGAATAAGCCCTTTATATCTACCCTTCACATAGGCTGCCATTCAATGTAAAATTCAGTTTCACCACTATATGATACTAAAGTCAACACACTGATCCTTCAATTTAATTTGTATTTATATAATTATATAATATAAATGCTGGTAAAGTTTCATGATAATCAGTAGACCACAAAGCTTGTCAATACTCTACAAGTCAGAAGTGTAGGGTATCTAGTACGAGCTTAGATAACGTAATTTATGCTAAAATAAACATAAATAAATCCCTGAAATAAAATTTTAATCCTTTACTATGTTCACAGATATAATATATATATAATAATATATTCGCACATTTAGAGGTTATAGGTGGATTTGTCAACTCCAACAGCTTACATGTCAACTCCATCAAACATAAACCTGACAGAGTTGACATGTGACAGAGTTGACAAAAGGGAATGTATTTTGAGGACACAACTTTTATAGGCGGATCTTTAAGGAAAATATTGTTTGATGTACACTTTAGGCATTGTTTTATAAATATAGAACCATTCTTTTTTATTTGACATATATATTTGCACAATGCTATATAGTTTTTCTTGGGTGGGTCAATATTGTGACCTCTTGCTAAGGACAAGCACAATAACATGGACCTCTTAACTACAGACCAGACATTTAAACAGATTTGCCAAAAAACAGTTAAAAGCGGGTGATAAAAATGACTTTGGTATATGCAGTTCCTTCAGATTTAACTTTTGTAAGTATGTAAAATCATCAGTCAATTTCAATCAATTTTATTTATATGCCCAATATCACAAATCACAGTTTGCCTCACAGGGCTTTACAGCATACGACATCCCTCTGTTCTTTGGACCCTCGCAGCGGATAAGGAAAGACTCCCCAAAAAAAAACCTTTAACGGGGGGAAAAAATGGTAGAAACCTCAGGCACATCAACTGAGGAGGGAGATGGCATTTCCTGTTTTCACAAGGGGGCGCCATGAGCAAGATTGCCTATGAGCATATGGAGGCGTTGAGGGCAGACCTCTCATCATGTACAGGAATTTTGAAGCAGTTTGGATAAATTATGTGGGAGAGAAAGCTGCTTGAATATGCATGGCAATGGATCAAAAATGGCAGCGCCATAGCAGCCATGCCCTTTGACCTACAGACATGCAGAGCACAACTTTTGATCAGCATGGTCTCTGGATGATCTGTAAAAAATTGAAGTCAATTGGATGAAATCCCTAGGACTAGTTCGTTAAAATACAACATGTGGACATCACGCCAAAATGACAAGTCAAAATCAAAATGGCCGACTTCCTGTTTGGAGTAAACCATTGGTGCCAGAGACTTTTATGTGCTTCTGGACAACATACACATGTGTACCAATTTTCATTTTCAAACTCCAAAAAAACCCTATGGGGAGGGGTTATTGAAAATTTCAAGGGGCGCTATAGAGGCATTTTGTCCCCCCCACGGGCGACGCCCCTATCAGATGCAAGAGCTCGCCATTCTTGACCTGTGTTTCAATTTTCATGAGGACATGAGGTTGCTGGCCAGGCTGGCTGGTAAGTGAAATTTTTTACCAGCCAGGCAGATATTTTACCAGCCAACCAAGTAATTAATAATTATTTATTAATTAGCCGGGTGGTGGCGCAGCAGCAGCAACATTAACCTCAGTCTCTTGGTCATCGTTCAGTAAAATCTCAGCCTCAGCAGGTTCATTTGCTTTAGTTTTTTTTTTGTTTTTTTTGTGGGAGGCTCTGCAATACCTGGCCAGCATCGCCACATGATATTTTTTCTTACTTCTTCTTCTACGGGGGTTCAGAACATGGAGGTACATTCACAATAGGTTTTTTCAAGATGAGCCAGGCCTGCCCAGATTCGATCACCAGCGATCGGCGCACAATGCATGCCGGTAAGTTTTGTGTCTGACTTCATCCCGACTTGCTCTGACGTATTACAAAAGTGGACGTGATAAAACCGCGAGACTGAGGCGGCCGCAGTTTTTCTGGCCAGGTTCTGCAGTTGCTCTCCACCGACTGCACCGCCTGGCTCTCACCTGATCTAACAGCTGATTGGTTTAGATGTCGACTCCACAATATGACGTTTTAGATAGACTTTTCATTTTTGTTGAATTTTAGAGATTAAGATTGTATTTGTCTGATTTGAAGGTTTATTCTGTAACAGAAAACATGTGTGACTGATGGTGAAGTTTATATGTCAGAGACTAAATACATTCATCATGAACTATACAGTCTACTGTATATTAATATTGGACTGTTTAATTATTGAAGTATTTAGTAACAGAGACTTGTGGTCAGTGGGATGTGAGGATTCATAAAATAACGTGTACAGATGTGAAGCCCTGATTGTATCTCACTGATCTTTAATGAAAGCTGTTGTCTTGTATTTTTTTCCTCTGAAAATATTAACCTTATAGTTAAACACAGTTTATTCAGCCTGTGTAGTTGAGGGGACAGGTCAAACTGATATGATGCTGATTTACATGGGAGTTAATGTCAAATGGGGGATAAACCGTAAACATAAACTACAGATCACCTGTCAAGCATTTTAATAAATTAATCTATCATAATAATAACTGGAGACTGAAAACAAACTGATATATGGGTCTGATCACTTTTTTGATTAATTGACATCATTCCAGACAGGATGTTAGTGTGTCTGTGACTTCCTGTACGGACTGAAGGCTGCTGGAAAGTGTCGGAAAACTATATGACTTCACCGCAGCTTTTTGTCACAGCCCCTGGCTGTGGACGCCTGCTCTCGTCTACTTTTCAGGCGAGGCGCAGTTCATCTAGAACAAGCCTATTAACAAAGTAGCGGAGTGAAAGAGTGATACATCCTGTCAGCCGAGGGGTTTCCTGTCCTCCGCAGGCTGAACTTCACTCAGCTTCACTCAGCTGCCCAGCAAACCCGCAGCATCTTCCCACTTTAACCTGAATAACAAACCGGGGCTCGGTGCTCTGGTGTGATCCAAACGGAGAGCCAGGGCTAACTGGGAAGTTAGCGGAGGCTAACTGGCTGTGCCTCCCTCCGGTCATGCTGCGGCTAACACTCCGCTAGCCTCACAGCTACGCCTCGCCAGCAGCTATCCACCTCAGCGCACTGTGTTAACGTCATGACTGACGCACTTATGCGACCAAAGATCATCTCTGCCTGAAATACACATTACTCTGCCAGGAAACCAGCCGATACCAGCATCGTTTTCCAGTAACAAAAAATGCATTTTTCGCTGGTACAGGGTACCCGCGGATCCTTGAAAAGTCTTAAAAAGTCTTAAATTCATGTATCTAAAATTAAGGCCTGAAAATGTCTTAAATTCATTAGAGATGTCTTAAATTGGTCTTAAATTCATTACTCAAAGGTCTTAAAATTGTTGCGGAAGGAATATTTAATCTGACTTTCTTTCTTTTCTTTTTTTTTATTCTGGCAGCACTTTTCTGTGAGTGTCCATGCGCCGTCCAATAATGGCGCGCGCTGACGGTAGCACATACACAATGAGTGGGGCCTATTTCCACCAGATGCGTGTTGGTTGCGTCTGCACTCCGGCACGGCAGCAGAGCCGATAGGATTCAATTCTAGTCAATGTGTGTGTTTCCACCGGCTGCAGCTGTGTTGTGTTCCAGCTCCGTCTCAGCTGTGGTGCTCCGGAGCCCTCTGCAACAGATACACAGGAGTACTATTTTTGCCGGACGCCGGAGCACAATGCAACAATTCAGCACAGAGCAGATCGTGCTGGGCAGGAAGTCATGCACAGAAACAAAATAAAACATCCGGTTAATTTTCAAAATAAAATAGAGTGTTTACGGCAGATCATATTTCCCTGCACTACACCTTGAAAACTACATAATGGGCGGAGGCAGGCCTGAAGTCAACAGGTCAGAGATTTTCAGACATCATTTCACCCCGTTGACACCGTGGACGAGGAGATATTCATCATGGCAGTGCACCGAGATGTCTTCCGGCGAAGCTGCACCGCTCCGCACAGCAGCCGGTGGGTGTTGACAGACAGCGGAGCACGCAGCAGACAACCAGCGCTGCCGTACCGCAACAGACACGCATCCAGTGGAAATCCGGTGTTCTTGTTGGCGGAGGTCTGCGCTTTGTGTGCTCTGTGTGAAAAGGGCTTAACGGTACGCGCTGGCCACCTGGCAATCAATATGCTGCTGTAGTGGTTTGTTTTCCAGACATGTGAGTATCTTTGAGCAGTGAAAGTTATTATTTATGACTTTTTACTTGTCGGCAGTGATTTGTTTTCCACAGAGCTCTATGTGCGAGCATTTTACTCGCATTTGCGACTAAAAATAGTTTTGTGCCAGCAAAATAAATCATTCAGCACGCTGTGCGAGTCCAGATTTCAACCAGCAGCAGAAACGAAAGGTGAATCATGCAGGTTGTGGGTTGAACGGGGGTCACAGACAGGACACAGAAATAGCCTATGGTGGCTCTGCAGCGCAAAATAACAGCTTGGTGACAGAGAAATCCGAACCCAGGTCCAGTAGCCCAATTTCCTCTTTCGTTGGCGTCATGACTGCCCAGTAGTACCTGAACAGCCGAGCTGTGGCAGCACACAGGTCAAACGTATTTGGTAGCGAGGGCAGCGTCATAGCATCCACACCCCTTGACATAGAGAAAAGCTTTTAATAACTTTTGATCAGCATGGTCTCAGGGTGATCTGTACCAAATCTGAAGTTGATTGGACAAAATCTGTAGGAGGAGTTCGTCAAAATACAAGGTGTCGAAATCACAAAATTGCCACTAAAATTAAAAGTTTAAATCAAAATGGCCGACTTCCTGTTTGGAGTAGACCATTGGTGTCAGATACTTTTTTGTGCGTCTGCGTGACATGCACATATGTACCAATTTTCATGTTCCTACTCCAAATAAAAAACCCTATAGGGAGGGGTTTTTGAAAATTTCAAGGGGGCGCTATAGACGCATTTTGTCCCCCCCATGGGTGGCGCCCCTATCGGATTCAAGAGCTCGCTGTTCTTGACCTGTGTATCAATTTTCATGAGGATATGAGATCGTTGAAGCCATTAAAAAGCCAAACGTATTTAGTGGTGAGGGATCGAAAGTCGCCACGCCGCCACAGGGACACCATTAGATGTAGCTTCACAGCGTTCATAAGCTAGCTTCACCAACTTATTCTGCATGCATTAGAGGCTGATGCGGTCAAGTTTGTGTCATCGGTATATGTTAAAGTAAAAACTGGTCACTTCCTGTTACCACCGGGGGGCGCTATGAGTAAGGTGAGATATTAATATACCTGGCCATTCAGAGCGGCACCATCATCATGTCCAGCAAGTTTGAAGCTGCTGAGATCAAGTATGTGGGGGTGAGGTCTATTTGAAATTCGATGGCGGGAAAATGAAAAGTCACCAAAGTTTGTCATGCCCTAGTGGCCACGCCCCTTGACATACAGGTGCTAGGGCCCTAATAATAATAAAAAATCCTTACATTTTAATATGGTCCTCGCACCGCTACGTGCTTGGGCCCTAATAAACAGCGCGATTATAATAGGGTCCTCACGGATGACTTCGTCGTCGCTCGGGCACCAATAATAAATAATAAGCAGCGCGATTTCAATAGGGTCCGTGGACAACTTCGTCGTCGCTTGGGCCCTAATAAACAGCGCGATTTCAATAGGGTCCTCGGATGACTTCGTCGTCGCTTGGGCCCTAACAATAATGATAATAATAATAATAATAGTAATAAATAATCCATGCATTGCAATAGGGACCTCACACCGATAGGTGCTCGGGGCCTAATAATAAACAGCGCGATTACAATAGGGTCCTACGAGGACGACTTCGTTGTCGCTCGGGCCCGAATAAAAATAATAATAATAGTAGTAGTAATAATAATAATAATAAACAGTGAGATTACAATAGGGTCCTACGCGGACGACTTTGTCGTCGCTCGGGCCCTAATTACAGCTATTGTGGTACAATAAGTTGAAGTATATATTAATATATTATACTATACTTATGTGCCAATAGTCATGTTTATAATAATAGCAGTATGGCTAATGATAACAGCAGTAGCAGGAGGCATCAGGCAGGACCACGGCAGCAGCACAACCACACGCGTCACACTATTGTTCGGTGTATTATAGGAGGTCCCTGGCAGACTATAGGCCTAAGTTAGCCTAACTAGGGGCTGGTACAAGGCAAGCCTGAGCCGGCCCTAACTATAAGCTTTGTTAATGAGGAAAGTCTTAAGTCTAGTCTTGAATGTGGAGACAGTGTCTGCCTCCCGGACTGCAACAGGAAGATGATTTCACAGGAGAGGAGCCTGATAGCTGAAGGCTCTGGCTCCTGATCTACTTTTGGATACTTTAGGGACCGCAAGTAATCCTGCATTCTCAGAGCGTAGTGTTTTGGTGGGATAACATGGCACTATGAGCTCTCTAAGATATGACGGAGCCTGACCATTTAGAGCTGTATAAGTTAATAGTAGGTTTTTAAATTCAATTCTGGATTTTACAGGGAGCCAGTGCAGAGAAGCTAAAACAGGAGAAATATGATCTGGTTTCTTAGTTCCTGTTAGTACATGTGCTGCTGCATTCTGAATTAGCTGGAGAGTTTTTAAAGACTTATTAGAGCTACCTGATAGTAGGGAGTTACAGTAATCCAGCCTTGAGGTAACAAAAGCGTGGACCAATTTTTATGCGTCTTTTCAGGTTAGGATAGGCCTCATTTCCGCAATATTACACAGATGAAAAAACGCATGAGGTTTGTTTTAAATGGGAGTTAAAAGACAAATTTTGGTTAAATATTACTCCGAGGTTTCTTACGGTAGTGCTAGAGGCCAGAGCAAAGCGATCTAGAGAAACTGTGTCATCAGATAAAGAGTCTCTGAGTTGTTTGCGGCCAAGAACAATAACTTCAGTTTTGTCTGAATTTAACATAAGAAAATTGGTGCTCATCCAGGTTTTTATGTCTTTAAGGCAATTATGAAGTTTAGTTAATTGATTAGTTTCTTCTGACTTCATCGATAAATACAACTGTGTATCATCCGCATAACAATTGAAATTTACAGAGTGATTTCTAATGATGTTACCTAAAGGAAGCATATATAGAGTAAATAGGATTGGTCCGAGCACAGAACCTTGTGGAACTCCAAAACAGACTTTAGTACATAAGGATGATTCATCGTGAACATGAACAAACTGAAAATGATCAGATAAATAAGATTTAAACCAGCTTAGTGCAGAACCCTTTAAGCCAATTAAATGTCCCAGTCTCTGTAGCAGAATTTGATGGTCAATTGTGTCAAATGCCACACTAAGATCTAATAAAACAAGTACTGAGACGAGTCCTTTGTCTGAAGCAGTCAGAAGATCATTTGTAATTTTAACTTGTGCTGTCTCAGTGCTATGAAGCGAAATCCTGACTGAAATTCTTTAAATAAATCATTGTCTTTGATAAAATCACACAGCTGGTCTGCGACTAATTTCTCAAGGATCTTTGAAAGAAAAGGTAAGATTAGATATTGGTCTATAGCTGGCTAACACATCTGGATCCAGGGTGGGCTTTTTAGGAGAGGTTTAATTATAGCTACCTTAAAAGACTGTGGTACATAGCCTGTTAATAAAGATAATATTGATCATGTCCAACAAGTGAGCGTTAACTAAAGGTAAGACTTCCTTAAGTAGCCTCGTTGGGATGGGGTCTAAGAAACACGTTGATGATTTCGGTGAAGAAATCACTGTGGTCAATTCTTGAAGAGAAATTGGGGAGAAGCAATCTAAATATATATTAGGTCTTACAGCTGTGTTTGAAAGCAGATAGGTGCTATCTGAGGACAGGACATTTTTGCCTCTAATAGTTGGAATTTTGTCATTAAAGAAGCTCATAACAGTTCTGAAAAGAAACCTGGGTTTATTCTCATTTTCTTCTCGTAAAGCTCAAGATTCAAGGTTTTTATTGTCATTTTCACTGTGCATTTTCATACACAAGAGAACAAAATTATGTTTCTCAGTCAGTGACCACAGTGCAAAAATAAAAACATCAATAAAATCATAATAAAATGCAGCATAATAAAATGATGAATATAAATAAAAAACAATGTGTATTGTGCTATTCTATCTAGTTAAAAGAAGAAGTCCATTCTTTCAAAGTGCAGATAGTGCATTCAGTCTCTTGACTTGGCAGGTGACTACATACCCAGCCATCAACGTGTCTCAAGATGTCTTAAGATGTGTCTTAAGACACATTTATTGAGATGTCTTGAGACATCTTGGTAAGTCAAGACATGTCTATAAGACGTGTCTATAGACATGGGTCTTAAGATGTCTTAAGATGTCTTGAGATGTCTTAAGATGTCTTGGAAATATAAAGATGTCTTAAGATGTCTCAAGATGTCTTAGAAATATTACTATCTCAAGATGTCTTAAGGTATCACGATTCAATATTCCTTTTTTATCAGTTGAATTTAACATTTTATCATTTTTTTCAGTTAAACTTTCATTACAAATGTCAAAAAAGAATGCAAAACCATATGAAAATACTCAGCATTTAATAATAAAACATAGTATGTACAGAATGATTATGTTTACAAATTGATTACATTTTTACATTTATACAGGTACCCTACCTTCTTAAGGTACCATTTGTTCCTGGGATTGTGAATGATTTTTTTTTGTCAACAATTTGACAGTATTGTCCATTGGTGGCAGTGGACTTTGTCCCAATCCCTAGGTGTTGATTTGGTTCCCAGAAGCATTTGTGGTGGAGGAACAGGAGGGTGTCAGTGATGGCTGCTGTCAGAAAGAGTAGTTTTCCTCTTTGATACTCTTTGCAGCCTGTCAGGGGATCTTCTCTGTGTTGTGGCAGGAAGATGGTCCCCTCAAACAGGACCAGCGGATTATCTGGGGAAAAAAACGTCATCCATTAGCTATGGGTTACATCAATATCTTTAGTATAACTGCTTAACCTAACACAATAGCATTAAGCATTATGTTATGGGTTCACATTGCCTGGTTCCTCTGTAATTTTCTTTACATATTTTATTCAAGATCTTTTGACTACTTTACCTGAGATTGTAGCCCATATATGGCGGTGATTTTCACTGGTTGCCTGTCATTCACATGGGTTGGGTTGAGGGGGGCTGTCTCCACAAATGAGCCAACTTTAATAGTCTTTATATCAAATCTGAGAATGAGATAATATATGTTAAACACACTTGGGTTTATATAAAAAAGGTTTATTATAAACGGGGTATTTCCATTTCTTTAGATAAATTTCTAAGGGCCTTATCCATGAAAGGATGCACAGCATCTGGGAAACACTATGCAATACTATTGTGTTGCTGGTACAAATGCTGTACTATAATTTGTTATAATTTAATTTAAACGTACAATATGTGATTTTCTGCCGCTATGGGGTCTCAAACCAAAACAAAAACAGAAGACGGAGTTGGATGACATCGCGAAGTACCGTGGGATCATGGTAGTTGTAGTTATATAACAGATACCGATCTAACGTTCCTCACTGCGTGTAACTGAAACCGACCGTGGCAGTTTTTATGGCAGAGCGAGCTTCAGCAGCAGAGAAATGCTCATGGACGAGATATATTACTGAAGTTATATTCACTTTATGTTTCACTTTATGCAAATGGTGTCCGTCGGCCGGTGTAGCAGCCCGAGCCGATGTGGTACCTACACTGGATCGTCAAACTCTGATCTAACTATCAGCAGTAACGTTACTTAGGCTGACCAAACGTCCTCTGTTGCCCGGACATGTCCACTTTTCACGTCCCGTCCGTTTTTTTTTTTTCATAAACTGATTATAATGTCCGGTTTTCCGTGTGTTAAAGTCATGGCTCTCTTTTTTAGCGACTGTCTCGCTAACCTCAGTTATTTACACTCTATGCAGAAATGCTACTTACTTTAGCTGAGCGGTTAGCAATCTGCTAACGTTACTTATTTGAGCAAACTGCTAGTTACTTAGCTTTATAGTCAGCGGTTAGCCAGCCTCCGCCCCACACCGCTCCTCAGCGCTGGTGCCCGGGCGGGCAGCAGTGCTTGCAATACACTGGTGGAAATTGTTAATATTTTGATAACATCAGCCAGATGTTTGCTTACCTGTATAGTAGAACATATGGGAGGTAGGCGTCGAATTGTAGTCCTAGATTTTCACGAAGCTCTCTCCATCTCGGAAAGGCCACACCAGTATTTATCCTGGATTTAGCTCTCCTCTTCTTATCCCAAATTCTTCTGGGATCGCTTGGTTGACCCGTACGTTTCCGTTTTACCGGCTTGTTTACCGGGACAGCTTCGGTGTCAGAAGGTGCAGCAACCGTTAATGTATAACCATGATCCGTGAGTAGCCTAGCAACAGTAACGTTCATTCTCTGACGTCACATCTGGTCTGCTGCTTCTTCTCCTCCTTCATTTAATGTCTATGGTAACTGCAGTTACCAGTCATTAGTTGCAATCTAATGACAAGGTCCGTAACTGTTATTAATATTTCATATTTATCTGGGTTTGAAAAATTGTTGGAAACATTTCTGATAATCAAAGTACACAACTAAACAAAATATATAATATTTGTTCAGTCGTTTTTAGAATTTTTTATGTGGAAAAACTACATATTATATCTTAAAATGTTGTCGTGATCTGTGTATAGATCTTTATATATGTATTGTTATTGTATATTTAAAATTAATTATTCTATGATACTTTTCTATGATATTCATTTAATTCAATAATTTATTCATTAAACACTTTTATAAACTTAATTTCACCTCCTGTTTATGTTCATCTTCTGTTGAAAACAATTGTTTTATAAAAAAAATCACAGTACATTACCATATCCTTCTTCATTTGAAGCAATATCTTACATTTTTAACTTGTTCATTCAGTTATTGTTTGTTTGTTTTTACCTTACTAATCCCATTACGCAGAGCTCTCAAGGAAATTAAAAATAATGCAAGTTAAATATTGAAAAAATAAGTAATTATCATTTACATTCCAATAACATTTTATAAGATTTTACAGTAAAATATAAATAGACCATTATCATATTATCATCATAATACTCCAGTTGAAACAAGATAGCTTGACCATGTATTTGAGACATGCATACCTATATCTGAAGCCATCTTAAAATGGGAATGTCTTAAGCCAAGGGAAATATGTCTTAAGATGTCTTAAGCCACTCAATGTCTTCAAGATACATGTGTTGCTCTGGCATGTCTTGAGACATGGGTGGCGTCTTCAGTTTTTTGTCTTAAGATGTCTTAAGACGTCTTGATGTACAAAAATGTCTTGAGATGTCTTGATTTCGGTCATTAAGACATCTTAAGACATATTTCCTTTGGCTTAGTAAGCCAAAGGAAATATGTCTTAAGATGTCTTAAGACACTCAATGTCTTCAAGACACAAAAATCTGTTTGGGTGCATCCGATGTGCTGCTCTGGCATGTCTTGAGACATGGGTGGCATCTTCAATTTTTTGTCTTAAGATGTCTTAAGACGTCTTGATGTACAAAAATGTCTTAAGACGTCTTGATTTTGGTCATTAAGACATCTTGAGACACGTTGATGGCTGGGTATGTAACTGTCAAGGATAAGAGTGTGTGGGTGTATATGTGGGGATGCAGGGTAGTCCATTGATAAGTCTAATGGCCTGTGGAAAGAAGCTTTTCAGCTCCCTGCTGGTTTTGCAGCTGATGCTTCTGTACCTTCTCCCTGATGGCAAAAGGGAGAAGATGTGGTGGGAGGGGTGGAGTGGGTCCATGGTGATGGAGGTGGCTCTGCTGATGCAGCACTGCTGGTATAGCTCCATCAAGCAGGGGAGTGGGGCACCAGTGATTTTGCTGGCTGTCTTGACCAGTCTGTTGAGCTGCTTTTTTTCCTGCGCGCTGCAGCACCAGAACCAGGAGGAGATTGTCCCTTGCTGCGGGGAGAGAGGAGAGGGCTTTCATTGTGCCGATAGTGGCTTGGAAAACCGCTCCTAACTGTGTCACACGGGCAGAAGGGAAGGCGGCTGGAGCTCGGCCCCTTCTCCCTGTTCACCCGTCTCCCCATCTCCACACTTAGACTTTTTTTTCACCCTGCCGACAGTGGAGCTTATATCCATTGTGCCGATGGTAGCTTGGAAAACCCCCCGACTGTGTCTCACGAGCCTCAAGGCAAACCTTTTTTTTTTTTTTTTTAGTAATCAAATTATTCGAGTTACAGAGGAATTGTTTCAGCCCTAGAATAAACATCTCTGTTAAAGGCTAAGTTCGGTTTTTTGACACCCGCGCCTTATTTTTAGGAATAAATACACTCGTAGACTCACCCAGACAATTTTGGTGGAGCTCGGAGCCGTTTTCGAGCAATTTAGATTCATCCGACGGCGTTTTCTCTCATGCCATACAAGCGGACGGGGCCAGACATCGAAGCCCCTAAATTAGACATTATCTGCTGCGAAACTCGCTCATTTCACCTACATTTTATAAATGAATGGCCAGTGTTATCACCATGTCAACTCAACTTCCTTGTTATGGTCATCCGGGGCTTGCTCATTTGACGAGCGTATTTATTCCTAAAAATAAGGCCCAGGTGTCAAAAAACCGAACTTAGCCTTTAAATGCCACAATCATGTACACAAGCAAAATAGCCGTCACTTAGGAATCTTTCAGTCTTTCAGTCCCGCCAACAGTTACTGCTCACTGCTGTGGTTGCATGCTTTGTGCTAACATCAGCTGCTGTTAGCTGCTAAATGAGAGGTATCCACCTTATTCCTGAGGGCACGAGATAATTTGCCTTCAGTTCAGCAAATACTGATTTACTTTTTAACAAATATTTAAGAAATGACAACTTAATTTGCAGAAGAGAATGACACCTAGACTGACAGGTCCATCACTCAACATCAGTACATCATATCCCTGTCTTTCCCCTCTGACTTCATTCTCGATCTACATCGGAAAATTGCTTGTTGTAAAATATACTCAGCAACATACCTTATGTATACCTACATGTACTTAGTCATTAGGGCTGAGAATATGTTACTGATTTACCCTACTTCCTTTATATCATATAAAAAAATAAATGCCAAAAGTTATTTCTTTTACTTCAATCAATTCAATTCAATCAGTTTTATTTATAAAGCCCAATATCACAAATACAATTTGCCTCACAGGGCTTTACAGCATACGACATCCCTCTGTCCTTTAGACCTTCTACTCTATATACTATTACTAAAGTCTGCTGCTAAATTCAACATCATGTTTCATTCAGAACACAGTTTTAATAAATCAGAAGTTAAAAAAATGTGAAAACTGTTTTGTTCACACAGACGAGCGAAGGGGTTAGCTGGGAAACATCACATTTATTCACTTAAAATGCAGCTACAATGTTTGCCGAATGTGTTAATATCTCTTAATAAGTCAGAAATCAGGAATCATCTTTAGAAGGAGCAGATGTTTACGGTAGCTTGGGACATGTTTAAGTTAACAATATTTTAATGGAGCAAGGCAAGCTAATTGCTAGCGTGCTCAGTTGAATGCTTTGACACCACTTCTCTCGCCATCGTCTTTGTAATTCACAGAGAAACCAAAGTGGGTCCAAACAGCAGACCTGTATGTTAATGGAGGATTTTCAATTTCTGGTCTGGTAATGGTGTTACTAATCATCTTGTATCAAGTTAGCTTAGCATAGGTACCTCCCAGTGTGTCTCAGTGGAGTAGAATGTTCTGGTTTGGGGGAGGGAGGGGCAGACAGCATGTTGCCTGTCCCGTCCTGTGGGCTGCCTTGATATGTGCAGCGGCACTGAGAACATTTATTAAACACAGTTTAAGCCATATTTTCCAAATGTAATAGGATAATTCAACATATTGTTCAGTTTGTAATGCTTACCGAACCGAAAGCCTTGTACCGAATGGTTTACTATGAATACGTGTATTATTGTTACATCCCCACTGATGGTAAATGGGTTGCGCTTGTATAGGGCCTTTCTAGTCTTTAGACCACTCAGAGCACTTTTACACTACTGTCACCATCACCCAAGGGCTGAGGCTACCATACATGATGCCACCTGCTACTCAGTAACCATTCACACACAGCCATTGGGAACAATTTGGGGTTCAGTATCTTGCCCAAGGATACTAAGCAGGACGGTGCGGTACACCGGTTCGTACCGAAAACCGGTATTTATTTTTGTTATTATATGAATTTTTCATATACTGCAATACTGGTAAATAGCCCAAACGTGTGCGGCGGGAAAGTGTTTCAGCGGGCTGATTTCACTGCTGCACACCATAGGCATGCTAGAGCCAGTTGAGAATGACTGCCGGAGAGAGTCCTGAAAGCGAAGTAACTGTACATGATCACCCAGAAGAACTCACCATACCATACCATACCATACTCATACCAAAAACAGCAACCAGTAGCGGCGCACCACTGCTACTGAAATATGACCACTGCTGCTGATTTTATTTTATTTTTTTCATGTTAGCTCTTTAGAAACTACCGGTATATTATTTGGCGCTACGGACGCTTCATATCCAGGCCTGTAGAACAGGTCTATACTTTGTCCTTTTATTGAACAAACTAAATAGCCCTATGTTATTTATCTTATTTACGTGACAGCATGTCATTTCTGTCTCTACGTGGTCGCACATTTACAATTCTCCTCTGCCCTCTGTATCACGCAAAGCGTTTCACCCCGGGCTGCATATTCCTAACCGAGGACAACCCGAGTCCGAGACAATTATAACAGAGCACAGCACTAATGGAGCGGAGCCTGTGTTGCGTTCAGGTGTTGTCACGTAAATAACAAATTCCAGCACTTGAATAGGCCATAGCACAGGGGTGGCCAACCCGCGGCTCACGAGCCGCATGCAGCTCTTTGCCTATCAGTGTGCGGGTCTTCGATCCATTAATTAAAACCATCGGTGTGCGGCTCTTCCGTCATAAAAAAATGAATTTATTGTTATGAGTGCGTATGGCCCTTTAAGAAATGTAACAGGCTTTTAAGTGGAGCGAGTGAGAGAGAGAGGAGTGCACAAGGGCAGGTGAGAGGGTGTGGAGTTCGGGAGGAATGCAGGACTGCAGTGCGGTGGCGATATCGCACAACAAAAAATGTCAGGGAAGAAATGCGTGTCTTTGTGTGTGCATGTGTGGAGAGAGTATGAGAGAGGGAGAGACTGTGTGTGGATGTGTGTGGAGTAGTGTTGCACGGTATACTGGTACCAACGGTAGACCGCAGTGGGCTGCTACTTAAACAACACGGTACATGACATGGTGCCACTACTGTGGGATAAGTTCAAAGTCTGATTAAAGGAGGGTGAGTGTCCATGCGCTGGCCAATAACGTGACGTGTCAGAGGAGAAACAAACGGTTCACATTTCTCTCTTGTGGCAGGTAACGGTCCACAAACCCTACCGCACTTTAGGGGCTGTTCTTTACTTATGAAGGGACTGCTCTTTACTTGTCACATTTCTCTCTTGTGGCAGGTAACGGTCCACAAACCTCACCACACTTTAGGGACTGTTCTTTACTTATGAAGGGACTGTTCTTTACTTGTCAGGGGAGGAGGGTGGCTTGTTGATTTTTATTTTATTTATTTATTTTATTTTGATCCCCCCTATGTTAATCACTTATTGATGCTGTTTTTCAAGTATGAATAAGTCAATAAGTAATTTATTCCATTGAAATATCATTGATGTATTATAGAAAAGTGATTTATCTTTTTATAAATGACAAAAGGTACATCTGCCTCACTTTTGCTGTGGTATCCTGATACTACTCAGAACCGTGATACTTTCACTGGTATCTTACCGTGGGTCCCAATTTTGGTACCGCGACAACACTAATCTGGAGAGAGGGAGTGACTGTGGGTGTGGAGGGGGGATGGAGAAAGACAGTATGAGAGGGAGAGACTGTGTTTGTGTGTATCTCTATTCATGGTTATTCATTTGTGTGAGATAAATAAATCTGGCTTTGAAAATTGGAAATGCTTGGATTCTGATTTAATGTCATTTCGTGTTTGTGTGAGAGAGGGAGTGTGTTTGTAAGCACACGTGCATGATATGGCTCTACCACGGTAATTTTTGTGGCTCTTGGTCTCTGACTGGTTGGCCACCCTTGCCATAGCACAACACAGTAGCATGTCAAGTGGGCCGAACCCGAGCAAAATACCATCAAATACCGTGAAACTGATTTTTTTTAAAATGTGATATGAAAATTTTGTCATACTGCCCAGCCCTAATACTAAGACATGTGGACTGGAGGAGCCGGGGATTAAACCGCCGCTCTTGCTATTAGTGGCTTCCCGCTCTACATCTGAGCCACAGTCACCCCTAAGTGTATTAAGTTACTTTATGTATATGAAATGGGTGATGATGTATATGTATATATTCATACCATACATAGCTACCTACCTCATGTATATGAAGCAACTTAATACATTACTCATTCATAATTTGTTCCAGAACTCTCTGCACTACTGTATTCTTGTACAGAGATAACATTAACACTTTGATGTGTGTATTATTTTACGTTTATGTGTTACGCCAGCCTTATTGTCGTTGTTTTTGACTGTATGTCTATTCCTGTTGTTCCTGGAAATGGTTCTTAAACTTTATTAAAGTACATTGAGGACAACATGTCTGTAATTTCCTGTATGTGGCCAATGCTTGGCTGATTTTGATTCTGAAAGTACAAATTTACCCAAAAGGCACAAGGTCTCCTATATCCGTTAAATAAATTAATTCCGTACAATTCCTATTGTGCACACCAACTGTGTAGCTAAAGATGGGAGCAGAGCAGCTGAAAGGTGATCTTGTGCCATTCAGAAGATGAATAGGTTAACAAACGTATTTTCTTCTCTCATGATGCAGCAGTACCTTTGTTTGGTTTCTAAAGATGTATTGGCCCTCATGCAGAGTGCAGCTCCAGAACTTTTTGTGTGTTGCCCTTGTAAAAAGCAGCCAATGGGCCCACTCGGCTTGTCTCACGCCATGTCTTTGATTTTTGTGGCCAGAGTTTGATATGACTTAGACTGCTTCATGTGGCAACTGGTTCAAACCCCTATTGACTTTGCTCACATACCCTCAGGCACACACATACGCACTACTCATATTGAGCTTCTCCTTTCCTTAGTGTTATTTTAACAATGACTCCCCCCAAATCCTTACTTTGGATGCCACTTGTACGGATTGTGCCAAGAGAAGGATTAGTGTTTTATACCACATATTAACATTCTGCTGGATCCCCCTGTTGTTTCAGTTTCTGTGGCTCAACACTGGATGAATTCAGTACAACTTCCCTGCTTGTTGTCATCCTAGCCTTTGGGGGGGATGTTAACATTTCTCTGTCTTAATCACTCATAAACCAGTTCTAAGCCATTAACCAATTTCTGACTGATAAACTGTCTGCACTCCAGGTTCTCACAACAGCCGCTAATTACCAAAATGTCCCAAACATTTGCTATGTGGGTAATTCCCAAATAAATAACATTGTCTACTAGTAATCACATGCTCACACAGAAAGGTTCAGTGTCACTTCAAACCCTGAGCTGCCCATCTTTTCCGCAATTCAGAGTGTTAATGTTGACAGGCTGCATTGTTGCTTTACTTTATAAAATCCTCATCTGTACCTCCCTTTCTCAGTCTCTCCCTTTCTCAGTCTCTCCCTTCATCCTTCCACTCCCCTCTCCTTCTCCCCCCAGTGCTTATTAGTTAATGAATTGTTGCTCTTGAGGGCTATGGGAAAGGAAAACAGGCTGGCTCCAGGCAGAGAGCTGGCTAGCCACTCAGGTTTCAAAAACACTGGCTCCTGTTGCTCTGACAGCCAATTTGTCCCAGCCTGCCTCCAACAAAAGGCCACATCTGGCCATTAGATCCCAGAGTTTGAAGGAAAATGTGGATAGACTGTACCAGATTTGTCCTGTTTTGTTTATGTGTTGAGCTGTTGGCACTGTGCTCTTGGTTGTGAGTTTACTAACACTCTCAGCCTACATTTACAGTACTGCTGGAATGGTGACACAGTCTGATTTATTGTCATGTCTGGCCCAGAATGGTTTTCAGTGCCCAGAGTTCTCACTTCCATTCAGAAATTGAATTTAAATATTTGGAGTGGGTTTCAACCATATGTATCACAGGTAGGGCTAGTCATACACTGCTCCACATCTTTTTTTCCTGACAGCCTACCAATGTATCAAAGTGTCCTGTTTTATTCTAAAGTCTACCAAGCAATGAGAGCAGGAGAGGGAGTTCACACCACAGTCTCACCACCCTGCTGTGTTTGTAAAGCCTTCTAACTGCAGATATAACTAGGCCTCTGCAGATTTGCTCTTTACCCCATTGCTGATAGAGGTTGTAGTGAAATATTCTTATACACTTGTCGTTTTGACTGTGAATCATTCAATTCCATGGAAAAATAACTGCAGTATTGACAGTGTGGGCGATATGGCCCTAAAATTATATCACAATATTTTAAGGTATTTTTGTGCTAATGATATCCTTGATAATATGACAAATGAGTAAAAAAATATTTTGTTATCAATTTAAGGGCATAGAATGTCAACCTAACAGTTTGCCTTCAAATATTCTGTAAAAACTAAATAAAAATAATCTCTTATGTCTGTAGTATGTAAACAACAACAGTAACTCAGAGGGAGATTCAGATTCTGTATACAATATTAATAATACAGCAAAATAAAATCTACCACAAATTACACATTTAAACAGTTCCAAAATAGAACAAATGTACCCTGGGATCTCTCTATCTCTCTCTCTCTCTGTGCAGCATGTAGTTAGATATAATTATATGAATTCTTGATATTATACTAAAAATTATACTTGTATTATTGTGAATGATATGATATGGCACACCCCTACCCTGTTGGCTGTAGAGGGAGATAAATGGCTAAAACTCTCAAATGGTTGTGAAGAAACTCTTTTCTCTTTATAAACAGTAAACAATAAACATTTACCTGTCAACAGGTACCTGTCAGTGACCACTTTGTCTGATATATCTTTGTAATGTAATTCAATTCAATTTTCAATTTTATTCATAAAGCCCAACATCACAAATCACAATTTGCCTCAGAGGGTTTTACAGCATACTACATCCCTCTGTCGGTAGAAACCTCAGGAAGAGCAACTGTGGAGGGGTCCATCTTCCAGGACAGACAGACGTGCAATAGATGTTGTACAGAACAGATCAACATAATAAATTTACAGTAATTCATATGACAAAATGATACATAAAGAGAGACCGAGAAAGAACATTAATTTTAGTGGTAATATAATAATAATAATGATGATAATAATAATAACAGTAATGGAGGTTGGAGACCATGGTAAAAATGATGTAGAAACTCGATTAAAACAAAAAACAAAAACATATACACACTACAGTGACTTTTGGGGTCGTTCTTGTGAGAGAATGACATAGTGCAAGGGAGCCCGGCCGAGTTTGATTTAGTGTAACGTTAATAAACATGGATCCCAGTACTAGTTTTGAGACTGAAGAGGTTGAAAATGTACATTCATATGCATATGACGGCCGACAGGCTTGTAGTTATGAGGGTTGATCAGGGTTAGGAGAAATAACGACCACAGGTGAGAAATAGAGCTGTGGTGTGAGGAGAACCAGTGGAGAATTGGGCAAGTGTCTTGGTGAGCGACCAGCGTTAGCTAACGACAGCTAACGATGTCTAACGCTGTGTTCACATCACAACATTAAGTTTGCCATCACGTATGAGGTTATAACAAAGCTAACAATAGTTTTGCCAGTATTAGGTAACTAATGCTACTTACCCATTACAGAAACTACTGTGCAAATATCAGCTTGTATCAGACATATCTTGCTATGTGTGTTATAACTCTGTATTACGGTGTATTGACGTCCGCAGGGAAGAGAGGGAAAGAGAGAGAGAGAGATACGAAGATTTCCTGATAATGTTTTGTATGATAGGTGCTTGTGTGGGAACTGCCAGCCCATGTCCTCAGCTGTGGAGAGTATTTGCTGCAGGGAGGTGGATGTCCTCTGGGCTCTGGTGGAGAATCTGACCCCCAGACCAGACATAACATGCCTCACACTGCCCATCAACCCTCACACCGCCCGCTATATATAATAAACACAGAGGTCACCCTCTCTGCGGAGCCTGCCCACCCTCGCACATACCCCCAAAGTATGCCTTGGGGGTATGTGCGAGGGCGGGCAGGCTCCGCCAGCAACATAATCCTCCTGTCCAAAATGAGCACTGCACACGGCCGCGTTTTTGGTCACAGATGAAGCTGTGAAAAAGCGCCTCTTCACCTGCACAAAACGCACCCAGGCACGAAAACTAACTCCACTCCTTGTTCTGTCCGGAAAACAGTGGGCTTGATGTCCTGACAGACTCGAATTTGTGCAACCTGCATAAAAACAATAATTCGGCATAATCACAAATGGTAAAATGCACTATTAACAACTGAAAAAATACTAACTCACAAGTTTACTGTTGCTCAGACTCACTACCACCTACTACTGCGCATTGGACAGAGGCAGGGTCAAGGACGCAGAGTCCCTCTCTTGATGTAGTATCAGGCGATGTTGAAAAAAAAGAGTTGAAAAAGGGGTTGTTTTTATAGTGTCACGTTTGACGTCACAGGCGGTGCAGAAAACAGGTTAGTAAACAGTAGAGAGCAGCATGTGAAAACTTGACAGTGATTCCTTCTTCTTATATGGTGGAGGGGCTAAAATTGGTAAGTTCATCTGAGTGTTGTGTTTCCATCAATATCGATTGGTGCCAGAGCCGATAAATAACGGTAACTACCTAAAGTAATTTGTCCCGGGTGTTGGCGGGTTTTTGTGCAATGGGAAAGGGGCTTAGTACTCAGCTTCCCTCATGTAGTAAGTACATGGGCATTTGAAGCACCTTTCAATAGAAGGTTTTCCAGTTCAACACCACCACATTGTATGTATGATCTCGTCAATCACCATATAGTTGGATTTAAACCTCACTGACTGTGTCACCAGAGCCTCAACTTATAAGCTTTATGAAGGCCAAATTTATGGTGGAACTGTTGTGTTGGATTGCATCAGATGGTAGAGATGTAGGCCTACCTACTGAAGGTAGCCACTGAATGTATTCCACACTTACTGACACTGCCTCAGCTGCAGGCTAATCATAAACACACAAATCATTTGTCAAATTTTCCATATGCACAATCAATCCCAACTCTGAGACTCCGGCTACCCTCAGTAACTTGGCTTCCTCTTAGTGTTCTTCCCTATTAAACGCTGTCAAGATCAAGCTAATGAAGTCTGAATTTTCTGAGTCAGTTGTCTGAGAGAATTGTGTGTTTCTTTTCTGTTTGCAGACGCTAACCATGAAGCAGCAGCAGAAGCCATTGAGAACATGGCAGATGCAGTCACACACGCTAGATTTGTGGGAACAGACCCTGCCAGCGATGAAGTCGTCCTCATGAAAATTCTACAGGTACAATATGTTTACCAGTAACTACAGCGGTCTTGAACTGACCTGATGGACCCGTCAAATGAGGTTCATGTTGTCTCAGTCCTTGTACAAGTTAATGCAGTACAGTGCAGCAGCCTTCCAATAACTGAGATCTTTGTGAAGCTTACTGTTAATGTTTTGTTGAAACTGAGACACAAGTGTTAATTGAATTGAATTTTTGGGGTCTTAAAAATGAACATGTAGTTGGAACAAGACTTTTGTGAGTAAAGAGTCATGAGTAGAGCAGGACAAGATGGTTAAGTGTGAAAAAAGACAATTCTCTCTCCCCTTTTTTCCCTGCTCGATCAGAAATTGTTAAACAATGAGAAGGTCAGATTCGATGCTGGATATGACAGCCTTGTTTCACCTCAAAACAAGGGTGTCATATATATATATATATATATGTTATCTTTATAGCTGATGAATTCACAACCTTTAATGTCAAAACACAAGTTGCAGACAGAAACCCAAGATACAAGTGGTGGCACTACCCTGCACTGGACCACCATACCAACTTAATCTTTACTGATACATAAATGTAAACACATGACCAAATGAATGCACACGAAGAGCATTAATTGTCATATCAGTTTCTGCCTCCAACTGTCTGTCATAAAACTGTCTTGAATAGTCAATATATCACCTAGCACTATCTATGGAAACAGGATGCTTTTGTTCACTATTTTGCTGTAAGTGTCACCAATATCTCTAAAATTTGGTTAGCTGGGCACAGATTTTGCAGAGGTATGCATGGTTTCCCTTCATGTTCAATTAAATCCCAGCATTTGCTTGGAAAGTGAACTACACATTTTTCAAGCTCCTTTTGGTACCTCCGCAATGTCTGCCAATGAGGGCAGTGGTGCTCTGTGGTTCTGAAGAGTATATGTTTGTGCTGGAAAAAAACACCATACATGTAGCAGTATTAGTGTGATTTTACTTGACAATTTCAGCTAATGATTAGTTCCAATTCCTTATCTTAATTACTTGTTTGATAAATGTCACTGATATGACAAAGGATTTTAGTACAGACATATCATACTGTGTTTCAGGTGCTGAGGACTCTGCTGCTGACACCAGTTGGATCCCATCTGACCAACGAGTCTGTTTGTGAGATTATGCAGTCCTGCTTCAGGATCTGCTTCGAGATGCGCCTAAGTGGTGAGTCACAATAAACCCTCATCAACCTCTATGTCTGACGTGAGAGACATTTCTAAGAAGTATTACAACCAAACTCTAGACTGTTTTAATAACTAACCAACTAACTAACTAACCCTTTCAGTTACTATTACTGTATTAACAGCGATTGACACTCTTACCTACCTCACTGATTTTTGTTAATTGTTGAGTGGGCATTCCCAGTTGAAAATCCTGAAAAAGAACGCAAATAAACCCGCCTGTATTTGAAGTCGATGTAAATGTCTCTTTGTCTGGCTGTCTCTGCAGTATTTGCTTTGTTTTACTCAGTGTGGTTGTAATGTCTGTCTTTCTTTTGTGTTTGCAGAGCTCCTCAGGAAATCAGCCGAACATACACTGGTTGACATGGTGCAGCTACTGTTCTCTCGGTAAATGTATGGGACAATGGTGAATTGAGATGGGTGCAATTTAAAGTTAGGTGATTGTTTTCAGCTATACCTAAATGATCTCACTCCTTTAGTGTTTAAGACTAAGTAGGGAAACTAGACCAATTTCAAGATTCATACATGTTATTCCTATGGTCTAAGACAGTCAAAAACATTAGTAGAAATGAAGAGCTCTCTCCCAAATCCCAAAACTAAAGTGCTAAACCTCAAATCTGTAATGTCATAGGGTATAAAGTAGAGGTCGACCGATTAATCCCACCGATAGGATATTTTCGAACTATCGTTATCGGTGAAAAAAGGCTCCGATAGTTGCCGATGGTTGCAAAGTTTTTTTCCCCTGCAGCACAACAAGCTGTTTCCTCTCCTCCCCCACTCTCTCTCTCTCATTTCGCTGAGGGGAGGGGCTACTACACAGAGCGAAAGAGCGAGAGTGAGACGGCAGGTGCTAGCGTGTGCAGATGCTGCAGGGGAAAGGAGGCGTGAGGAGTCCACCTGGAGATAAGCGGTAAGCATGATTTTAAGTGCAATAAAACCTTCACGAGTTAAAAAGCCAAAAAACATAACCTCCTTGTCGGAGGTAATAAGTACCACTTGTTCAACAACAATAAATGTACATCATATTTCAGCATAAACAGCGATATTTCCCTGTGCATGTTTTTTATGACCGCCACACACACAGGTGAGCACGCTAGAGCATTTTCCTGACCAAACCTGACCCGAGCCCGGCACAGTTAGCTGACATAGTTATTGTTATGGACAGTTTGTAAATGACCATCAACAGACTGCTGTTACGCACAGACAAACACGCTGCTCACACAGCAGCGCAGCAAGGCACTGTACACACATTCAGTTGGAGCGGAGCCTGTATTGCATTCAGGCACATAAATAACAACTTCGAGCAATAGGTCATAGCACAAAACAGCAGCATGTCAAGTGACTTTTTTCTTTTATTATGTTCAATAAAATTGTATTTTCCTAAATCTTGAGACACCTCATATGTAAGCTAGACAGACATTTCACCTGCTCATTACTGTGCACAAATGTACTGTATGTAAAGAGCCCTTCTGTGCCAGTAGATACATAGAATCGGCCGATTACCTATTGGCTAACAGGCTATCATTTTTTTCCTACTCCGAACTATCGTTATTATGTCGGCCTTAAAAATCCACTATTGGTTGACCTCTAGTATGAAGTGTGGAGCTGCTCCACAGACAATGAATGGTGGAAGATGTTCTATATGACGCTGAGAGCAGCCAAGGGAATGTTCTGAGTGTATGGGTGCTTTCTTTTTCACAACAGAGAACACTACAATAGAGTAAAGCTCAGTTGGGTATAAAAAAAGAAAACAATCTGTGGGTCCAAAAAAAACCAACAGTCTTCCATTCATTGCCTATGAAGCAGCTTCAGACTGTATACCCTATGACATCACAAATTTGAGACTTCCTTCTTTGGTTTCTGGCTTTGAGAGAGAGCAGCTCATGTTCACACATGAACTTTCCAAGGTCATGGAAATATTATATTAGAATTCTCAGTTTTGGTGAAGTTGCCTTTTAACACCATGTGTTTTTGATATGTTAAAAACAGGACTGTTTTGTTGGGTGAACTGTCTGATCCTATCTAATCTAATTTTATTGTACTGTAAAACGTCACTGGTGTGGCTACATGTTTTGGCAAATAATCCAGGTCTCAGTTACCTGGTCTGGTTGCCATTAATACTAAGGAGCAGTCCATTTTTATAGAAGTTCTTTGGGTGGGGGCGCCCTGGTAGGTCATCTGGTAGAGTGTGTGCCCCAAGTGGGCATATACTGTAGGTTCCTGAACAGCCTCCCAGGTTCTAGTCTGACCTGTGGCCCTTTGGTTCATGTCGTCCCCCCTCTCTCTCTCTCTCTCTCTTTCTCTCCTCCCTTTTATGCCTATTTGTGTACTGTCTAATTAAGGCAAAAAAAAAGCGTAATAACTTATCTTTAAAAGACAAAAAATGTATTTGGATGTATAAAACCTCTCAGAGCCCACTGGGTTATCTACCCACTTGAGCAACTTGAGCTACTAAGCTGCTTAGATCGTGCATACAAATATAAATGTTTAAACTTGTCAGTATGGACATAGTACACATTCTAAGCTTGGTTAGATTGTCCACAGTTTAATTGTCCAGTTCATTTAAGAAAACTGTGGACATCAAAGCATAATTCATCCAGGTATACCAACATGGTGAACAAGAGAAACAAAAAAAAAGCCCTGATGATTCTGAAGTGTTTCACTAATCAAAAGAAACAAAATGGATTTTCATAAAGATTAAGACAGGTTGTGAGTGGTGTTGTGTGGTGCTCTAAGTGCGACATGAAACATGTGTTGGCAGTGCTTTCTAAACAACAATGGCGTAACATTTTTTTACACACAATACTGTGAAAAAACCACAACACAATGCACACAAGACAGTTCACCAGAGATTACCGACTAAAATACATCAGTAATAATATACTTGCTTAGGAGAATATTATATCACCAATCCGTCTTGAGAGGGTTTCTGCTGCCTTCTTAAGGGGGTTCAGAATCCTATTCCTTGTACTGGCATATTTAAGCATAACAGTTCTTAAACTAAATGTATATGCTGCTTGTTTACATATTCTTTAATGAGTGTCCATGGTCCATATAAACCATCTCTGTAAAGACCCCGTAAGGGAGCGATCACACCGAGATGAAACACCAGAAACGCGACGACAGTAAAACCATTGTTTTCCTATGATACAGTGTGTCTGACCATTTAGATGGCCGTTTTTCTGGTGTCTTTTTAGACGCACGTTTTTGTAGACATTTCTTTTTAGACGCGCATATACGCTGAAAAGTTCAAATATTTTCAACGTTTTGAGCGTCAGACGCCAGTAGCGCTTCAACGTTTTCAGCGTTTCAAGAGTCTTTGAAGCGTCTGCATCTCTAGCGTCTCATTTCTGTGTGATTGCCCCTTAAGGCTGCGGCTGCACGCTCCATCATTATTTGTTCTATGAAATCCTTCAACCACTTATTTAAACAAAAACAATTTAGGGCAATAGTAGGGCTGTATATCGTCTTGGATTTCACGATACGATTAGATTCGATACATATCGCGATACACACACACATCATTTACTGTAAGATTTTAAGTGTTCAAGATTCGACGGAAAAGTGAATGGCTCATTTACACTATATAGATAACTCAAACACAGTAACAGGACAAATTGAATCAAAGATGTTTGTAAAAAAAATATGACTTTATCGTTGAAACAGTGCATTGAAGGCATACGTGCATAAATGCTTTTCAAAAAACATGACCGTTTTTTTTGTTTGCAGCCTAGAACAGACAATGTTGAACTAAAATGCTGCATTTGTATACTACTACTGTACTGTAGTAGGCTAACCTAGCCTGTATGAGTCACGGTCTGTCACTAACTGAAAAGTGAAAACTAGCATTTGTTGGAACAAGAGCCAATGCCAAGCGCATCAAGAGATCAAGATCAAGAAAATAAGAGATCAAGAAAATAAAGTGCATACCTCTCAGTAGTAATTTCAAGCACACACTGAGGTAGTTAACGTCACACGGAACTGTGACCACTTAAAGTGAGAATATTTAACATGCAACACAACGAACAATGACAATAAAGATCTATTTAGTTGCAATTTCAAGCACGCACTGAGGTGCTCAGAATTAACGTCACACAGATCTGTGACCACTTAAAGTGACAATATTAAACATACAACACAATGAACAAATGAACACATGAAAATAAAGGTCTATTTCAACCTGAGTTGTTATATGCCTATCTCTTCAGATTTTTGTCAAGGTATAGATCTATACATCTGATCTACATGCTCTGGGAGAGGAGCACTTCTCTGAGCAGTGATGATATCTCCTGCGGTGGAGAAGACTCTCTCTGAGGAGACACTCGTGCCAGGGATGCAGAGGTACCTTTTCGCTAGGTGTGCCAGGAGTGGATACTCATGCTGATGCTCTTTCCACCAGACCAGTGGATCTTCTTTAACTTCCAAGAGATCTCCCTCCCTGTAGCGGCTCATCTGCTCTTTGGCCAGGTCCTCTTGGGTTTTCTTCGCAGGTCTTGCTGCACCCTATCGTTCGCCAAGAAGGGCAGCCAGCAGACAAGAAGACACCCTCCTTGATTTCCTGGATGAGGACCTTCAAATAAAACAAACAAACAAAACTATATTATAGCTGCACAATATATCATTTTAATAGAGATAAGTGAGTGAAAACATACTGACCTTGATTGCTCTCCCCTTCATTATTGCCAAATTCTCCATCACCTTCAGCCTCTTCTTCGAGCACCAGCCCCTCATCATCATCATGGCTAGAATCTGCTGCCCCCTCATGGACAAAATGCTGCTAACAAAAACAAAACAGCCATACCAGGAGGAATTAGTATTTAATATAAGGCCCAAGTAAAGTGACAGCTGAATTAAATAGGTCAACATTACGGAATAGAATTCATGTACTTTTACTGTCATAAATCTTTTGAAACATTTAAAATGCAAGCTTTTTAAACTGTCAGTGTTGTAGTATTTATGCTTTTTAAACTATTTAATATGCATGCTTTTTAAACTGTATTCAGTATTTATTCTTTTTAAACTTTTAACATTGTATTTCTGTATGCATTTTAACGTCACCATTTATGCTTATGGTTAGCTTACCCGTGATGACTGCACCCTCTGCCTTGCCGCAGCCTCTGCAATCAGCCCATCAAAGACTCCCTCACGTTCATCCTCAGTCAGGAAGGGAAGACTTTTAAATCTTGGATCCATAGCTGAACATGCATAGAGTGTTTCCTTCTGGTCCAAATACCTCTTTTGGAAATCCACAGCCATGGCAACTTTCACTTCCTTTATGATGGGAGTATCACCAGCGATTTCTTGTAGTCCACTGATCAGTGTGTCCTGGAGGGGTGCGACAACTGACAGTGTGGGGGTCTTCTCCGTTGACATGTATTGTGTAGCCTCCTTCATCGGCTTCAGAGCGCTGACGATGTCTTCAGCAGTTGTCACGTCTGACTCTGTCAGAGTACAGAGATCCTTCTCAGTCTTTCTCACTTCACTGGAGAGCAGGGCTGCGGAGATCGCCGGCTGCTGCTCGAGGAATCTCTCCAGCATATCATGCGCGCTGTTCCAGCGGGTAACAACGTCCGTCACCAGCTTGTGCCCTGTAGAAGTAGTAGAAGTAGTAATTTTTATTTGAATAGCGACAATGCAGGATGCATAGCTTAATTACTTCCAGTTTAAACCAAGATCATGTAGCTAATGTTTTAAAATAAAATAAAGTTTTCTCATTCAAAACTACATGTGATGCAGAAAATAAACAAACATGTTTGGATTAATTTTGATCTTCCTTAGCCCATTTAGACTTTATCATAAACACAATAATAATGAATATAATGAATTGTTCACATTTTAATTAAATTTTAATAGCATTTATCAGACAGCATTTTGTGGAAAAGTCAAAAGTTCAGTTTACAACACAAACCAAAATGCGTGTAATTAACATGAGTTATAGATATCAAAATAAATACATTTAGCTAATGTTAAATTATTTATAAAGTTACTTACTTGATACACGCAGAAGTTTCTGTTTTTCTTTCAGTATGTGGTTGGCCGTGGTGCTTCGCCTGAAGAAGTTAACGATGCGCCTCACTCTTCCCAACAAGCGGGCAACTGACTGAAGTTTGAGGGCACTTTGTGCAGCCAGATTCAGGGTATGGGCGTAACATCTGACATGCAGGCTAAACTCGGCCTCCTCAGCCGCTATGGCCATATTCGACGCATTGTCCGTTACTGTCACTGGATCCTTCTCTGCAATCTCCCACTCGTCAAGGGCTTTTTTCAGTAGCTCAGTAAGGTTTCTACCGGTGTGACATTCAGGCATGTCTCTTGTTTGCAAGACGCATGTAACCAGCTCCCATTCCTCTGAGGTAAAGTGAGCCGTAATAGTGACATACGATTCTGTGGCTCTTGATGTCCACCTGTCGCACGTCAGGGCGACTCTCACTGCACAACCCGTGCTGCTAGAGAGGCTTTTACACTTGTCTTTAGCTCTTCGTACAGCCTGGGGATGCATACTTTAGTTATGTGTTCCTGAGTGGGAATTGCGTAGCGGGGCTCCAGTGAGTTTACCATCCGTCTGAATCCGGAGTTTTCCACTACACTGTACAGACGCAAATCTTTGCAAATAAAATACACTATTGACTCGGTAATCTTCAGTGAACGTGGAGTGCCAGATGGAAACTTGTAACTAGTAATACTACCGCCTTTGTTGTTGTCCAGTGTGGTCTGCTTTGGATCGCGAGGCTTTTTAGCTTCTTCTGCTGTTAGCTTCTCTGGGTGGTGCCGTTCAAAGTGAGACCGCAAGTTGGTAGTGTTTCCGGAATACTTTACTGAGGTATTACACAGCTTGCAAACCGCATTGCTTTTGTCCAAATCCTCGCTCCCTGTTTTCTTTTTGAAACCAAAGTGTTCCCACACATCGGCCTTTAAATATGGCGGTGCTGGGTTTATTTTCGCCGCCATGCTGCTAGCTGGCACAGCTCGCCTCCGCTCTGGAACAAAACAACCGGAGGTGAGTCGTCGTCTTCTTCTTCTTCTTCTTCTTCTTCTTCTTCTTTATATTCTGTAAAGCACTTTGGTTCACCTGTGGGTTGTTGTAAAGGGCTATATAAATAAAGTACATTTACATTTACATTTCTTCTTCTTCTTCTTCTCAGGAATGGGTAACGTTACTACAGCGCGACACTACCTCCCAGCGGCCCGGCTGTGATACTGCAGGTTGATCACGGGGATTTGAATGGGACTTAATGCCTACTTAATGTATCAATACTCTGGGATGAAAAATCGATACAGTATCGCGAGACTAAGTATCGCGATGCATCGCGAGATCGATAAAATCCTACAGGCCTACACAATAGTACCTTTTATATAGGACAGTGCGGCAAAATTCACGCCTTGAACAGGCAGTGTAAACGGGGCCTCTCTCTCTGTCAGCGCATGAGGTTAGTGTAGAAGTGCTGTCTGTCTGAGCTAGATCAAATGGATGATTCCTAATTGATAGAGTTAAGCATAGTGTATGCCATTCAGAGATTCTGAGGGTGTCCTTGCCCAGTCCTTGTATTTAACCCAAACAGTATTCCTATGCGAGTTGCTTCACGTTCCCAAATAAGGTTATTAGGTCTGTCGAGCCTGGGGCACAGAGCAGTTTCCCTTCCTCTTAACCATGGAAGCTATGACAAAGGCCCCAAGCTAGGCACCCTTATCTGGACAGCTGTACTCCCTCTACCAGAACTGGGAGACCAATGATAGAGTGTGTTCATAACAAAGGTAAAGAATCCTGACGTCAATGTCTCTTTTAGGCCTTCTGCTGACCTGACTGTCACCTTAAACATAACTGTCACCCATTTCCTTTACTGACCAAGGCTGAAGGCTGTAACAGAACAAAATTCCTTCACAGTAATATTCATACTGGTTTGAATAAACAATTTGACAGCTTTTTTCCATCTCTGCAAGAGTTTTGTGCAAAGGAGTTAAAAGCCTGTCTTGTATAAATACCTGTCCTAAATAAATTGCGGTAAACTTCTCATGCTATTAATTGAAGTTTTAGTGCAATAAAAAAATACTTTTTGTAGTACTAGAAATGAATCTTGGGTGCTGCTTCAGGATGGGTTTTTTTTTTATCTTAAAGAACAGCAAAATCAGTAGTAGTTTAAAACTCCAAATCTTGAGTTGTCTCTCCGAAGACTGCTGCTGCACTCCTTTATCACCTCTAGATCACATATGTATACTATTTAAGCAATATCACACGAGAGTGGAGTGAAGCGGCCTCGTGCCTGTGACCGAATCACAGCTGTGACGATATACGAGTATAACATCACAAGCTCGAGTGTGATATTGCTTTTATACAACAGTTCAACAGTTAAATAAGCAAGGCTGATTAAGAAATGTTGAAAAATGAGGACAAAATAGATCATTTAAGCATTTTATTTGTCTTCCACCAGCAAACATAATTCGTTCAGGACTCCGCTGTCACCGTTGCTGTGTAACACAAAGATGGTGCGCCAGGCACTTACTCTTTATACCCATTTCCATTAATTGTGCAGCCGGTGAAATAAGTCTGGTGACTGCATGGTGGACTGTCGCTTCTGACGGCCAACTCTGCCTTCTGATCTGACAGTATGTTGGTCCATCGTTTCCTGCTCTCCATGGATGGCTTCCAGTGGCTTTTTAACGAGTTCTCAGACCTGCAAGACAAAAGTTATATTTTAGGGCCCGACTCTTAATTAGAAGACTAACTTTACACATAGGCTACGTTAAAACAACATCATACCTGTGCCCACTCACTGTCATGATCTCCCTTGCTTCAAGTCCCGCATCTGACAGCTTCTGTATGGCAGTTGCCCTAAGGCTGTGATTGGTGCAGATAGCTGTTGTCCCCGCCTCTTTACACATCTTCGGCAGCATCTGTGTCAGTGAGTTTATTCCCAGCAGAGCTTTAGTATACCAGATATTGTCTGTGTGAGCTGCTGTCATCCTGGGCTTCAGATAAAGGGCATTTGCATCTGGTGGAAGTTTGTTTAAATACTTTGACAGGGATGCATGCCATTCATAGTTCAATTCAAAACTTATTTTAGGAAATAAATCCATATTTTTGGCTGTTTGACAGTGGATGAATGAATTAGCCTACAACGCAGCTGCTGACCTAACTGAGACTAAATGTCAGTTTTGATTTGAGTGTTGATTGCAATCAGCTGTGAAGCAGAGTGATACATACACAGTGAAATAACCATGATGTTGTACTCCAATATCGTCACGGTTTTACTGTCTCTTGACCAATCAACATATTGTAGCACAATAGCCAGAATTTCAATTATAATATTATTACTTTCATTAATGTTGTTGTAAGCTATTGTCACTACAGTCTATCCTGCATCTTTCTGTCTCTGTCTCTGTCTCTCTCTCTGTCTCATTGTGTCATACGGATTACTGTTAATGATATCTATTGCACGTCTGTCCGTCCTGGAACAGGGATCGCTCCTCAGTTGCTCTTCCTGAGGTTTCTGCTGGTTTTTTCCCCCATTAAAGTTTTTTTTTTTTTTTTGCGGGAGTTTTTCCTTATTCGCTGCGAGGTTCCTAAGGACAGAGGGATGTCGCATGCTGTAAAGCAAATTGTGATTTGTGATATTGGGCTTTATAAATAAAATTGATTGATTGATTAGGGACTGTGGGTTTTCTGCATATATCTGTCTCTCAGGGCTCATTTTTCCCCTTGAAGCTCATGAATTTTATTTTGCATTGTGCACAGGGGTCAATGGGCCACTGATTCACTACTGCCATAACATGATATTAAGAGCTCCTCTCTTCCCATTACCCCCCACACAAACCACCCCGTCCAGTTGCATCAGAGTGCCAGTCACATTCAGTCACAGACAAGGGGATGAGCCAATTCAGCTGCACACCACATGATGTGCATATAGATGAAGCTGGTCCCTGCTTTAATAGCAAAGCTCCCAACCCCATAAATACTAAGAAGCATATCTACACACAAACACACAGGCAGACATACAGAATTTGCAATGCCAGCAATCCCAGACAGAAACAATCAGGAAATACATACACATACGACATAAAAAGCTTTCTGCTCATCAGAATGTGAAGGAGCACACCTGCAGAACAAACAGAGCTCAAAATAGGGTGATGGTGTTATTCACCTGCTCTCTAAAGGCGTGTCTGTTTCCACCAGGACTATTTGACACAGGATTTGTCGCAAAGTGATGGGTTATCTTCCCTTCAGTGAAGTCCAGTGTTGATTTTTGCCAAGCTTATCACCGTGCACTGACCCTCCCTCTAAGCATTCGTGGCTTGTTAGGATTTATTGGCAGGACTCTTCTATGGCATCTTGTTATTTTACTGTGCAAGCATGGAAGGAGAGAAGCACGGCAGCCACAGTCATAAACAGAGGCATCCCTGCACATGAATAGGAGATATAATTTTACTGTGGGCCACTATATCTTCAGATACTGCTCACAGTCACACAGTCACACACACACACACACACACACACACCACTCTTCTCATTTTGTTCAGCCCCTAGCCCCCCCACTTGTCCACAGACCCAGGATAATAGAGATGTGAGAGGGTATGGGCTGCCCCCCCCCCCCCCCCCCCCACACACACACACACACACACACACCACCACCATTCATCAGAGAATGATGAACAGCAGCTCTCTTCAGCTCCTCAGAAGGTAATCTTAGATTGCCTGCTGAAAGTATTAGGCATGCTAATCTGTTGGACCCACAGATCATCCAATAATCATGCTCGCAAGACAACACTCTATTAAGACTGAGTTAATGTCAGAAGGGGGGCTGCTGCCTCCTTTTTTTTTTTCTTTTTTTTTTTGTTTGTCTGTGTGTATGTGTGTGTGACTGGTGGTGACATCTAATTTTCCAGAAAAGCTTTAGAGTCCACAGAAACCTAGCAGCACACACACGCACACACATGCACGCACACACACACACACACACACTTTGTCTCTGTCTTTGTGTGATGCCTTGAGAACGGCATCCAGCATTGCTCATCAAAAGCTAGAAGGGTGTATTTATGGCTCAGGTTCACAATGGTGATATTCCCACTGTGATATTATCTCTTCTGTAGCCTCTCAGCTTAGGACACATTCTACATTCCTTTTGCATTAGTTGTTGCAGTTGTTTAGGCTTCAGCAAATACATCAGAGGGTTACTCTTGAAATGAAGTATTGCACTTAAATCGAGTTGGTGGACTCACAATAGGCCGATTTATTAAAAAAAAAAAAAAAAGTAGAAGAAGTCAAAAACAAAGCAGGAGAGGTAAGATATGTCCTGACTTTGAGAAGCGAAATGGTCAGTCATGTGCAACAATTATGATGCTTTTTTCATTTCACCATCTTACATGTGAAGATCTCATGGTCTCATTGAAATAGGGAAATTTGAAGATGTCATGTTGGACTCTGGAGACTTGGGATGGACACATTTTACTATTTGCTGACATTTAATACACCAAATGATTAATTGATTAATCATCAAAATAACTGGTTGTTTACTTATAGTTACAGCTTTACTAACTTTTAGTATGTAGCATGGGTAAAGCTCCAAAGACACTTGATGCTACATTTCTTGTAAAGCAACAAAGAGTATCTTTTAGTTAGACTCTCCCTGCCTGGCAAACACTTCTTCTAAATGCCACACCCCCAGTTTGTCACACTGACTTTCTGTTATAAATGTACAGTAAAGGTCTGTAAGCCCAAAGTGAGGTTTTCAAGGTTTTTGTTATGCCTCTCCTCTGGCAATAGCCGTGGCTGGAGGCATTATGTTTTCTGCTTGTCTGTCCATACTTTAGTCCATCTGTCCAATTCTCATGTCACATTATCTTATTATTATTATCTCAGAAGCACCTTGAGAGAATTTCTTCAAATTTGGCAAAAAAAAACCCATCCAAATGGACTGAAGAATAAACTGATGGAAATTTGGTGGTCAAAGGTCAAGGTCACTGTGACTTTGTCTGTCTCATTCTTGTACCCACAATTTCACAAAAACACCTTGTGGGAATTTCTTCAAATTGGCACAAACATTCATTCGGACTTAACAATGAACCAATTGGATTTTGGTGGTCAAAGATCAAGTTCGGTGTGACCTTGCATCTGTCTTATTCTCGTGAAAACGATATCTCAATAAGACCTTGATGGAATTTCTTCAAATTTAGCACAAACTTCCACTTGGACTGAAGAATAGACTGATAAGAATTTGGTGATCAGTGGTCAAAGGTTGATCTCATAAAACATGTTTTGGCCACAAAAAACATGCCACAAAAAACATTAGAAAATTAAAGAAGAAACAAATTATAAGCGTATAACAACAATTGATTTAATCAACAACATCATTTATAGATACAGATTCACAATTTAGAGTTTCCTGTACTTATAAAGATATATATAGTAGTCTGCAACTTAGGAACGTATATAACGCAGAAGAATATTTCCCAAAAGACTGTCTTAACTTCATTCTATGGGTATTTTTTTCTTCCAGACTACCACAGTTCAAAGAGGAAGCCAAGAGCTATGTGGGTGCCAACATGAAGAAGGTAAAAGAACTGAAATGTTGAATGTGTATTTAATATGTTTATTGTTATTGTGCTCTTGTTCTTTATTTTTATTTTATTTTTTTGTCATTATTGTGCAGTCTTTAGGTTTCTGTCTGAAAGTTGTACGTGTTGCTGTGAAATCCAGTTATTGATGGAATGGCACAGTGTTGCCTCTAGGATTGTTTTCGGCAGCGGGGGTGGCGGGGGGAGGGGGTGAGAGACATCTCTTGGCCGAATACCGAATGCCGTTTTTTAGTTTTTCATTAGTTTTTGCAGATGAACCCCCTACAGATTAGTGTTGTCACGATACCAAAATTGGGACCCACGATACGATATCAGTGAAAGTATCACGGTTCTGAGTAGTATCAGGATACCACAGCAAAAATGAGGTAGATGTGCCTTTTGTCATTTGTAAAAAGATAAATCACTTTTCTATAATCAAGTAATCAAGTATACATCAATGATATTTCAATGTAATAAGTTCCTTATTGACTTATTCATACTTAAAAAACAGCATCAATAAGTGATAATCATAGGAGGGATCAAAATAAATTAAAAAAAAAAAATAAAAATCAACCAGCCACCCTCCTCCCCAACAAGTCCCTTCATAAGTAAAGAACAGTCCCTAAAGTGCGGTGAGGTTTGTGGACCATTACCTGCCACAGAGAGAGACATATGAACGGCTCGTTTCTCCTCTGATACGCCACATACTGTGTGCCGCCATGGCTCGGCTGTTCAGGTATGGCAACAAGTTATTCATCTGGAGCCTTCACCGGTAAGCTGTTATCATGCGCCGCCGTATTTGACAAGAATACGTCCTGTCCGTGTCTGTGACCCCCGTTCAACCCACATACGGCAGGATTCACCGTTTCGTTTCTGCTGCTGGTTGAAATCTGTACTCACACAGCGTGCTGAATGATTTATTTTGCCCGCACAAAACTATTTTTAGTTGCAAAAGTGAGTGCAGTGACGGATAGAGTAAAATATTGCCACACTGCCGACATTTTACTCCGTCCGTCAACGCACGCTGTTTGATTGCGTTATCAAAACACGCCACTATTATTCGGCCTTGCTTTTCACTTATTCCACGGAATACCGAATGTGTGTTTTTTTTATTCAGCCGAATATATTCGGTGCATCCCTAAATAGGAGCCTTCCCCCACTCCCCCTTCCCTTCACCGCTATGTGCAAGTGCACAGATGTCTCAGAGCGGGGGTGGTGCATTTGCAAAATAAATGTTTTGAAGGTGCCGCCACTGCTGCTAAATGAATGTAGCGGAAACATTGCTGGCATCACTTAGCTGACTGAGAAATGTGGACATCAAGATCACCACATTATTTCTGCATATTGTAATCTGTAGACCTCCATTTACTTTACAGCCTCTTAGGTAAAATGACCATAATTCATTTTAAAGGCTCTCTTAGTCTTCCTAAGCTTGAGCTAGTTACATGTCCTTTGAATATGCTATGAAAAAGTCCGGTCTCTGTAGGCAGCCCAGGCTCTGCAAATGGCAACAAAAACACTTCACTTCTGTTTATGTTCAACAATGTTATAAAACACAACGGAGCTAGCTCGCTTTTTAGCCTCATTGTAGCCTGTAGCTCCAACTGCCTCTCTGGGTACTGCATTCACGTGTGCGTGCTTGCGCAAGAACGTTGAGACATGGGCACCGCGTTCATGTGTGTGTGCTTGCTTTCGCTGGTCTCGCACTGGCTGGTTGGTGCAGCCTGGAACACAATGTTTATGTTGCCATTTGGAATGCCCAATATTATCTCAATAATAATCAATATATGCTAACACAGTGGAATCACTTTCCCCTACATTTTATTAAGAAACAAATATTTTTATTACAGCACAGACAAGACCAACATTCTTTTTATTTAAAAGTAATCAAACAATCTTAAAAACCTAGGCATTACAACTATTTGAAATGACATTATACGTTGCACCAATACCTAAGATCTTTTGAGCTCTTTGAGGTTGGGGCATACTGTATGCAGAGTCTCTGTCACTGTCGCCTGCTCAACAGACTTAAGAGTTTCACACTAAAGCTTTTTAGCTGAGACAGTTGCAAATTTTTCCATCACGCAGCTGCCACACAGTCAGAAATACAGCTCTGATTGGTAAAAAAAATAAAAATAATAATAATTCATCATGAACAGCTAGTGGGAACGGCTAACAACAACCGTTTTCAACACGGAAAAATGGATAGATTATCACAGAAGTCATTCAGTGTCAAATTTGTCATCATGGATTTATTTTACAAAGTCTCCAGACAGACACCACAGTTCAAGGCTGAATTACAAAGCTTCTGAACGGGCCGTAGTCACACTGGAGCCCTCTGTAGCGTACCAGCTGGTGTGCCTACTGAGAATTCTTTGGCTCGGTGAGAGAGAGGGTTTTAAAAGAATATTTTGTCTGCACGATTTAAAATGATAAAATAGCCCTCTAGAGGCAGATCAGTATGTTAGTCATTTTTCTTTTGATTACTGAAATGTCCACTAATTCTTAGCTGTTTTTTATGTATAACCCTTCATCATAAAATACCACTAGTGTTTTTATCAGTAAAAATAGAACATTTTTCACACTTAAAAAGCACAAAGCTGTTGAAATCTATGCATATTCTGCTATCATAACTTGGCTCTCAGAATTCTCCAGATTGATGCCTTTAAATCAAATGTATACACAATTTTTTCCCAGGGGAGCATGCCCATGGACCCCCCCTAGAGGGTTCCGACCTCAGCCGTAGTCTCCAAAAATCCACACTGATGTTAGAGTTTTTTCTTATCAGTCCTGTTCAGCGCTTAGAAGTATGACAAACTCATGCATGCAGCTCTGCTACAGTAATATTACACAGTTTATTTTGAAATAACTTTACATCAGACATCATTTATTTTTCACTTACCGAAACTGATTACGGCATGAGGAATCCACTTGCCTGAACACAGAGTTTACTTGCTCTGGGTAAGGTTTATGCCGAGCCCTGACTCTTTGGGTCCTGCTGGACATAATATTCATGATTATCCTGAAATTGGAAATTCCCCACATTCAGTTTATTGTGATCTGCAATAAAATCGTATATTGTCTTATCCCTAATGATGACAATTTAGGGCTTGGGGGCAACAGCATAGATTTCCAGTGGAGCCAGCTGATATTTTGGCCAAGACTTCTTATTTTGTGCACCGGCCATTTTCACTAATCTCTACAAACAGATTCATACATTTGAAAAAAAAAGAGAGAAAAAAGCTAGATCTTTGTCAGACAACAGCTGATGAGTTCCATCTATCCATCCATCCATCCATCCTCTCCAGATGTTCATCTCCCCAGCAACACTTTCCAGCTTCTCCTGGCCAAATGAGATATATAATCCTTCCCGCAGGTTCTGGGTCTGCCCCGGGGCCTTTTTATTGCTTTCAACTTTTTCACTATTGTTTCTACTGTGGATCACAGTGAAAACAAGCTACATCCTCTATAAATACACTCTAACTCAACATTTCCCATCTTGCCATTTTGTTTATTGCTGTTATATATGTAGTATTTATATAAGACTTGGATTGAGCTGGAAGAAGTTATTCCAGCAGTTTTTGCTTTTGCTGTCTGTCCACTCACACTGCCTGCTCATTAGCTTCCTGTGCATTCTCTCTTAGTTCTAGCCTATAGTGGCTGTGTCTCCAAACCATGTGCCCTGTTTGGATACCACATCCCTTCCACAATGCACAGACCTGTATGTTAGAGTGTGTTTTGTGTTGGTCCCACCGCTGACATGTTACCCATCACTAATCACGGGCACCTGCCCACTCCCCTTTTTTTCTGAGGCTTACAATATCTTGTGGAAAAACAAACGAGTGCAGGTAAGGAGGATGACTTTCAGTATTTAGGCTGGAGAATTTCTCCCCGTAACCTTTCCCTTGTTCTCTATTTTAAAAACCTCACTAGCTTCCCACTTCTCTAAACTTGGCTAGAAAGAGGAACTACATGTGCTTTATTTGAGAAATTATCTGTTATTGAAGAACAAATCAACTGATTTAGATAATTCTGGACATCAAGTCAAGTCTTTATCATGTTAACCATAGTTCACTATGTTATGTCTGTGCTTGTGAATGCTCACATTACATTTATTATGTTACTGAATTTTGTTTTGAATTGAATCTTCTTTTGGGTTTACAGCCTCATGCATATGTCCCAGCTGCTGTATATCCTGCTACTCATATACTTTGTCAGCTGTGCATGTCTTGGTTGCTTCTTTGCTTGTTTTTAAGGAAATTTAAGGTCACTTAACCGATTTAAAAGAGTGTCTGTCTTAAACCGCAAATGGTTGTATACATAAATAGAGACACTTGCACTGAAACAGTGCCTTTACAGAACCTTTTAAAATAACAGCCCCCCACTTCAAAAGCAGAGGAGGCAGAGGCTCTTCTTAGTGTACAGTATTTGTGTGCATGTACATACAGTGTTGGTTTTTTTTCTGTGTACTTTCTTATGGAATAACCTGCTGGTTAATCCCCAGCTGAAGCCTTGCTTGTTTTAGGCTGTGATCAAAAAGGATGTTCTCTCTTGAACCTCACTCAGTGAGGTTAACCACTTATTTCTCAGAGTTACCCTAGAAACAAGAGGGTTTTGTTTTTACATCGCTTTTATGCACATCTACCATTTTTGTCCCAGTTATACAAGAGGGAGTACCAGGAGTATGGTAGGTGTATGTCTGCCACACATATTTAAATAAGCTTGACCATAAGTAACTTAAGTGTTGCTAAAAAAAATATCGATCTATCAATACATATTGATTCAGAATATTAAAAAGGGTTTCAGTTCTTATTATCTGCAGTATCGATACACATTGCTGATTGCTGATGTTTACTGCAGTCATTCTGCTGTTCTCTGATATTAACCAAGAAAAATAGAGTCACTGTCATGTTATAATCTTGTTATTTTTTATCTTTTAATAAAAAATCTTACCTTGAATGCCCTCAATCTCAATTTTTCTGCATGGTAAAATTGTATTGAATATGAATATTTTATCAAAGTTAGAAATTCCAGTATCGATAACACTTACAGTGTTGCCACAGCATGTTGTACAAGGTTAACAGTGTAAGTAATCAGAATGTAACAAATTCTTTTGAGCTGCTCTGGGACTAGTCGGTATGGAGCTTTGGAGGGAAAATATGCAGTTGTTCTTTGAGACAGTCCATTTCAAACAATACTAAACAATAACAATGGCAACAACAATCATTTACTGTCTGTGTTATATGGTGGCGGATTTCGTCCTCAGCTTGGAGGGTAAGGAGCTCCCAGACCTAATTTTCTCATTTTTTTGAACACTTTTGTCTGCTGTCCTTTGAGGTAGCTGCTTACTGCTATCAGCTACTTTATAAATCTCCTCCTCGCATGTATAACACGTCATCAAAACGTCATGTGGAGTTCCCCTCTCAGAATTAGCTCCTCATCCCCTTTATTTTTCAGCAGCTTTTTTATAAAAAGCTAAAATTTATATATATGAATAAAAAAGCTGGCAGTCTGAGAAATAAAGCATCCTGTCTGATCATGGCCTTGTCAGTAATGTCTGGTCCAGCAGTACACTGTGCTTGGAGAAGTGCTACTCAGTGATCCACTCTGTTTCCTCTAGTTGAAGATGCGTGCCGGTGGGATGAGTGAGTCATCCAAATGGAAAAAGCAGAAACGCTCACCAAGGCCACCACGCCACATGGTCCGAAGTCCTTCTGGTCAGATGGACACAACTCAGTCCAGCACCCTCAGTAACAACAACCTCACAGGTAAGAGACACACTGTTGTGAAAATACACACATCAATAGTCAATGACCCATCCTCAGCTTTCAGGACTTCCTGTGAGCATTAAAATAATATCAGATTTATCATTTGCCTGTTCACTTCTTTTAAAATTCCAGTTAGGGTCAAAAGTAGACATCCTTGTTTCATTTTGTCTAATTGTCTAATATTGACCCCATTCATGGCAAACAAATGCAGAAAGAACCTGCGGTGGACCTTACATCTTGCTGCAAATTTTTACAGGATAGATGGAGCAGAACTATACATTTGTGCATGTAGGTGAATAGTAAAAAGACAACGTTAGACCCTTGTATGACTGCATCTCTTTCCTGTTAGGTGGCGTCCCGTTCATTGAGCAAGGCTTATCCACCTCTAGCCTACCAGCTTCAGAGAGTGCCGGTTCGTCCGTTTCCAGCCCTACAACCACAGACAGTGGCCTGGACACCTGTTCCAAAGCCACCTCCAGGGAAGATCTCTCTGACCTGGAGCAATGTTACTCATCTGCAGCCACCCTTAGCACTGGTGCCACACTTCCTGAGACTGAGCCTGGCTCTCCAGATATACAGGTAGGGCTGTTTGGAATATCAATAGGACGACCAATAACACAATCACTTCTTGTGCCACAAACATTCTGTTTATTTAATTGTTAATCTCTTCAGCTTTTCCTATCTATCTATATGTTCATTTTATGAAATTGTGTCTATTGTTGGTGGTCACTTTTTGTGTAAACCCAAGAAACTCTAGAGAGCTGGTATGTGACTGTAACTGCCTTCATGATTAATGATTTGTGTTGTGTGTCTGTTTGCACCTAGTCTGAGGACAGGCGAGTTGAGCAGGCTCAGTCTGCCTCAGTGGAGTCTATCCCTGAGGTTCTGGAGGACAAAGACTCCATCACAGAGCAGTCAGACAACGCCTCTGTCCATGACATGGACTATGTTAACCCTCGAGGAGTACGTTTCACACAGTCCACACAAAGAGATGGTAAGAAAACTGAGAGTTTTTAAACCTCTGACTTCTCTCTGCTATTTGACCTTAGTTCTGTTTTCGTAGTGCTTCATGCCACTGTTCCGCTGCATGAAAAGATGGCAATACGTTTTTTATTATGCCTCCACAGTGGTGATAGCCATGGCTGTTGACCATCCATCCCATTCTTGAACACGATATCTCAAAAACGTCTTCTTTTTTTTTTTTTCAAATTCGGCACAACTGTCAACATTGAACTGATTAGATTTTGGTGGTCAAAGGTCACTGTGACTGTGCACCCATTTCATTCTCATGAATATGATATCTCAAGAAGACCTTCAGGGAATTTCTTCAGGTATGGCACAAACGACCACTTGGGCTCAGTAATTAAAATGAAGAAAATTTGGCGGTTGAAGGTCAAAGTTCAAGGTCACTGTGATCTCACAAAACATGTTTTTGGCAAAAACTCAAGAATCCGTGCACTAATTTGTTACTGAATTTCACAAGAGTTTAAAAGGACAAAATAGAAAAGTGATGAGATTTTATATCCAAAAGGTCAAAGGCCAACTTCACTGTTACATCATAATCTTCTGTATTAAACACTTTTCTGGCCTTAACTCCATGTCATAACTTAGGAACAGAACATTTGATCAGATATTGAATCGGTGACCCTAATCTTGGATGTCCACCTTGAAACTGTGCTGATTGTATAAATCTTCTGTGCTGCCGGGGGGAAGATTTGTGTGAAGTATCAGTGTTTTCACAGACATGGAACACACTATACACACACACTATAACTGCAATCTGACTGGTGCGTGGAGGCATACAACCGCAAGGTGGTAATTTGAGTTACTCTTGTTCCATAGTTTATCATTCAGCTCAAAAATGAGTGCATACGAGTTGACCTTGAGGGCTCTGCATTGCACAGTAATGGTATTTTCTTTACACAAAAGGAACATTTTCTTTGTCAGATAGAAGTCCTATTTTCAAAGTTAAGAAGTTCTCTGTAAACCTCTGTCCTTCTCTTGTCTACCCCGTAGGAGCCTCCCTCATCCCTTATGGCCTGCCATGTCTAAGGGAGCTTTTTCGCTTCCTGATCTCACTGACCAACCCCCATGACCGCCACAACACTGACGCCATGATGCACATGGGCCTGCAGCTGCTGACTGTAGCACTTGAGTCGGCAAACATTTCCAACCACCAGTCTTTACTAGGACTGGTCAAGGATGAGCTCTGCAGACATCTCTTACAGGTAAAGTAGAATGTAAAAATGAATCCTTCTAGTTATATACCTGTATATACCTGTGTCGTTTGTTTTTAAAAATAATTGTGGTTATGTATTTTTTCTGCATTAGTGACAGTTATTTCTTTTGTGAAAGGTTTTTGAATAGTTTTATCTCATTTATAAACTGTTAGCACCTGCAGCACTGCTGGCAAGATGTTTCCACTTTGCACTGGTTGACTTAAGCCGACACTTGTTTGAATCCAAAGCGTAGATACATTTTGAAATACATCACCTGTGCAAATTCTTGCTTTGTTTAATTTTTTTTCTTAAGCTTGAAGTTATGATTTCCCGTTTCTACCATGATTTGATTGGGTATGTTGGCTACTTACAAGCAAAAATATTTGGTATCTATCTAGTTATGTACCAAGAGGCCCAACAATCTTTACTACTATGTGCCATTCATCAGTTTGTTTGTCAAGCATTATGTATAGGCTCATCGTGTCATTTCTGACAGTAAGTTTGCCTTCAGTCTCAGTTAAAGTAGGAACATCAATTCAGTTACAGTGATGAGTTCGCTTGCATTAAGAACCAAATAAAAAATTGTATTTGAAGAAAGCTTGATTGTTTTTTATATTGGTTTTGAAAGTCTTTTTCCAATGATTTCTGTCTGTGTTATAGTTGCTGAGTGTGGACCGTATGAACCTGTATGCTTCCTCCATCCGAGTTTGCTTCTTGCTTTTTGAAAGTATGAGAGTCCATCTGAAGTTTCAGCTTGAGGTAACTATATAACTAGTTTGATAATGGTCTTGTTTTTTTATTTATTTATATTTATTTTTTTATTTAAGTTATCTTTATGCTCTGTCAGTTGAATATATTCTAAAGTGATTCATATGCAATGCAAATATGTTCAAACTGATCCTGACGACTTTATCATCATCATCACCAGCTAGGCGAGAATCCTTGGCTTTTACTCTTTTTTTTTTCTTCTTTTTTTTGTGTATGATTATGTTGTATTTTAATAACTGTATAGCACTTTGGTAAACTGAGGCTGTTTTTAAATGTGCTTTATAAATAAAGTTTGACTTGACCTATATGCTGAACTGGCAGATGTACCTAAAGAAACTGATGGACATCATCACGTCAGAGAACATTAAGATGCCCTATGAGATGAAGGAGATAGCTCTGGAGGCACTGGTCCAGTTGTGGAGGATTCCCAGCTTTGTCACTGAGCTGTATATCAACTATGACTGTGACTTCTACTGCTCTAATCAGTTTGAGGACCTCACCAAGCTGCTGTCCAAGGTAACATCCCCTCATTGGATCACTAACGATATTAGGATTTTAAGATTCTTTCCATCCAAATTGTCATGAATTCTTTGTTGTACATAAGAATGTGGGAGATTTGGCGGATAGGCCAAACTTCAATCAAGTGCCTTAGTCACACAATTCCTCTTCCACAATTTTGTGTTACAAAGAGTAATGTAAAATTTGCAGGTTTATCTTGTGCCAAAAGCTGATTAGATGACATTGTTAAAATGTTCCATGATGTAAAAATATTGGATTTTTTGAGGTAAAGGTTTTAAAGACGTTAAAACACTGAATTTGATTCCCTCAAAAACAACAACAACCAAAAAAAGCCCTGGACATTAATAAAAAATCTTGAATATAATTTACAAAGGTCTTGAATATTTTTAATTGTTCTTGTTCTTACATCATTGACCTTTCCCCCCTTACATCCCTGCTCATACCCTCAGATCTGCAGAGCAGCTGTTGCTCTCGGTCCCTAGGCAGGCCTTGATACAGAGGGTAGTAGGACATTTGTCATAAGGGCTCCATGATTATGAAATAACTGTCAATTGGGAATCAGACACACAAAAATAAAAACAAAAAAATTATTTATTAGGGCCTGAGCACCACGCGGTGCAGGGACCCTATTGAAATGCAAGGAATTGTTATTCTTCCTTCAAATGAATTGCCTTTATTGGGGGTCTTAACATACTCGAAAAGTCATGAAACTTTGCACACACATCACATCTGGTGAAAAAATAGATATTTTAAAGGTTTCATGCTTAGGCACAAAAAAATGGCTCAGCAGCATCCCCTATAATATTTACACAAAGCCACCCCTGATGCTATTTTCACCTACATGTACAAAACTTCGGTAGGCATGTGTAGCACTCCAAGATGTACAAAAAAGCCTCTCGGACTCGTGCTCTTAACCCAACAGGAAGTCCGTCATTTGGATTTACTGTGCCTCTTTTGTGCATTTTTGGCCATTTCCAGGGGTCATACTTTAACAAACTCCTCCTAGAGATATAATCTGATCAACTTCAAAGTTGATGTGTCCCATCGCAACACCTTAAAGGTGAAAACTTATCACAACCTTGACTTTTCGTCAATCCGTGTGACGGTGGAAAAGTGGTTTGTAACTCCAGCATACATGGTCCAATCTGCCCCAAATTTCACTGTATTGACAGTCCCACCCTAAACACATCTGCATGCTAATAATTAGTGATAGTTACAGTGCCCTTTACTGGCAACAGGAAGTGACATGTTTTATACTTTGATGTTCATCTCCTTGACCAGATCCAAAATTGGGAGCATGTTGCCTTGGTGGTGTGCAGCGAAATTTGACGTTTCACCAAAAGACAGCAATTTTGCATTAACCTAAGTGTACTTGGTTCAATCCGCCTGAAACTTAACATGCTCCTTAACAGTCTAGACCTGGACATATGATATAAGTTTCAACAGTGGGTGTGGAAAAATGGCTTGGCCGTGCCCTTTAAAGAGCAGCCCCCGGGGCATATTTCACTGACATGCATGGAAATTAGTATGCACATGTATCATGCCCTGATACACAAAAAACCCTCATGGACCCATAGGCCAAACCCAACAGGAAGTCAGCCATATAAAATTTCATGGTCAATTTTGGCGTTTTCCATGCTTCGCATTTTGAAAAGCTCCTCCTGCAGACATAATCTGATTGACTTGAAAACTGGTGTGTACCATCTAGACAACTTTGTGATCAAAAGTTATTACAAGATGGGGCGTCGGTAGCGTAGTGGATAGTGCCAGCGCCCCATGTACAGAGGCGATGCCTCAAAGCAGTTTTCGCAGGTTCGAGTCTGGCTTGCAACCATTTACTGCATGTCACCCCCCGCTCTCTCTCTCACCCCATTTCACTCTGTCCTATACATTAAAGGCAAAAAAGCCCAAATGTTATTACAAGATTTGGTCAGCATTGAACGTGGTGTGGCATCAAGTTTTTATGTCTCGCCATGAATCACGAAATTCCAATAACTTTCACGTAAATGGTCTAATCTGCACCACACTTCTAATGTTTGATGATAGACCCACCTTGGACACATTTCTATTACAATATTCAGTCATACACATAGTGCCACCTACTGGCAAGAGGTCATCTTTTCAGATATTAATCTTTTGATTTACCTGAAATGTACATGCTGTGGTCATTCCAGCGTCTACACTCTATGAAGAATATGCCATCTCACTTTTGCACTTTTGAAGCATTTTGTAAACATGTTTCTAAATGGTGTGTTATAAAAACAGTTTTTTTCTTATTTTTTTCTTATTATTTTTCTTTACTACCAAAAGTATCAGTCTGAAATTTAGACTAGCCTCCTTGTTTTTTGATGTCTCTAATAATCATTTTATTTCAAATGAATTTCAGTATTTTGGTGGATAAACAATATTTTGACCTTTTGCTGCAGAATGCGTTCCCAGTGTCAGGGCAGCTCTACACCACCCACCTCCTGTCACTGGAGGCTCTGCTCACAGTGATTGACAGCACCGAAGCCCACTGCCAGGCCAAGGTGCTCAACAGTGCTGCTCAACAAGACCAGTCAGAAACACTGCTGGCAGAGGGAGAAGGTTCAGCCAAAAATGGGACAGACATTACAACTGGTATACACACACTTTATGGATATTTGAGTGTCTGAATCTTCACTTGTGTTGTTTTCACTAGTATTTACTGGTAGTCTTCCTCTCTTTATTGCCAACATTAAATACTACCTTTTTTTTCTTTAGTCCATCAAAATGGTTAAAATCTATAGATAATAACAACACACATGTCAGATATTATTAGCTTCAGTGCAGAAATGGCAGTGCTGGCCTCGTTAGATTTTTTTTTTTTTTTCCTTTTGTCCTCAGACCTAAATAGTACAAATGGTGTGAGTCTTCCACCAGCCGAGAATGCCCCAGTGTGTCCACCAACCAGTGGACATTTGATGGCAGAGAAGATGAGACTGGGTAGACAAGATCAAGGAGACAATGACACTGGCAAGTCTTTGGTTTTATACACAGTTTTATCCTAAGCATCAGGATGGAATTTGATATAAATGTCATTTTTTTCATCCAGCTGAGAAGAGAGCCCTTAAAAAACCTCAACGTTTCTCGTCATGTTTACCTGATTCCCAAGAGTTATTAGAAATTAAAACAAAGAAAAAGGTGAGTGGCGTCAATTGATTTAGATTTGTTGTAACATTAGTCATCCACAACCAATTATAAAATCCACTACCAAGCCTTCAAACTGCTCATTTTGTCATGTTTTCAGCTGCTTATCACAGGCACAGAGCAGTTTAACCAGAAGCCTAAGAAAGGGATCCAGTTTCTGCAGGAAAATAGCCTCCTCAGTAACCCCATAAACAACAACCAGGTGGCCCAGTGGCTCAGAGAAAACCCCCGCCTGGACAAAAAGATGATTGGCGAGTACATCAGTGATCGCAAAAACATGGAGCTCCTGGACAGCTTTGTAAAGTACGCTGAAATTCCAAGACATATTGTGCTTTCGTTAATCATTTAAAAATGTTATTTCCCATCTGGTCTTTCGAGGTGTAGAGGTTTTGGTTTGGTTTGTTTGATATTAATAGTGTAAAAAAACATTTGAGGTTGTTCTAAAAATAATGAATAAATGTTTTGGGGGGTTTTGCAGCACATTCACCTTCCAGGGGCTTCGTATTGATGAGGCCCTGCGGCTCTACCTGGAGGCTTTTAGGCTACCTGGAGAGGCTCCTGTCATCCAAAGACTCCTGGAAACCTTCACAGACAACTGGCATGTAAGACCCATTTGCTCAACTTTCAAAGAGAACAATGTTAGTAGCACAATATTCCAGCACTGTGGACCTGGCATAAGTCAAATTGTTATATGAATGAAGTAATACAGTTTTTATTATTGTTTCATGCAAACAGATATGCCCAGCCCACATGGGCATATCAAAACATAAAATCAAAACAAGCCAGGACCAGGGTCAAACATGCATATTTTCAGACAACATTTAAAGGAAAGAAAAAAGAACAGAGCATCAAAAGCTTCTTATATAATCAGATCATCATTGTGTAAGACAGATCCAGGGATCACTCACAAAGATATGATGTACTGGAAAAAAATCAAAATAGGCACTAATTAAACAAATATTTTTTCCTTCTCTTCCCATTTTTCGCAATAAAATTATTTTGATTGCCATCAAAATTAAATAAACATTTTAACTTTTGGCCATCTGAGCCCCAGAATTGTCAGGAATTCCATTCCATGCCATTACCAGCCATTCCATTCCATGGAACACTAACTCTCTAGAGCCTAGCATACACTGTACGATTTTTGACCCGATTTTTGAGACGAACGACCTGCCGACGCTCGGGCCGGATTTCCGCTTCGTCATGCGTCTTTTGCCGTGCAGTGTACGGGGGGAGCGAGGGCCAATCATCTGTTCCAGAACTATGGTCGGATGAATTTCTGACATGTTTGAGCCAAATTTTGGATGGCTGGCACAGGCGTTTGCACAGTTGAAGCAGAGCCACGAGCCAATTCGCCAACGTCTGTGCATTTATCCCTCACTGCGCCTGCGCGAAGACATAGATCACCATGGCGACGCATTGGTGGACTGAAAATATGGAGGCCAGGTTGTTTGAGCTGTGACAACAGTACGTAGTGTGCCTGTTCGACGTTTCTTCTTCGACCTACCATGACCGCTATCAACGAGAGAAACGCTGGCAGGAGATAGCTAATCCTCAGCTGCCTGGTAAGTTTTTTTCTGCTCTCATTTTCAAGCAACAAACATACAAGCTAATGTGCTAGATGAGGAACAACAACAGTTACAACGGTTACAGTTACACACAGTGTGTGTGTGTGTGTGTGTGTGAGAGAGAGAGATAGACAGAAAAAGAGAGAGAAAAAGAGATAATGTTAAAGACAAAAGAGAAAAATAAAAAGAGAGAGAGAAAAAGAGAGAGAAGAGAGATAATCAAAACTTGGACTGACCTGTTTTTGTGTATATAGGCTATATGAGAAGGACATATGAAACAGACAATTGCAGATCCATTAGGCTTCTGGCCAGGGTCCTAATGTGTTCCCGTCTTTATGCAGTCAATGAAATGAAAACCAGAGCTGCATCTCTCAGGACCCAGTATGGTAAACTTGTGAAGCCAAAAGCAAGTGGCAGTGGACAGAAGCCATTAACACCAAAACAAATTTGTTGTATGTTGTATGCTGTAAAGCCCTGTGAGGCAAATTGTGATTTGTGATATTGGGCTTTATAAATAGAATTGATTGAACTGATTGATTGATATAAAAATCTACCGGCTACAGTACACATTAAGGTTAAAAACATAGTGTTTCTGACATTTTCCAAAACAGGACACTTGGATAATTACTTTGTATGAGTTATGTGTGTTATTATACATTTTATTTTGGTTTGAACCAATGTCACCATTTCATTCAAATGATTTGGGGGATAACTGCAAACTGTTTTCCTCTGAAACACCAACAGTGTATTGTGAGCTTAAAAACTTCACCCATCCTTCCACTTCCATGAGTGTGAGTAGATGACTGAACTTTAATTTTTGGGTGAACTGTCTGTTACTTTAAGTTGTGTTAAAAAGATTTTGATCTCAACATAAAGGTCTAGTTGGCATCCCTTCTGTTATCTTACTTTTTTTTCCTACATGTCTTTTCCTGTGTGTTTACTACAGCTTGACGTTGAGGACTCTGAGGACATTGATGAGACAGAGGAGGGGCAAATGGAAGATGAAGATGTGGTGCTTGATATGCCGACAACAATGAAATGTCCCAGATGCTCTCCCCTCCATCAACCTCTGCTCAGTCCTCTAGAAGTTCAGTCTCTGCCACTGTAGAGGGGGAAACATCTTAGACTGAATTAGCATCGCGTCATGATGAGACCCCCAAAAGACCACGCTTTAGCAAAGCAAAGGGAAAGTCCTCTGATGCTAACAATATTAAGTTAGCAAAGTTAACTTTGTTAAAACAGGTTCATAATACTCTGTCTTCTACAACTAATGACAGTGAGGAGGTATTTGGTCAACAAGTTGCAAATGAGCTAAGAAGCATTAAAGATTGAGTGCTTCAGTTAAGAGTTAGGAGAAATATTATGAACATATTGTATGATGCCCTAGAGGCAGAGCAGGCCCAGGAACACGCAACCCTCAGTCAGTACAGTCAGAACCAGGGGGAGTACCATTTATGGGCTCCCAGTCAACTCAGGGAAGGTATGACCATTACACATCTGTGCCAATGCAAGTGCCACATCCACCATATCAGAGCCAACCACCCCAACAGAACCAGTCTCAAAGCCTCCAGCCTCAACCAATGTCCTTCATAAAGATGATAAATGAAGACGAATAATAGTTGGCATTGGCAGTGGTTGATCAGGATGCAAGTTAACTTTTGCACTTTTTTTTGCACTACTATTCTCTTCTAAGTGCCTTGAAAAGAGATTTGTTTATGTATATGGAAATGCACTCTGTAGTGAGTGCATTTTTAGTCTATTGTACATATTTTAGTACAGATGAATATTTTTTAAATGTTCTTTTAAGTATTTATATATTTATATTTGAATGCTGTGAACTGTTTTTGGTCATTGACTTTTATGACATGACACAAAATAAACCAAAATTGAGTGCATGCATAGCAGTCAAGTGTTTTGTTTGCATTGTTTTTAATAAACAGTTTAAAATAGAATAAGGTACATTTTTTTAAATATCATGGACTTAAAACCACACAAATAACTAGAATATAATAATACTGTAATAATAAAAACAGAAAAAGTGTAAAGAGAATAATTAACCTGTATTTTGTAGAAAGGTAAACTGGCTAAAATCAAACCACTCTCACTTTTAAAAGTTATAGTGCAATAACTATTACATATTAAATTAATGTCAAGCAATATTCACTACATTCAAGCCATTGCCAAATGAGTTGACATGATCATTGCTCGCTCTTATTCAAAGCATGTCACACTACAGATTTGTGACAGAAACAAGAAATACATTTATTAAATGAAATAATAAATTCATACGTCCTGTAACCAGTGAGGCAGGAAAATACAGTGGATGTTATGAAATGAAATATAAAAAATAATAAAGGGTGGATTTCAACCGTTTAACACATAACCATGTTTCTCAGGCAACTTACGCTAAGATGCTACACTCAAAAAACTATCAATTTGTTCAGTCAACAGTTTTGCCTTGCAGCTACAGCCAGTAGGGGGTGCTACAGCCCCCTCAGCACCCCTACTTCTTGCATCCCTGATTTTAAGCCTACACCATGCCCTCCTGCCATGAAACACTTCCTGCAGGTGACACAAAGTATTGGCATAGTCTGTCTCATTACCTCTTCGCTTCAACAGAGGGATTTCTTGCTCTCCCCAATGTTACAGGCCGTAGTATACCCTCTCTCCTCCACGCATCTTCAATCAACTGATGGTTGGCATCTTCTGAATCCCCACAGGCAGGTGGCAAGTAAGCATCAGATCTTCTGTCACGTAAGAAGTTGTGCAGGCACAGACAATCAAAGATGATGTTCATGACCTTGTCTGGATCCAGGGAAATAGTTGTTCTGAAAACTCTGAAGCGATTGGCCAATATTCCAAAGGCATTTTCCACTACTCGTCGAGCCTGAGACAGACGGTAATTGAAGAGCCTCTGACTCCTGCTCAGGTTTCGGAAGGGGTAAGGCTTCATGAGGTCTGCTCTGAGTGGATAGGCCTCATCTCCAATGAACATGTAGGGCATCAAGATATCAGTGTTGGGCAGTGTGTCATTAGGGGGGACATGAAGTAGGCCTTTGTCCATTGCGGCTATCAAGTCTGATTGTGCAAACACGCCAGCGTCCGATACTCTGCCCTGGGTTCCTGCACTTGCATAAACAAACTTATAATTTGCATCAACTAAAGCCATGAGTATGATGGAAAACCAAGACTTGTAGTTGTAATACATGCTTCCACTGTTGGCAGGAGGTTGAATGAAAATGTGTTTCCCGTCCACTGCACCCAGGCAGTGTGGAAACTGCCACTTGTCATGGAAGTCTTTGGCAATGGCTTTCCACTCAGGCTCAGTTCTTGGTGTCTGTGAACCAAAAGTGAGATAAAGAAATGTTAACAATGACTTACTTACATATGCACAAAAACAAAACAAATTCAGACAATCATAGAATTTTGAGTAGGATGTCACTGATAGCATGGTTAGTTGATATTTCACACCATACCATCACACCCTTCAGTAAAGTTAAAAAAGATGTGATTAAAAATATTCAATAGTGAAAGCATAATTCTTGTGTATTGTGCTTAAAGAAATCATCACAGATCATGTGAAGTACAGTTAGGGCCGTAATTATTAGGACAATGACATTTTAAAAAATAAATAAATCATTTTGCTTCCATACACAAGTGTTTCTGACTGTGTTACCTTCAGGAAATCCTCGCTTAGCACAGAAGTTAGGGCTGCACAGTCTCCATAACAATCCTGCTCAGAGTTGTGTTTCCAATCCGATATTGGAAACTCAATGAGTTGAATGTTTCACCTGTCAAAATGAATACAGATTCTTAAATGACAGTTCAGGCAAAGTGGAATAATAGTGAGCAGAGACCTACACTGTATATGGGAAATTAGTTTGTTTACATTAAATGACACATGAAAATGACATTATTCTAATACACAATTTTGTTCATCTTCATCAATCAAAATGTTACTGATTTGTTGATATTGGTTGCTTTCTTCTTGGACTTAATGATACATGAAAAAATGTGGCATCATGTTTCTCTTAGTTTCTCCAGTAATTCATTCAATTCCATCTTTTCAGAAAAAAAAGTCCACTCTCATTGGGTTTCCACCGCAAAATCTTATTACTGTCTTAATACATGAAAACTGCATATTTATTGCTGATGGCATCATAAAAACAAGAGAATTATAGATGTCACATACTATATCAAATATTTCTATGATTTGTACAACTTATATTATTGTACATTGTTCAGCCATACTGTCAAGATTTGTGTGTACTGTAGACAGACCTGTAGCCAGGAACCGTAATGTCACAGAGAGCCTGTCCTTTGGGCTAATGGCCTTTCTTAGATGGGTGTCCTGCTTCTGGATGATAGGTGTTACTCTGTCCAGAAGGTGACTGAAGTCCTCCACAGACATTCTTAGAAGGTCACGAAATCCCTTCATATCGCCCACCTACATACATGCATACATACATAAAAATAGACAGGGTTCAAAATTAGAACATAATTTCAGAAGCTTGGTGACATGATTAAGCTGACAAGATCAATTTTACTTTGAGTGTAAGATACTGTTGTGATGTTAAGGCATGTTTGGTGGTAACATATGTCAGTGTGTTTTTGTTTATTGCTGATAATATCATAAAGCAAAGTTATAATGTTTATTGATGTGCACACATACAGTATGGCTAGGCTACAATTTGACAATAATTACAACAAGAGTTGTAAGTCAGGCACATTTAGGCCCACCAACCAAATGCTAGTAAAATATGCAAGTGACAGGTATATTTCATTTCATTTATTTATTTGTTCCGATCATGGCAATATTCAAAATCATACAAACAAAAAACAACTATCAACTGAAACATATTCCTTGACCGAAAAGGAGCAGGAAGAAGAAAATCTTATTTTACCTGCCCCTCACTCAAAACACAAATAAACAATAGAAACAGATGGTCTACCCGATTACAGTTACTCTATAGTCAATATAACATTAACATGAAAGGAAAACAGAAATAAATTCATTCTGTCTCAACACTCGTACACAATATGGAAACCTAACTATCAAGTTCATACAATGCAACTATTCTTTCTTTAAACATTTTTTAAACTGAAATATGTTCACACAGACCTTTAAATCACTCTGTAATGAATTCCACAGCTTAACCCCAGCTACAGAAATACACATCTGCTTTAAAGTTGTACGTGCAAATTGGTGCTTAAATCAATTGTGTGTGGCTGGTAAAACTTTAACATTTACTGGCCATTAGGTGGTGGACAGAAAGTTAATTATGTCCCCTGATTAAACAAATGTTTGTGATATGAAGTCAACATGTAGAAAGTAAGATTTGGGGCTAATAGCTACCGCACAATAGGGAATGTTAGCGTACAGTTGTTATCAAGTTAACAGTAAAGTAACGTTAGCTGGCTTACCTCCAACTCTCATTGTAGAATGGACAAACCATTCTGTCCACGTCTCTCAAGCCATCTGCGAGTCCATATGCGCCGACGTCTCTTCTTTTTGGACATTTCGGCACACAGTGTAGCACAAATCATCAAAGCAAACCGCTTGTCCTGCTTTGTTGGCAACATCAGCACTTCCGGAACAAATCGGAGCAATTGGCAGGACAGTCAGCAGGGGCAGCCGTTAATGAGCCGTTTTCACCCATACAGCGTGAGCTTTCTGATCGTGCTTGATGATCGGAACGTACAGTGTGAACACATAAATTGTGAGCACATCGTAGACAATTCACTTGTACAGTGTGAGCTGGTATTAACAACAAGATTTTAAAAATAGTACAGTGTATGCTGGGCTTAAAGTCATCATTGTATGTACAGTATAAAAGAAAATGGGAATCTCTTTCCACTTTCCCGATGTCACACAACTCACACATTCTGTTTTCCTTCTTAATATTACTAAATCGCTCAACCTGGCCAGAGGAAGAATACCTGCTCTGAGCTGTGCAACTACAGATCTTTGGCTTCTAGATAATGGGATGTTGCATATGGTTCAGTATGGACAAATATCCTTGATTTTTTTCAACAGACTTAACACTGCAGCAAAAGTTATTCCTGAGATATACACCATATCCACCTCCTTAAAGATTGACACCACAAATAACTAAACTGAGACAACTTGAATTTGTACCCAGGTTCATTGTCAACTCTGACTTATCAATCTCCCTGTTAAAATCAGAGAAATAATTAAAGCTGCTGCCTGTCAAACAGCATCAACCCATAAACCTTTCCAAGACAGTCCAGACTGAGTGGAGTTCTGCAGGGATCAGATGTGATGTCCGGTGGGTGGTGACTGCTTGCTCTGCTGCCGTTCAGCAGCTAACAAGTGGAGTTAAATGCCAACGGCAACAGTTGAAACTAACAAATTCCACAAATCTATTCAGCATCTCCATCATCCACAGTCAGACACACACAGCTAGTACAGCTCACAACTCACACCAATGGCTGGCACAGCTCCAGTGTGAGTGTTTTGCTGGCTAGCGAAACATCCTGGACTATTTACTGGAGTTTACCAGCCCATCGCTCATGCAGCATTTGAAGACAATTATAAGCATGGCAGTCCTTGGCTTTCAATGTCCAATATTCCACCACTAACATTTTTGTTTTATCTCGTCTCATCAACAAAAATGAAACTTGGATTTTGTCTTAGTTTTTATTATAAAGATCTAATTTTAGCTCGTCATCATCTCGTATTCATCATGGAAAAGAGGTTGTTGATGAAAAATATTCATCATAATTTTTCGTCAACAAAATTAACACTGTTCCTGTCCCAGTTATTGCTTCAGCTAACATAAGCTAAGGTGTAGCAGTTAGTAGTCTTTTGCAAACTTGAAATCAATAAATCCTCAACACAGTCAGTATGGTAATGAAATCTTTGCGTAATGGGTTGCCTAAATACTCTCTTTTAAAAAACAAAAATCCAGATATTATCTCTCATCCATGGTTGGCAGTATTAAGGTTAGCTTAACTTTGCAGCTGTTTCATCATAACCTTTTTAGGATTCCAGACACAAAGTTTAAGACTTGACCTCGACTAGGGACTTAACCCATTACTTCATAGCCAAGACTTCAGACTGATTTGTGACTTTCAAAACAATGACCTCTTTGTTTGACTTCTGCAAATTTTCGATTTATATACACCATAACTTAAAACACAATTGTTTTTCCATTTCATGTTGGTACATTCATTTCCTGCCTTCATTACACAAATGCAAAAACACACGCAAATACACACACACACACACACACACACACACACACACACACACACACACACACTGGTTTCAAATGGACTTTTCCATCATAAGGTAATTCCAGCTGTTGTAAATTTATAAATTATGAATCAAACAGTCACAATGATGGGCAAACTCCACAGGGGGGAACATTTGACTTCTCAGAATAGTAGAAGGAGCCATGTGACTTGGAAACTATTTCTAATAATGTCCTTTTCTTAGGCTGACCACACATACACAAATAGCAGCCTTGAAAGAGTTGATGAGTAATTTTAGGCAGTGACACTGTAACGAGTTTTCCACTCTATGGGCTCACTGTAATACCAGCAGGATGTGCAACGTGAGATTCAGTGTAGAAACAAAATTAGCTGTTCTAAAGGAGTGTAAGATTTAGGAGAATTTAGCTAAAACTTCTTCTGGTTAGAATTTCGTCATTGTTCATTGTTCAGGACGTTTTTACTGGGAGCTTATTTACAATAAGCAGTCTCTTCTTCTCCAAAACAAAGTGACCAGGCAGTTAAAATGGCTAATAAGAAAGCAGTTTCTTAGTGCAGGTCAGTGTCTCAACGATGCTGTTAGACATCTCGGAGATAGGCAGCTCGCCCACAATATACTTTTGTCTGCTCACCCCTTTTCTCTCACAAATTAATGTCCTACCTTTTTCTGATCCAGACGTTCAGGAGGTTTTTAACATGAGTTGAATTATCTACAGAGGTCTCTTCCTCTCCAAAATAAACAGACCAATTGATTGAAACTGTTAAAAACATAGAATCACAGAGTTTCACGTTATCAATTCATGTATTTCCAACAGTTTGGCATGTAGCTGTGGCCAGCTAGTCCAACACATGCAAATGTGTACAGTTTGGCATGTAGCTAAGTCTGGCTAGTCCAACACATGCTAATGTGTGTCACATTTTTCTCCAATAACATAACAATAATAATAATACTAATAATGATAATAATAATGATAATGCATTGGCTTTATATAGTGCTTTTCAGGATACTCAAAGACGCTTTACAAAGAGCAACAAGTGCAAACAAAAAAAAAAAAAGGGAAAAAACTCCATAGGGAGCTTTGACAGTAATGATGAGGAGTTTGAAGTGGATACGCTGGGGGATAGGGAGCCAGTGGAGGTTATGAAGGACAGGGGTGATGTGATCAAACGAGCAGCTGAGTTCTGAATATATTGAATTTCTTGTGTGTTTTGGATGATAAACCGTAGAGGAGGCTATTGCAGTAGTCGAGTCTGGAAGTGATGAATGCGTGGATGAGGGTCTGTGCAGCTGAAAAGGAGAGGGATGATCAGTGGCGGGCGATGTTCCGGAGATGGAAGAAGGCTGTTTTGGTGATGTGTTTAATGTGTTGGTCAAAAGAGAGGGTTTGATTGAAGATGACACCACTGTCCAGACGCTGAGGAGGTTTTTGCTGAAAGCAGAATTATCCACAAAGGTCGCTTTTCTCCAAAACAAATGGAGCAGTTAATTTAAACTGCTAGAAACACTAAATTAAGCAGTTTTACATTACAGAATTATCCATTCTGGACTACTGTAGAAACATGGCAGTGCCACATGGCGAAGACCTGCTCCCTATGTAGTTATAAGCATCTCATTATAAGGTAACAATAGCACAAGAGTTCTTATTTTCAGATCATTACACACCTAAGAAAACATACTCATGCTCGTGCTGCATGATTACAAGGAGCAATCATGCATAGCTTGCAGCAGAAAGGAAAAAACAACCAGACGGGCTGAAGTACAGAGGACACAAAATCAGCATTTTCCGGGATGTAACAGCTGACCAACGGAAACAACAGGCTACCTTCGATGGGCTCAGAGTTGTACTACGAAAAACAGACATAAAGGTATGGAATAGCGTACCCTGCTAAGATGCTCATCACTTTAAAAAACAAGACGTATGCCTTTACGGAGTCATCGGAGGCAATGGACTTTTACAAAATGGAGATTAAGCCCACTTTGGACAGCAGACACCCCCAGACCTCCAACGACTAGGCTGTTGTCGTCTGGGAGACTTCAAAGCAAGCACAACAGGTTTGGCAAGCCTATAAGGGAAGAGACTAACATTATATGTTTATATTTACCATAATGTTTGGAGGACTGTTACCTTATTATGCCCACATGTTGGTCTACTCGCTGGCCCCTCTACTGTTAATTTGATCTTTGATTACTAATTGCAGTTACAGGCGCACAAAACTTTTTTGTATAAGCAATCCTTTTTTTTTTTTTTTTTTTTTCTTTATTTATTTATTTCACGTGAATGCTTGTAACTGAATGAATATAATAGGGCATATAGGCTACATTACGTTTAGAGGTAGCTGCATACTGCGGTCACTTATGTCACAACTCTGTTTTAGGCAGAGATCAGGAAATCTGAAGAGGGTTTTGTGGAATAAGAATACATTTATAGTATTATGCCCACACGACCGTCTTCGAGGGAGGAGGGGGAAAGGGGGTGAGAGTGGGGACATGGGAGGTTTGAAGTCAAGCTGCAAGCGGGAGGGTTTCCCTTGGGTGACGTGTTTTTGTAGTTTTGTTTTGTCTGGTTGTCTGTTTTTTTCTTTCTTTTTTTTCTCCTCCTCTTCTTTTTTTCCTTTTCCACATGCTTGTGAAAATATGCTTAGGAGTTCTGGAAGTGGAAAGGTCTAAATGCTAATTATGAAATCCTTAGAATATATAATATAAAATATACAAGATGAAACTTTCAATTCATTCTTTCTTGGAATGTACAGGGAATTAGTAAGAACATCAATATACCAGTTGTATTGAATTTCTTGCTAAGAAAAGGATTGATATTGCGCTGCTGCAAGAAACCCATGTAATAGTTCAAGACATAGGTAAATTAGAGAAGTAAATATGAGGTGGTTTCCTCCTCTTCAGCTATTAATAGGACAAAGGGAGTGATGATTCTAATAGGTAAGACTTTGAATCTTAAGATAGTTGAGAAAGGAAATGATTCTGCTGGTACAATTTCTTATGTTAAGTGCACTCTCTCTGATAAAAAAGATGGCATTATCAGTCTATGCTCCCAATTCCTATAATCCCTTGTTCTATACACAGCTGACAAAGAATATACAAGATCTTTCAGATTGTATAATTATTATAGGAGGTGATATGAATGCAGTTCTTGATCCTGTTTTGGATAGATCTGGAGGGCAGGTTGTTTTAAATACAGCTAATTCAGCTCTGAAAAACCTGGTTTCCTCCCATTCCCTGATTGATGTTTGTAGAACGTTTAATCCTCATTTGAAACAGTATACTTTTTTCTCAGGGAGGCACAGGACATATTCCAGAAGAGATTACTTTCTGGCATCTGCTGGTGTGTCACAGTGGGTCAGAAAAGTAGAGGTAGTTCATACACCTTTATCTGGCCATCATGCTAATATGTGTGAAATTGTTTCTTGAGGATATTCCCAAACATGCTTTGCGGTGGAAATTTAATTTAACTCTTCTGCAGGACTCTAAGTTCTGTGAACATTTAAAATTAGAACTTAATACTTTTATTACTATTAATATGACATCTGTAATGTCCGCAGTCATTCGGGCTTCCGAATGACTGACTCGGCATGTATTTTTCACATCAGGGGATTTTTCACGGACATTTTTACAGGAAACTACAACGCAGAAGTGCGCTCGACTATGAAAGCCCGAATGACTGCGGACATTCTTTGCGGAGTCTGCTCCGCTTGTAGTTCGCCTGAGTATGTTCACTTAGTCAAGGATAAAGTATCAGCGTAAGCACAGAGAGAGAGAGAGAGAGGGAAAAAACACACAACTTGTCGACTCCTCCTGGGGGGCGTCGACTTGTGCCACTGACGTCGACGCGTCGACAAATTGACTTCTGTTAATGCCCTAGTATCAGATGTTCGATATCTATGGGATGCAATTAAAGGATTCATCTGCGACTATACAATTTCTTTTGCTTCAGCACGTAACAGGGTTCATCGGCAAGAATTAACAAGTCTTGAGACTAGGTTTTCATCTCTAATATCACTACAACAAAACAAATATGACCAAGAGAGGGAAAAAGAGTTAGGCAAAGTTAAGGCTGAGCTAAACAAGCTACTTATGCAAAATGCAGAGTTCCTGGCGCACAGATTGAGGGAAACCCAACATCTAGGTAATAATAGTCCTAGTTCTGTCCTGAAAAGGAAAATACATTACAATGACCACAAAGCAGATATTGTCTCCATTAAGAACAAAGAGGGTGTACTAGTATCAGATCCCATGATAATCAATCAAGAATTTAAATTATTTTATCAAGATCTGTACTCTTCTGAAGCAAAATTTACGAAATCCGACCTTGATTCATTCTTTGATGGCCTGAATTTGCCCAAATTATCAGAAGAACAATTACTTTTACTCGAATCTCCAATTACTCTTAATGAACTATATGAAGCTCTTAAACAAATGAATCGTGGTAAATCACCCGGTTTGGACGGAATTCCCCCTGAGCTGCACTTAACATTCTGGGACAATTGGGTCCATCCATTTTAGAAATGTATCATCAGGCCAACAAAGTAGGATACTTCAATAGAGACATAAACACAATTATCACATTGCTACACAAAAGAGGTATAGATGGTACTGTATGTGACAATTTCCGCCCTCTTTCGCTCCTTAATGCGGATATTAAACTTTACGCCAAGGTCTTGGCTCGGTGTCAAGAGACAGTACTGCCAACTTTGGTTCATCCTGATCAAACCGGTTTTGTTAAACAGAGATTTGCATCAGACAATATAAGACGTTTATTACATATCATCAACATTGGTTCCAACTTATCCTCACCGTGTGCAGTGCTGTCTCTAGACGCTAAAAAAGCGTTTGATAGGCTAGAATGGCAATATCTGTGGTACACGCTGAAGGCTATGGATTTTGGATATAATTTTATTAGTATTCTTAAAACCCTGTACCATAATCCATCTGCCACAGTTATTACATCTAGGCAAGGTTCCACACCCGGGGGGGCGGCAAGGGTGCCCAGCACCAGCACTGTTATTTACGTTGTCTCTGGAACCATTAGCCCAAAAGATTAGAAATTCACTTGAGGGAAAGCCAATAGTAGTGAATGAAACTTATCATAAGACTTCGTTGTATGCAGATGACCTCTTGTTATATCTTGATGATGTGTTGCATTCCATACCAGCAGTGCTGAGGATTTTTCATAATTTCAGCTTAATTTCTGGTGACAGAATTAATTTGAATAAGTCTTCTCTGCTCCCTTTGAATGTAGCTATGAGTAATCTACCATTGGATGTAGAGATACCGGTTGTCACACACTTTAGGTATCTTGGAATAGATGTATATCCTTCCTTTGATAAAATTATTTCTAAAAATTACAAGTGCCTAAAGAAATCAATATCTGATTAGTTAAATAAATGGTCCTCCTTTTTAATTCCTTTCTCTACACGAATATCTGTGGTAAAGAACCATATACTTCCTAAAGTCAATTTCTATGCTAGTATGATTCATTTACCTCCACCTTTTGGATTTTGGGAGAGGATACAGGGTCTGGCTTTTAATTTCATATGGCGAGACCAACATCCAAGAATTAGCAAATCTACACTACAGAACAGTAGGATGTCAGGAGGGCTTTCAGTACCCAATTTTGAAATGTATTACATTTCTTTCATGCTTAGACCCATATTAAGGTGGGTGGACAAAAATGCTGATGCTCCATGGGTGAATATGGAGAAACATATTGTATCTCCATACACCCTCAAAGACGTTCTATTTTCTGGTCTCGCCAAAAAATTCTGCCTTTATGTTCCCACAAGGTATTGGGCACCTACATGCACATGATGTGGGACTGCCCAGGGGTCCATTTCTTTTTGGCTGAGTGTTTCAACCATTCTCGCAAGTGTAATTCAGACAGCCATACCCTGTCTACCACATATATTACTCTTAAATGATGACACATCTCTAAATTTACCTATATATAAAAAAAGAATACTGCTTGCAGGTTTAACTGCCGCAAAGAAATTGCTGATAAAGAGATGGAAACCTCCCCATGAGCTCAGCGTACACCAATGGAAGTTATTATTTTATGAAGTACCAACATTAGAAACTTCTAGTGCGCGTACCCAAAGGGCAAAATTGGAAAGTATACAAAAGCTGAAATCTGCAGCTCAGAAAGTTAAAGCTTTACTCTGATTTATCGACTGGTAGTACCTGTATAATTGGGAACAGAAATAATATACTGTGCATTCTACTTTCCAAATATGATGTATATTTGTTTTAGTGAATGACCTGCATAATAATATACTGTATGTTTTTTTTTTCTTTTTGAAGAAAATAAGTATTTATTGGATATTTTTGGAAGAGATTATTATAATTTGTACATCTGCTTGCTTTATTTATTTTATATTTTTATTTATTTATTTTTATTTGTAGTTTGTGTTGTACTGTATGTACTATATTCTGTGTTACCCTTAGGACATGTGGTTTAGGGTTTAGAATGAGATAGATAGCAGCTTTGGATTATAGGGTTTAAGCTCAGGTGGACAGATAAAGGTAACGGAAGTTGCTGATGATGCTGTTGAAAGATAGACATATTGATTTATCTATGGATTTAATGGATATAATATATGTGCATATTGCAACTACGCTGTACAATATTCTGTTATCGCCAATCCATTTGAAAATAAAATAAAATAAAAAATTGGTCAAAAAAAAAGAAAACATACTTATTATATTCTATTTTAGCCAGTGTATCCCCCTCAATCCTACACACTTAAGTAATACACAGTAAAACAGTCTCTCTGTTGGTGTGTGGTGTTAAGCCTCAGATGAGTTCCTCTTTATTGTGTGTGGGGTTTTTTTTTTGTTTGTTTGCTTTTTTAAAATGTATTTTTATTGAAATTTTGCCATAGTTACAGGGCAACACAGTGAACAACAACCCACACCCTCCCACAACCTGTAACAATAGGAAGGAAGATGTAGAAAGTAATAATAGAAATCGAAATGCAGTACAATAAATAAAAAGATATATTAAAACAAACCAATGAAATAAACAAAAACGATACAAAAAATAAGTAAATCTAAATTGTCCCATGCACTAGAAGCATCGTTCAGTGGTCAATTATTCAATCAATTTTATTTATAAAGCCCAATATCACAAATCACAATTTGCCTCACAGGGCTTTACAGCATACGACATCCTTCTGTCCTTAGGACACTCGCAGCGGATAAGGAAAAACTCCCCCCAAAAAAAACCTTCAACGGGGAAAAAAAACAGTAAAAACCTCAGAAAGAGCAAGTGAGGAGGGATCCCTCGTCCAGGACGGACAAACTTGCAATAGATGTCGTACAGGTGGTAGAGGTAGTAGAAAAGTGCACCCTGATCATACCATAAGCCATCAATTCAATTCAATTCAATTCAATAGTTTATTGTCATTGTTATAGAAAAACAACGAGATAATGTAGTGGTATACAGGTGCCCAGCTAAGTAAGAGGGTGATAACATAACATATACACTGCATTCTAAATTATTATGCAAGTGATCTTTTCTTGAAAATCTGGAAGGCTGGAAGGTGTTTTATTATGATGTATTTAAGGCCTTGTGCTTTAACAAAACCCTTTTTGTTTGAATCTACAAAGTCTATGTCCTATTCAGCTTTGACCATGAGCAAAGAGAAAAAGAGTCAAATTGTCAAGAGTCTGAGCAAGGGGGAATCTACAAATGATATAGCCAAGAAATTGCAGCGTGACCACCGAACTATAAAAAGATACGTCCAAAATAGTCAGGATGGGAGAAAACCCAGAATAGAAAAAGCTTGTCGAACATTATCAAGCCAAGAACGGTCAAGAATCCAATGAGAGGTTGCTAAAAGACCCCAGCTATAAGTAAGGCCATTTTCGAAACCAAAGGTCCAAAAGGCAAAGACAAGACCTCCACTGAAGAAAATACGACAGGAAAAACAACTGGAATAGGCTAAACAATACATGAAAGCCGACTTCTCTAAAGTTTTATTCACCAATGAGTGCCGGGCAACCCTAGATGGACCAGTCATCACTACCCGAAGTGGCGCTGCTCTGTAGTGAAAAGGGCTTCTCACGTGCTGCTTGCCACCTGTGTTTTTATTGTTTTGTTTTTGCTTGTGGTACGTTTTAAATGTTCACTGATAGTGTTTTAATAACACTCGACGATGCTGCTGTTGAGGTGGTTGATCCTCGTAATTGTCTGGCAAATCATAGCAGAATGTTACTCTGTGGCCTGTGATTGTATTACCTTTCTCCTTCAGCAGCTCTCTCCACCTGGGAAAGGCAACCCCAATGCTGACCCTTGTTTTTTTAATTCGCCGGTCACGCTGCCTTTTTGATTCCCCTTTGCACTTTCTTGGCGACGAGGATTCCGTCTCCCGTGATGCTGCATAATACATGATCCTGCATTATGCTCAAAGAGTGGGACTTTGTTATGCGGCAGTAGTGCTGCTGGCCACTAACAGCTGTTTAAATTTACGTCCGCCCCAACAGTCCTACGTTGTAAACACAGCCAGCATGGTGAGGAGGGGGTTTGTCAGCTCGCGTCGCGTGTGTCTGTGTAGGAGCCTGAATGAATACTCCATGTAGTATCGGATGACATGTTTTCATCAGTGTTATCATAGCTTTTTGGTACACAGCGGCTACAGTTGTTGCAATACGTGTTTGAAACAGTGAGGCGCCAGAGTGCGCCATCTGTTTGAATGCAATATATGATTTCAGCTTTAGATGGGAGAAATTCCTACACACTTTGTCTTTAATGCCCTAGTTCACAGACAATTAAAACGCACCCCAGATGCACCGTGTTTTGTCATGGTTGATGTAAATCACTGTAAACTGCACTACCGGGATTTGAGCAGTATGTTAACTGTAATACAAGAGGAAAAAATATCCTCAAAAAATCCAGTGGCAATGTCAATAATGCCTATGCAGCCATGGCTAAACCCCCATTAGGCAATTTGGATCATAATGTTGTTCATTTAATTCCCACTTATAAGTCATTGTTTAAAAGCACCAAACCACAAGTTAAAACTATATGTGTGTGGAACAATGATGAAACTCTAAAGGGTTGCTTTTCCTGCACTGACTGGGGCCTCTTCCACAGTTTCGACTTGGAGGAGGCTACGGATACCATCACAGAGTATTTTAAGTTTTGCAAAGATAATGTGTTAACCAAAAAGACAATCACCATGTACCCTAATAATAAGACCTATATTTCAAGGGAAATTAAAAAGTGCGTAGTTCAAAAATAAAATGCCTTTAAAAGCAGGGATTTTGTAACTATGAGAAATATTCAGAAAGAGCTTGATATGAAAATTAGAGAGGCCAAAATGGAGAAGGAGAGATTTGAAACCTATTGCTCCTCTTCTAACATCAAAAAATGTTGTAATCAGTGAAGGCCATGACTAACATGGCCCCAGCTAAAAGGAGCCACAGTGTGTCAAATGAAAGGGAAAAGGCTAATGAGTTTAACAACTTTTAGCCTTGGAACATTTTATTTTGAAACACTTGGAGGATAATACCTCATATGCACGCCTTGTATTTGTGGATTTTAGCTCCACATTAAACACGATACAACCACATCTCTTAATCAAGAGGTTGATGGATCTTAATGTCCATCCTCTTATTATTAGATGGTATCATTCCTTTCTAACTGATCATGCACAAAAGGTCAGTGTTAAGGAACTCCAGAACTTTGAGTACTAGATCTCCTTAAGGTTTGTAAAATGGTGTGATGACAACCACCTTGTCCTAAATGTTAACAAGACAGAGGAGATGATACTTGATCCTAGGCGAATTGGTGAGCACAGGCCCATGGTCATTCATGACGCAACCATCTCCCAGGTCTCATTTAAATATCTGGGCATCTGTATTGACAACTCATTAATATAGAATACACATGTGAACGCCTCTGTAGTAGACTACAGCAAAGGCTGCACTTTCTTCGGGGTCTCAGGGTTCATGGTGTTGACCAAAAATTTATGGTAGTACTTTGAAAAGCATAATATTAACCACACAGAAATATAGTTGCTATCTGACTTAACAAAGTTGAAAATGGCTGTTAACATACAGTAGTTTTTAAAATATTCACAAAAATGCAACTTGCATAATAATTTGGTACGCAGTGTATGTAGGGGGCACAAGCTACTTCGAGCAGTGTCGAGCAGACACAAAACTTTCATTTGAGTGAGAAAGGGGAATGAATTTGCGGAGAAAAGGGTGGGTAATGAGCGGTACCTTCACACATACCTGGAAAGGCTAATCGGTAGGAGCTGAAATCCTCTAGAATTGACAATATAGTGGGTAAAGAGGCAACAGGATTTTTGATGTGGAGTGATAAATTGTCAGTATACAAGGATAGCCTATGTTCCCACCCTCTTGTGTCACACCTTCAAAGGAGGTAGAAGCCCATAGAGCTGCAGAAAGAGGCTCAATCGCTAGCTTGAACAGGAGAGGGGATGGGGGCAGCGCTGACGTGTACTGCGTTCAAGGGCAATATCACTTAAGCGGGTGTCATTAGTGCAGATGAAAGCTTTGGTAGAATCCAAGAACAAAACTTGTTATCAAAGCCAAATTTCTTAAGGACAGAAAATAGATGCTCCCATTCGATGTGATCAAGCGCCTTTTCAGCATTGAGCGTGATAACTACTTCAGGGCAGGCAGAGAACTTCTTAGAGTGAATTATGTTAAAAAATGAACGTATGTTAAAAAATGAATATCGTCCCTTTGTAAAAAACAAAAAACAACAACAACAGTTTGTTCCTCTGATATGATTTCTGGTAGTACTGCCTTCCGTCACCCTGCAAGGACCTTAGCCAGTATCTTTACATCTACATTAAGGAGGCTTAGTGGCCTGTAAGAACTACACAGAGTTGCATCCTTTCTCTTTTGAGGAGTAAAGCTATAGATGCCTGTGTCAAAGTGGGTGGGAGTAAGGCCTTGTCAAGGGATTCATTGTACATAAATAAAAGCAAAGGGGCCAATTTGGCATGGAATCTTTAAAAAAAAAAAAAAAACTCAGAAGCAAACCCATCGGGGCGTTGGGCCTTATTGCTCTGCACTGACCTAATAGCTTGAACAACCTCTTCCAGGATTAAAGGGGAATCAAGGCCATCTGCAACCTCAGGCGCGACTGAGGGAGTCACTAATCATCAAAAACTGGATCGTGTTTACAGTGTTTGATGAAAACTGACCTATAAAGGGAGGAAGAATTTTTTTTAAAGGTATCATTAATACCACAGGGTCAGACATCAAATTATTAGAGGAGTCAAGAATTTGTGGAATTAACTGGGAGGCAGCACGGCGTTTTATTATGTGAGCCAGCAGCTGACCTGCCCTATCACCATCATAGTATGTGCCATGTAAACTCAGGAGCAAACGCTCCACAGTGAACAAGAGTTTAATTCAGGTTGGAGGTTCAGGCGCTTTATATAGTATTGGAGATGGACTAATAGCATACTGACAGACTAATTTGAGTATAGCGTTAGAAAGTTCATCCAGTTAAGCCTTATGGGTCTTGTTAAGATATGATGTCTAAGAAATAATGTGCTCTTTGAGATAGGCCTTAAGTGCCTCCCATAGGAGGGAGTAGGAGGTGGAGCTTGTTTGATTGAAAGTGAGAAAATAGTCAATGGAGGCAGAGATTTCGTCACTAAATTTTCCATCAGACAGCTAAAGAGAATTGAATCTACAGTATGGGGGTGTATGAGGTTGTGTAGCTAGGACTATATTTAGAGCCGAGGGTCCGTGATCATAAATAATTGGTAAATATTCAGATGAGGCAACCTTAGGCAGTGACATATGATCAACGAAAGGAATGATTTATATGTGAGAAAAATTAATACTCATGAGACTGGGGATTTAGATATCTCCCAAGGGTCAGCACAACCATTCAGAGACATGAAATCTGAAAAACACTTTGCCATGGCAGATGGAGACATCATTGGAAGTAGAGCAGTCTAAAGATTGGTCAATGACAATTTAAGTCCCCACCAAATATCAAAACGTGGGGGCTGAGACAGGGAACCTTACTTAAAAACTGTTGGTAAATGCAGTATTATCAGAATTGTGTGAGCAGACATTCACTAGTATAACAGGAGCGTGCCAAAGAGTACCATTAATAATTAAATATCTCCCAGTTTGTCAGACATAACATTAGAGGTGGAGAAGTGTATTGTCTTACCAATTAAAATTGCAACGCCTCTGGCTTTGGAGTGAAAACCTGAATGGAAAACCTGGCCAAAATATTGAGAGAGAGAGAAAACCCACCCAACAAACAGTGAACAACATCAACAACCACTCCCATAGCCAGGTCTCTATCCCCAAAATGATGGGGACAGCAGGTCAGACAGTCTTGCAGGTTTGGTGCACTGAGGCACGTATTTCCTAAGTGCTATACTCTACTACAGCACCAATAACCTTGCGGTTTAATTATATGAATAGAAAAAACAAGCAAACACTTGATAAGAGGGCAGCTCACATTGTAGAAAACTATCAAAAATCGTTTCAAACATGATACGGAGGAACCCTAGAAATAAGTACGCCTATGGGATAGGCAGTGCATTTAAGGCTGGTGTCACATCTGAAGAAGAGCTACAAGTTGAGAATGAACAGAGAAAATAACACCAACCTAGAAGAGCAGCATACACGAGAGTCAGTGAAAATATAAACAGTCCTCTACAGTCATGTGCTGATTGACTTTATGTCTCGGGAGCCCCAAAGTCATGCTTTGCGTAGTCCACAGCCACCTTCCGGTTTGTTGAGTGTTGTGTCGGCTGTGGAGGATGATGAGCCTCGCCGGGTAGAGCAGACTGTACCTGACGCCTGGCTTGTTACGCGAGATCTCCCTGGCCAGAGTGAACTGTCTTCAGCATCTTACCACTGTTGGTGGGTAGTCGGGAGAGAGATGGATTCGCTTACCTTGGTATTTTAGGTTCTTCACATCAATTGCTTTTCATAGGATATCCTCCATGACATAATAGTAGTGGAGCCTCAGGATCAGCAGATGAGTAGGCTCCCCTTCGGCAGGACCTTGTAGGAGCTAACGATGACAACAGCCGATTAGCGGCTTCTGTTTAAGGGATAGTACATCGGTGAGAAGTTGAGCAAACTCCTGGGCTCGCAGGCCCTCTTTTTCTTCTGGGACTCCGATTATGTGTATGTTATTCCTGCACAATCGCCAGTTTCACCATCGTCAGTCACTCGGTCACTTGGGACACAGGGAGTGTTATGTTGGGATTCACAGGACCACAGATGATTTATCATTTGGTAAAATCCTCAATGGACAATTTAAAGGCTTTTTCCTCTGCATGCTCTTTGTCTTCAAACAAAGAGAGCTAAGTGGCACCCATCTCCACAGGAGGTTTCACCTCACACCTTAGTGAGACTCAAGTCCCAAAACTTGATTGGACAAGACCTTTTACAGTGACATGTGACTCTGTGATGTCACAGGCTGTACAAAATCTACTCCCTCCAAGCCTTCTCCTCTCTCTTGCTCCAGCTGTTGAACAGCTAAGATCTCTTTCCGGTTGGGCCTGGAACAGTCCAGAGGCCTAGACCCTGGCTCCATAGCCCAAACCACTAAAGGGAGGGCAACTGATCACAGACTCTCTTGCAAACACAAGGTTTGCAACCAGCTTTACAGCAACAAGGAACTAAGTGAGTTAGCACCCAGCATCTAACTCTTTAAGGGCCCCGAGCGACCACCTTCCTTGGATCAGAACCTTTGGAACAAAGGACACCACAACGACTGCAGCTGAAACCACACCTTCCCAGCCTTCTTCTGCCGGCTAACAAAGCAGCACTACCAAGTAACTCTTTCTTCCATTCATTCAAGGATCGGTAATGTAACAACTGGGCATAGCTTATCACAGCTTTACAGGCTAAGCAAAACTGTTTAACTTGTATGTGATTTAATGCTGTTTACTGAGTTATTGTTGTGATTGTTGGCAGCTAGGTCATTGATTAGTTAGCTTCACCAAAGCTAAGTGTTTAGTTTGCCAATGCTGTTCACAAACAGATTCTTGCACACAACTAAACAATCTCTGCACTAATCCAGACCGTTTGCAACACAAATCACATTCACATAGACTCATTAACAAATGCTACACCCAAACAGGCATTTCGAAGTTCCCGCTTCTTTTCCTTTGTCTTTGTCCTGATCACGCGGTCAGACAGACACTTCCCCCTGAAGCCAGCCTTGATTCGGCCATTTTGGTAGTTCTCTGTTGTCAGCCATTTTGTTTTGTAGGCCAAGCGGCTACTTGATCACCACACCCATCTCTCTCTCTCTCTCTCTCTCACACACACACACACACACACACACACACACATATACACACCAAGCTTGTATATAGTTAGAATTTGTGTGTTTTGGTTTGCTTTGCTAAGTTGTGAATAAATATAATTCTTTGGAATCATACCTGCTGTCTGTTTAATGTTGCACAAGAGTGAATGAATAGTCAACCTCTGCTGCGTCAAGAACTCCGAAATCCTTCAGGTGTTACTGTTAATTTTGGTTGTTGTCATTAATTTAATTATTAATCAAACTCCAAATTAATTGTTTAGCCTACTTTATGAGACTGTTATCTTTAACTGGCTATCATTTTTCCCTTTACGGGAATGGTGCCCCATGAGGTGATTTAATGTTAATTAAGTCACATTATTTAACATAATTATAAATTATTAATAATAATTATTAATTATTTCCCATAGCCAATTAAACCCCAACATATTTGGTATCTCCATGTGAAGCCTAGTGTGTTGACCCCAACATATTTGGTGCCATCGTGTGAGGTAAATATATGTTGATTCCCAACAGTTATGATTGTTAAGTTGTGAGCTGGACAGATTTTATCTTGTTTGAGGATGCTTTTGAAACAAAATTGTTCAGCTAATGGGAAGTGCGACTAGTCCCTCATTGTGCCAATCTGGAAGTCCCTCTTTATTGTGTGTACTGTTTGCGTGTGTTTATAGAAAGTGAACGGCTCTCCTTTCATGACCAACGATGCAGGCTTTGCCTTGGCCTATGCTGTCATCATGCTGAACACTGACCAGCACAACCACAATGTCCGTAAGCAGAATATCCCCATGACTATAGAGGTAAGTGAGCACTCTTGCACACACACACACACACACACACACACACACACACACACACACACACACACACACACAGTTTTCTATGGAAGTCCTCACTACTGAACAAGTAGTCCCTAGATCTGTGACTTTGCTTCTTGGGATCGGTGTGTCGGAGTATTTCGTATGTCATGTTTTGTGCTTTAAGCAGCGTGAATGAAATGACGGTCTCCTCCATTGTATTTTGTTGAGGCCCAACTAACAGAGGTGCTTCTCGTTAAGCCTTGGTAAAAAAAAAAAAAAAAAAGGCTGAATTATTTGCTTATCTGTCCCCACAGGGAGAAGTTGGGAAAGGTTTGTTTGTGTGATTGGGTAATTTACCTTTTCATTTTTCCATTTCTGTGTGCCTCTGTACTGCAACAAACCAAGATGAAGGCACAGAGATGTTAAAGTCTGGTGGTAGTTAAAGACTAGTGAAAAATCCCTACTAACATGCTCAAGGCCTTCGCACATCAAGTCAATATATTTTGGCCGAAATTGTTGCAGCTTTAAAAATAAATACAACCTCATATTGTGTCAATCACCCTTACACACTGACCCCGAAACTTTGGTCTGTCATTAAAGTTTCGGAACAGGTTTGATTTTCTGTTGGGGTTTTTTTTGTTTGTTTTTGTTTTTGTTTTTGTTTTTTTCACATTTGGCAAAAGCCTTTATAGAGCTGGTTGACCAGAAGCAGTGAAGATGGTGTAGTGACAAACATCCATGACAAAAGAGAGGAATGGGACGACAGTATCATTTCATTACTCAGATAGCCTACATTCACCAGGTCAGATAGTAATATTTAGGTGGATGATGATGATTAGGAAGAAACTTTTATAGAGGATGAGGAGTGACAAGAGAGACAGACAGACAAGCAGTGTGGAGACCAAGAGGGAGGACAGCTCAGCCCCTCCAGGTAAATGCGTTGCCAAATGCAACACACGGGCGGAAAGAGGTGACAGCTAGGCAGGCATCTACAGTGGAGAGAAGCAAATGAAAGGGAAAAAGCGAGAGGCAGAGTGACAGCATTTTTTCTCATTTTGTGAATTTTTGCAACAAATAGAGCAATAAAAAACATCAAACTTAGTGTGCAAGGTTTCTGTACGTAGTGATTTTATTGGCTGATTAAAAAAATGCATACAATAAATGCAGACTTGATGTGCAAAAGCCTTATGCTGGGTTCAGACTACATGATATTTTAGTCCATTCAGTGACAGTCACTGTGTCAGATTAGGCAGAGAGGCCACAGGCTGGACTCAAACCCGGGCTGCTGCGGCAACAGCCTTGTACATGGGGCGCCTGCTCTACCAGTAAGCCACCAACGCCCCAGATTAGGCGATTGTTGAGTCATAAAAAATTTTCGTGACTTGGCCGACAGACATGACAAACTACACATTGGTCAACAACCAATCATACCTGGTTGTCTTCCACAATGTGTGTGATGTCATCAGATTGTTCTTGTCCTGTTTTTATTATTATTATTATGTTTCTTTCTGTCACTATGGTTGTTCATGTCCAAGCCAAACTGTTAATATAGTAGTTGATAGTTTGCAGATTTCATTCAGGCAAGGAAAAAAGCTGTGTTTTTGTTACTCACTGGGAGATGTCACTGTATTGATGAGTGGACATTCCAGTGTGGTGGCTAGAATTTGCACTGGTGCAGCTTGGTGGCTCAAAAAGCCCACAGCTGTAGGCAGTGGGGGTCCGCCTAAGAGGTGAACACATCCTAACAGACTCTCTTCATCTGCCAGCTCTGTCTCTGTTTTTCCTGTCTTTGACTGACAGTGGCAGAAGACTAAACAGTCTCCGGGGCAGCTTGTGAACAATTTGTGGGTGGGCCACTCTCACTGACAAACAGTAGCAAGCACTTGCTTGCGTTTTCCCTCTGTCTTACTCTCTTTAATGTACACATTCTCTGTAGAAATAATCTTTCTAGAGTCAAGTCATACCTCATTATAAAGCTGGTGTTGTATGTTGTTTAAGTTATCCTGACACATTCCCAAAACATCAGTTGCGGTTTGGTGAAGAAGGCCCGTTGACCTCCAGGTGCAGACAACAGGCAGAGGCTCCCACACAATAGTTTGGAGTGGGCCAACAGAAGTGCCGCCTAGCACTTCAGTTACTGAGGAGCTTGCAATGTGTAGTATTCACCATAGCATGTGTTGGCTGTGGGGTTATTTCTGAAATGGAAAAAACTATGCTCAGCATCACTGTGTGTAAATCAGATCCGATTCCCAAGGATCTGTTAATGAGACGACATGTGTTCAGTGAGGTACAGATAAGGTCAGTTGTATAAACTTAATTTTGTAATTAAAAACAGCATCCTGCTTATTTTTGGGCTGCCTATCTTTACTAGCAATTGCGGCAAGAGCTGCTCTCTAATAGTGAGTTACTGTGTGTGCATTCGTGCATGCGTGGTGCACACGCGTAAGTCCCTGATATGGATGTGGCAGATAGATATAGATAAATAAGGTAGCCTCTTGCTTTCTCTGGCTCTCTGTGTCACAGTCTGTGTCTGTGTCGGTGTTTATTTCTCAGTGTGTCCCTGCAGAGCAGCCTCTGTGTCCTCTCTTCTTACCTGCCAGAAGGACAAAGCCTGTAGAGTAAAGGTATATAACTCAACCTTGAGGTCGTCAGTCATCGCAGGGTGGTTTATTTACAGGAGGCTCTTGGCTCTAATCCCTGTTTTCCTTACGCTGCAACTAAACCATATTATATAACACATAGTGAGTGTGTTTCCACAAAAAAGTTCTTTTAATCGTTGGTTGCTGGATGCTCAGTTGATGAAGCACAGAATGCCAGAGGCTTGGGTGTCTGAGCTAAGCTCCTTTGTTGAGATGTATTGACTGGCACATTAATGGTGGAGAAATGACATTCTACTTTTCTCCCAGAAGCATGTGAGGTGTTTTTATAAAGTTTCTTCCAGAGAAAAAGGCTGAATATTCCACAGCTAACTGCACTGTTTGATTCATTAAACAGCAATTCAAGAAAAATCTGAAAGGAGTGAATGGAAACAAAGACTTTGACCAGGACATGTTGGAGGATATCTACAACGCTATAAAGTAAGCTGCCATATCTGTCTATCTATCTATCTACTATCTATCTATCCATCCATCCATCCATCCATCCCAGGGCCGGGCAATACGGACAAAAATTCATATCTTAGTATAATTAAGCAATATCACATGAGATGGAGTGATGTTGTACTGTATATCGTCACGGCTGTGATTCGGCCGTAGGCACGAGGCCGCAGGCAGAGTGCCGGAGACAATTACAGCCGCGACGATATACAGTACAGTGTCACGACCTGAAGAGTCCTGGCTTTCCTTTTCCTCGTCCTCTCCTGACAACCACTCATAATTTAATTCAAATGTAATTTTGGGGAAAATATCCATCTTCTTGGTGTAACGCTATAGTGCCTGTTTGCGTCAGTGGAGCGAGTGTGACAGCTGGTTAATTAACGGTTGTATTTATATTTATAACACCTGTGAGCGGAGTGATTTTACTGTTACAAGTCCCAGTGATGTTATACTCTATATCAGCACTCACGGAATGCCTCTCGTCCAATAAAATTACTCGGTCGGAACTAACTAAATGCAATTTAAAAGTTTTGACTTTTCTTGATAACCTACATTTACCAACAACTAAAAGACTACATCTAGCACCAAAAAAAATTGTTAAAAAAAAAAATGAAAAATTAAAATGATAATAATAATAATAATAATAATAATAAGTAAATAAAAAAATGAATAACGAATACCAAATTTCCATAATGAATACCTACCCATAGAAATGAATATTCGAATATCCGAATATTTGGGTACAGCCTTAGTGGAGGCTTTATTATCTTCACAATTTATTGTTTTTTATCTGTGAAATTAAAGTAAATAAAAGCTTACAAAGTAAAGTAAATAAAAGCTTACAAACATAGACAGGAGGTCTGTGTCGCTGCGACATGTAGTTACATTTCTGGGGAGGTGCATGTCAGGGTACGGCTCTAAAAAGTGTTGCTGAAGAAGTGAGTGAATGAATGACGCGGAGCTGTGCGGGGAGTGTGAGAGAGGAGAGATGCACACTGGCATGGGTCCTGTAATGAAATTTGACCCTATATCGATATAAACAGTGTTATCTAAATGCACATCCTGCTTGAAAATATATCACTATGTTGTACATAGTTGTTATATTCACCCATTCATCCATCCACCTGTCTATCTGAGTGAGTTAGTGTTCTAGCTGAGTTGTTTTTTTCCTCCTCTTTAGGAATGAAGAGATTGTGATGCCAGATGAGCAGACAGGGTTAGTGAAGGAGAACTATGTATGGAGTGTGTTGCTACACCGTGGCGCCACACCTGAGGGCATTTTCCTCCACCTGCCACCCGGCAGCTACGACCATGACTTGTTCACCATGACCTGGGGTCCAACCATTGCTGCGCTCTCCTATGTCTTTGACAAGAGCCTGGATGACAACATCATACAGAAAGCCATCACTGGCTTCAGGTATACTACTTCAAAATAGTCAGCGGCTAAAGTGGTGAAACACGAGATTCTCTGAATAAGGATTTAAAAGTTTGTCTCCTGCGGTCCGTGTGTGTGTGTGTGTGTGTGTGTGTGTGTGTGTGTGTGTGTGTGTGTGTGTGTGTGTGTATGTGTGTGTGTGTGTGTGAGAGAGAGAGAGAGAGAATGGGCAAATGAGAGGTCAGTTGAAGAACTGAACTTTATTTGTTTAGAAAGAAAACCACATATTGCAATATACTGGTGTAGATGATAACCATGATATTTATAAATGAAATATTAATATGAAGTTAATAATGCACATGGTCACATTGTACAAATAATCTAGTGCATATGAATCATTTCTGTTTGTTTCTGGTCTCCAGTCTCATTGACCCATGATCAACACTAGATCGGACCTTTTATTTATTTCAGGTGTATGATCGTATGTTTTTCTGTCTTTGCAGGAAATGTGCAATGATAGCAGCTCACTATGGCTTCAGTGATGTTTTCGACAATTTGATCATCTCCCTCTGCAAGTTCACCACTCTAAGCAGTGAGGTGAGGCACTTTCAGAAAAAGCAGTCCACAACATCCTGTGTGCTGATGTGGTCCACTTTTACCAATTAGGGTTGGGCAGATAGACAGCTAAATATTGATACTCTTGATACTACGTTCTCGTTTTAAGGATCAATCCTAGGGGCTGATGCAGCCCCTTGGTTGTACTATGAATAGTACGCGTGTGCGCGTTCCTGTGACCGTAGCTCTCCACGGACATTCAACGTGGAAAGTATGTCTAAGCCTGTCTAGTTAAATCGTACACATATTGGTAATGATGGCTTCATGAAAGAGGGAAAAAACAGGAGAAAGAGAACTGTTCAGTCGGTTCAATTCAATTCAGTTTTATTCATTAATCCCAATATCACAAATCACAATTTGCCTCAGAGGGCTTTACAGCATATGTCATCCCTCTGTCCTTGGACCCTCACAGCACATGAGGAAAAAATGGGAAAAAAGGGTAGAAACCTCAGGAAGAGCAACTGAGGAGGGATTTTTCATTGGTCATTTTATACATCACACCTGGAACAAGCTGTGATACATCAAGTACATTTGATATATCGCCCACCCCTACTTTCAGCTGTAGAAGGAAAGTGCCACTGTCAGAATGCCAGTTTACAGTGCATGAGAGATGCAGCTTTATATTGGCAGCAAAGGCTATTTGTGTGAGATAAGATGTGTGATGATAATAAGTCGGCTCCACATTGGGACAATAGAGACAGTCTATTTTTTTAACACCTACTGAAAATTAGTGAAAGTAATCATGTGATGTACTGTATGTAAACAAAATTCTCTCCTATAACTAGAGCCCATATCATATCAGTTAAAATGTGTAGATACAGTGTCTGTGTTAGAATGTCTGTTTACTGAGTGCCAGCGTGTCCTCTCCCCATGCAGTCTGTGGAAAACCTTCCTACAGTGTTTGGCAGCAATAATAAGGCACAGACAGCAGCCAAGACTGTGTTTGACCTAGCCCATCGGCACGGCAACATCCTGAGGGAGGGCTGGAAGAACATCATGGACTCCATGCTACAGCTGTTCAGAGCCGAGCTCCTGCCCAAAGCCATGGTTGAGGTCAGGACTCTTAAACTCTAAACACAACTTTCCATTCTGTCAGTGATAATATCTGTTTTGTGATGACACTGCAGAGACAGTCTGTGGGTTGTAGTTCCTGTTTGGTTAAAAAAGACTACATCTTACATATTCTGCTGCCATCTACTGTGCAGTGCTCAAACATTATGCTTGTTGCCTCAGGTGGAGGATTTTGTGGAGCCAAATGGGAAAATTTCTCTTCAAAGAGAGGAAACGCCTTCAAATCGGTATGCACAAATCTCATTTGCCATCTCGACATACTTATCATAGGGGCTAACAGGAAAAATGTTATCAAGGAATTGCAGTATAATATTTTTCCAGATATACAGTAGCTACAGTTATGTATGTTTGTGTCAGCACTCCTGCCATGTTCGTACCTATTTGTTACATTAAGTACTTCATTATCCCTAGAAGAAGAGACAGGCTTTCCACAATAAGGAAAAGTGTATTTCTTAGGACGATTCTGAGAGCAACCCAGAATAAAACTGAAATGTCTTCTTTGTTGCATGTCAGTGGTGAGTCGGCAGTGTTGAGTTTTGTCAACTGGTTGACGTTGAGTGGAGCAGAGCAGTCAGGACTCAGAGGACCATCCACGGAAAACCAGGAGGCCAAGCAGGCTGCCATCCTTTGCATAAAGGTACTGCTCAGTTAGACTGAGTAAACGTTTAAAGGGACACTTTGCTGATTTGCAACCAGCTTTGTGTCATAACAATGTGGCAGTATGTGTAACAAACTGTGGTAAATTTTCCTTCATCATTTCTTAGCTCTGATCCACCTAATGATGTCTGCGCATTTTCACTGGCTCTAGGGCTGTTGCTTGAACCACAAATTGTACTTCTGCATTTTCATATGCAGGCCATCACAGACACAAAGAGTGTAAAAGTGGACTGAGAGGGAAACCCGCACCTCTCTCTCTCCATCTCTCCGTCTCTCAAACACAGATTGAACAGTACAACTAAGCAGCAATCCATACAATACAACATACATACAACATACAATACATAACAACACATTTATGTTAGATAAGGGTATTCACATCATTACATTTTTTTAAACAAACCCATTTCAACTGAAAATGGATTTAAATGCCTTAGATAGTTCTTAGAGGTCTCATGTTTTCACTGTTATACAGCGTTTCTTGCTGCATGACCACTCTTTGATAAATGTAGAATAATGTTTTTGAAACAACCACGTTCTTATCCGCTTTACTAAACACAGCTAGAAATAATTTTCTTTACTATTGATCTCTTGGTGTGTATTTATCAGTCTGTCCATGAATAAGTTGCAATTCTTCTGGCTAAAGCCCAAAATACCGTCAACTGATGATTGAAGAGACATCATTTACAACCTTTTTATAATAGAATGGGTTCTCCACAAGACAAATTTGTTCTTTTCAGGAAACTAACAGGTTACATTACCTTATATTCTTGCCTTTTCATTCATGCACATAAAAAAATGATTGTGAAGAATTTTGTGTTTTTTAAATGACCGCATTATTAGCGCAATGGCATCACCCATTCAGAACTTTCACTGTATAAAGTAAGTCAACATAACTGAGTTTTCTGTTTCTTTTTTTAGCAATGTGACCCAGAAAAGCTCATCACAGAGAGTAAATTCCTACAGCTAGAGTCTCTACAGGAGCTAATGAAGGTTAGTATTATTTCTTACCAATATTTTAACATATATATAGCTCATAATTGTCTTGCTGTGAATTGAATTAAACTGCCTGGGCAGAAGTATTTGTGGGGGTGCTTGAAGGCTAGTGTGGATGAATAAATCTACATTATATATATATATCCACAATGGCATTTACTTCATGGTACAGACATAAAGACAACAAAAACAAACCAGTTTCTCCTCTTCAGGCTCTGATATCGGTCACCCCAGATGAAGAGACCTATGATGAAGAGGATGCTGCCTTCTGCTTGGAGATGTTGCTGCGTATCGTTCTGGAGAACCGGTAGGAAGAATAATCTTACAATAATCTGTTCACAGCACAGTCACATGACTTGTCTTTTTAACACAATGAACATCTCTTTGTCTGTTGGTGTGAGTAGAGACCGTGTGTCATGTGTGTGGCAGACAGTGCGAGACCATCTCTGCCATCTTTGTGTTCACACCAATGAGAGCTGCTTCCTGGTGGAGAGGGCTGTTGTGGGACTCCTTCGACTTGCAATCCGGCTGCTACGACGGGAAGACATTAGCTCTCAGGTACACCAAAGACATCCACACACTCTGCTGTTTAAAAATTGTCAAAATGATGTTGATCCTGAATATTTCTTCTAAAAAAGCACAAATGTTGGACCATTTGAATATCTACTTATGCACATTATGTGCATAAGATGACCATTTATTGTGAGCGACATAACTATGTGTACAGGTATTTTTATTTTAAATATAAACATGTGTTTAAAACAATCTACATACCTACACATTATAAAATAAACAAAGAAAATAATGTACCATACCCTAAAACATCATTTAAAGACTGCAGACCTCAGGCAACCGCAGGCTCACCTGATAGAGTGTAAGCCCCATATACAGTAGGCTGAGCCCTTTGCAGCAGCTCAAGTTTGATTCTAACCTGTGATCCTTTACTGCTCTCTCTCCCTAATGCTACCCTGTGGTTGGTGCTACAGTGAGAACTGGTCATTCAGAACATTAATATATGAGCAAACAACTATTTGCTATGTAAAGATATAGTGAAGTAAGGGATCCATGCGCAGAGAATGAAGTCACACTCTCTCCCTGTGTTTGTTGTAGTCTTAGCTTTTCTAATCTTGTTCTGCACTGCGCTGCGCTTATACAGTGGTTACCACTGATGACGCTGTCCTGACCCGCGGTGTTGTTTTCAATGTTTTCAGGTTATCCATCTGTCCCATTCTTGTGAATGTATGTAGATCATGGCAAATAAAGTGACAGCAGCACCATCATAGATGAGAAAGCATATCGTGACAGTGATGAGTTTCTTTTTCTCATTCTGCCAACACTGCCCCAACTGCTCGTGTGTGTTTCATCTTGCGGACACATCACGTTTTTTTGGAGGACAGGCACGACCAGCACTCCAAACAGCATTATAACATCATTATTATATTAAGATGCTGTCATATCCAGTTAAAAGCTCCTTGTAGTTGCTTTAAGATTGGATTGAAGAAATTACAATGTACTTAAAAAATCCAATAAAAGAACAGATGGCCATACTTATCACCTACATACTATCACCATACTTATATTCCAACCCTGATATTCTCTCTCCATGTGTCCCCACAGGTTCTCCACTCCCTGCGTCTCCTGCTGATGATGAAATCTCACGTCTTGTCCCGGGTCAGCAGAGAGGTGGCTTATGGTCTCCATGAGCTACTCAAGACTAATGCAGCCAACATTCACTCTACAAACGACTGGTACACACTATTCTCCTTGCTGGAGTGCATTGGAGCTGGTGTGAAACCTCCTGCCTCCTTCCAGGTGGCCTCCACCACTACTGACCATGACACAGGTTCAGTATTTCTCTCCTCAGCATGACATTGTGTCTGAAGGTGACAACAGCTGATGATTTTACACTGATGAGCACATATGAAACACAACCTTTACTCCACATGGTTTGACCCCTCCACAACAAGTGTTAAGTAAATACATTTGTTTTCAGTAAGCTTAGCACTTACTGTGATTGTGAATCATTAATGCATCTACGACACAAGAAAAAGTTTTTTTGACAGACAATCAGTTTGAAATAATTCAGGGAGAAATGGAACAGTCAGTTTCAAGCCACAGTGAGATTTTGGCTGAGGAGCTGCAGTCGACAGGCTGCACACCTCCAACTTAGCGTGGTGACCAACTTTTACTATACCTGACTGTGTGCAGGGTAAACAGATCATGGTTTCTCATAGAATGATGGAAAAAGGCCAATTATTGACTGACTTAAGGAAAAAATAAGCATTTGTTTTTCCCCCCAGGACTCTGTTGCCTGTATTTTTTTCTTCCTTTTTCAACTCAAAGGAAGAGTACCTTATGCAGTTTATACTACTTTAAAGCCAACACATTAAAAACACAAAGGATTCACTGTTTCCCCACCAGAATTATATTTCTACCACTACAGGAAAGATGGTAATGTCCACAAAAACATACAGTTCAACAGTTGAGTAGATAAAGTATAAAAATCCAAGTCATTTCCAAGAGGCTTTCTTTTTGGTGTCTGATGGAAATCTGAGGTAAACATTGCTTTTTTGGCTTGGCTTTAGCAACTTAATAAAAACTCCAGATCAGTGGTTATGGTGGTAATGAATTCTTGATATTGAAATGTGGCAATTCTTTTTTTTTTTTCTTTTCTTTTTTCTTAGATATTTATTGGGGCATTTTTGCCTTTAGAAATGCTAAGTGTGAAAGGGGGAGGGAGAGAGAGAGGGAATGACATGCAGCAAAGGGCCACAGGCTGGAGTCGAACCTGGGCCGCTGCGGCAACAGCCTTGTACATGGGGCGCCTGCTCTATCCACTAAGCCACCAATGCCCCGAAATGTGGCAATTCTTACTTTCTAGTGCGTGGTCCTTCCTGGTACCCCGAGTTTGGTAGGACCAGTTTGACTGGTTTGACTTTTTTTTTTGCATTCAGACATTTCCTTAGGACTGTTTGAGTTTACAATTAGGTGCAAGGCAGTTGAAAGCAACATACTACCATATGTATGCAAAAGGCTCATCCGTTCAATTTTGTAATGGATTTAAAAAATACTCAGAAATTGTAAAACTAGCCGATTGTTACCTTATATCAAGCAGTTAAGGACATTAAAAAAATAATTGTCTGCTCTGTGTCTCCAGGTGCCCAGTCAGATAGTGAGCTGCCATCACATCATCTGAGTGAAGTGAGTTCAGAGCGTGGCTATACGTCTGACTCAGGAGTATACACCGAGCACAGCAAGCCCAGGATTCTTCGCTCTGCAACAGATGTGGATGTAGCAAGCAGTGGATGGCTTGTGGTCAGCGTAAACACACACACACACACACACACACACACACACACACACACGAGCAGCAACATTTACTGTATACTGTACATGCAGTCAGTAAAATATCCTCAGTTACACATGTTCAGCATCACATGTTAACCTATTCAGTCCCAGTGTTGTTGAATTTTGACCCCGTCTTGTCTCAATCTCAGACAAGGATGACTTGATTTTATTTTAAGACCAGTAAAGACCACAACTATGGGAATATCAGTAAATTGGTAAAAAATTGGTTGTCTTGTACTGGGAACCGCAGCTGCATGAAGGTGCTGAGCTGTCCTCCCTCTCTATCTCCAAATTCTGTGGGCGGTCCATATCCTTCCACTCTTCATCATCTTCCACCTGAATATTACTGTCCGACTTGTTGAATGTGAGCTATCTGAGTTATGAAATGATTCAGTCCACCCCTTTCCTCTGTCTTGTCGCGGTTGTTTCCCGCAGCCTCATTTTCTTCACTGACTCTTGGTCAAACAGACGAAAGTTTTGGACTCAGTATGCATGATTAACACAAGGTGCGATCATATTTATTTTTAGATGTGCTACAATTTCGGACCATAAAAATGCACTCGGTGTGCAAAGGCCTTCGGTCTCAATACATTCTGGTCTTGGTCATGACCGTGGGGCGGCTGTGGCTCAGGAGCTAGAGCAGTTTGTTCATTAATCGGAAAATCTGCGGTTCCTCCTGCAGCTTCTTCAGTTTGCATGTTGATCTGTGCTTGGGGAAGATAATAAGCCCCAAATTGCTCTTGTGGTGCGTGAGCAGGTGGCACCTTGTTATGGTAGTCTCAGCGCCCAGTGTATAAATGTGTGTCTGGATGTGGCATGTAGAGTAGAGTGTTTTGAGTTGTCAGAAGACTAGAGAGGTGCTGAATAAATGCAAATCCATTTACCATGATTTTCTCTTGGTTTGGGACCATGACTTTCTCTTGGTTTGGGTGACCTTGGTGATCACTCTTATTTGTGTAATTAGATCAAATTCCAATGCACATTTGTATTTCAGTGATTTGTCCATTTTTTTTCCAGGTCGGGAAAGATGACCTGGAGACGAGTAAGAGCCCTCCAGTAAGCACTAAAACTCAGCTGAATCACCCACTGGTCAACCAGTACAGCCTGACATTGGGTCAGGACCTAGGCCAGCACGACACCAAGTCTCTCATCAAGTGTGTGGAAACGCTCTCATTCATTGTCCGGGATGCCGCCCACGTCACCCCAGACAACTTTGAGCTGTGTGTTAGAGCTATACGAGTGTTTGTGGAGGCCAGCCTCAACGGAGGTGAGACACTGAAATACATTTTAAATGCTGTAGTAGTTATTTAAAAGACTACATTTACAAGTACATTTAAGTACCTAAGAGACTAAGATAAAGCGAAAAGATGACATGAAACTACTCAAAGATAATGACATATAGCTGTGTAGCCACTAGGCTGGCAGCTTTCTGTTTTCTGTTCTGTGAGTAGTTGAATCAGCCTGTGAGCAAAAGTTTGATTGGCCCTCCACTGAATGCACAATTCTGCATACCTAATTAAAGGGCTACAGTGATTAATTATTGCATGTACATAAAGTTGGGGGATATGTGAGAGACAGAATGATAATTATATCAGTCCAAATCAGTTGGCAGAGTCAGAGACTCCATGTCCCCAGTTTGTAATACAGGCTTTTTATTAAAATTTCCTAGTTGTCAAGCCCAAGCTGAGACTAATAACCGTGATGGTATCACCTCTCAGTCACAGAGGTTGACACTGCAGAGTTGAGACCCTCTGTGTCCTATTCAGTATAAATTCATCCATCCTCTGTTCAACAGTTGTGTGCTTTCTACACAGGCGTAGTGGCTCATGTTTCACACATCCTATGCATGCATAGCTGCAACCCAAAGCATCTTTTTAAACCTCAAGACATTTTTTTGCATCTCTGTGCATGAATGCTTGATTTAAACCTCCTGGGATGGTACCAACCAAATATTACACCAATCATTTCTATCTTCCCTAAAGACATTAGCTCTCAGGTACACCAAAGACATCCACACACTCTGCTGTTTAAAAATTGTCAAAATGATGTTGATCCTGAATATTTCTTCTAAAAAAGCACAAATGTTGGACCATTTGAATATCTACTTTTTCTATAATTGCTATGGATGGCCTAGTTATCCCAGGCTTGACAGCTATTCAAGAACAGAATGCTCTGTGATTCAAATGTTGTTGTAGCAGCAAGTAAAAACTTTCGATTCAACCTGCAGTCATGTAATATCCACTAAAAGTGTAAACTCCATAGTGACAAATGCATTTCAGAAATATACAAGTTAAAAAATCATACAATGTGACAGGTTTATAGAAACAACACTGAGCCTTCAGTCTGCATTGTTTTTGCCCCCCGCCCTCCGTCTTAGTGTCCTGCCCTATGTTCTTCTCCCTCTTCCTCTCTCTATTCTCAGCCCTTTAACCTCCTTTTATCTGTCCCTAAAACCTCCTCCTCCCCTTTTTCCATTCATCCTTCCTTGTGCTGTTTGTGATCTACAGTATGACAGGGATTAAGGTTGAGAAATGGCAGTGGTGCTCTCATGCTTTTGCATAGCTGATGGCCTATTCATTTTCTCTTAGTGCTTCAGGCAACTGGATACATGCTGTCAACAGAGCTTTACACAGACAAACAAAAGGGATGGGTCGATCAAAGTGCTGAGCTAAGGCATGGTGCTAATCTACAGTATATGAGATACTAATAGATTGCACAAACCTGTTATTCTGTTGAACTTTTGTGGTCTGACTTCATATGTTTGTTTTTTTGTTTGTGGTTTCAAGATAAATGGAAGGTTTTTTAAAATGACCCATTGCTCTGCGGTGGTTTTGAAGATCAGGACATCTTAGATGTGATAAGTTCAACATTAGTACAACCTTTTTAGCATGATAATGGACCATACCTCTTAGTGCAGGGGTGTGGGCAGCAGCTGCATGGCAGTAAAGATGTGGTGTAGTGAGCATATTTTGTTTGATGTTTATCATTAACCATTTCTGAGTCTTATTCAGTGCTTCAGTCAGTTTAAAAATAAAGTCTGAGCTGTACTTTGGCCTGCTACAATTCACAAGTTTTTGCAATGATGCTGTTGCATGAATTTGAGTTTGGTGTAGGAGGATGGCACAGCAGCCCTTTATGCACATCGATCATGGGGTTTTCCGATAGGCTAAACTAGCAACACAAGAGACACAGACTTTATAATATGGCAGATAACAAAGGTGCATTTATGGTTTTTAATTACGTAGGCACTGCAGTTTGTGTACAATACAGGGAAAATGTTTAGCAGCTCTACTTTGAATGACATCCTCATCAGCATCTGGAACTTCTGGTCTTGATGACCTGTGAGCTTCCTGGTACTGTATAAGACAATAGAAGAGGGGCAGCCGCGCACATCCAGTATTGACAGGTGCTGGACCAAAAAAATCAGCGTCAGAAAAGAAGAGGAACGTCCACACACTTGTAGCTCCCAGATGAAGTGCAATATAAATTTATTTAGCACATCCCAAAAAAATGATTAGGGAGGGGGATATTCTAAAGACAAATTTATATCGCAAAAGCACAGACAAAAACTCATTACTGCATGGTGACTCCTACCACCCCACCTCTTTGAAGAATTACCTCCCTTTCTCACAGTTTAATCGCATCAGACGAGTTTGCAGTGACGATATGGATTTTCTGGAACAGTTGGTTATCTTACAGGACTAGCTCAGACAGAGAAGATACAAGGAGGAATGGCTTACCAGTGCTGCAACAAGATTTCACAGGATCTCTCAAATGCCTTCACACAGAAAAAAAAATCAAAAAATCTGAAATAAGAATATCATGCTGCATTCAATATTCAATGGTGGGGAGGGAAATTGAGAAAATCATAAAACAACACTGGCACATTCTCAACTCAGACCCTTCATTAAAGGAATGTTTCTCAATTAAAACAAACCTCACGGACTGCATTTTTTTCATCTGCGTAATATTGTGAAAATTAGGCCTATCCTGACCCGAAAAGATGCAGAAAAATTGGTCCACGCTTTTGTTACCTCAAGGCTGGATTACTGTAACTCTCTATTATCAGGTAGCTCTAGTAAGTCCTTAAAAACTCTCCAGCTGACTCAGAATGCAGCAGCACGTGTACTAACAGGAACTAAGAAACGAGATCATATTTCTCCTGTTTTAGCTTCTCTGCACTGGCTCCCTGTAAAATCCAGAATTTAATTTAAAAACCTACTGTTAACATTAGAGCTCTAAATGGTCAAGCTCCGTCATATCTTAGAGAGCTCATAGTGCCATATTATCCCACCAGAACTCTGCGCGCAGAGAATGCAGGGTTACTTGTTGTCCTTAAAGTCTCCAAAAGTAGATCAGGAGCCAGAGCCTTCAGCTGTCAGGCTCCTCTCCTGTGGAATCATCTTCCTGCTGTGGTCCGGGAGGCAGACACCGTCTCCACATTTAAAACTACACTTAAGACTTTCCTCTTTGATAAAGCTTATAGTTATGGCTGGCTCAGGCTTGCCTTGTACCAGCCCCTAGTTAGGCTGACTTAGGCCAAGTCTGCCGGAGGACCCCCTATAATACACCAGGCACCTTCTCTCCTTCTCTCTCTCTCTCTCTCTCTCTCTCTCTCTCTCTCTCTCTCTCTCTCTCTCTCGTGTCCTGTTACTGCATCTTGCTAACTCAGCCATTCTGGATGTCACTAACTCGGCTTCTTCTCTGGAGCTCCACTGTCTCTCAGGTTAACTCGGATTGCAGGGGTGCCTGGATAGTGTGACGTGTGTGGTTGTGCTGCTGCTGTGGTCCTGCCAGATGCCTCCTGCTGCTGCTGTTATCATTAGTCATACTTCTACTGTTATTATACACATATGATTATTGTCACATATGTATACTATCAGATATTAATATATGCTTTCAACATATTGTACCACAGTAACCAGAACTATAATTATTAGGGCCTGAGCGATGACGAAGTCGTCCGTGAGGACCCTATTATAATTGCGCTGTTTATTATTATTTATTATTATTATTAGGGCCCGAGTGACCACGAATTTGTCCGTGAGGACCCTATTGTAATCGCACTGTTTATTAGGGCTCGAGCGACGACGAAGTCGTTCGTGAGGACCCTATTATAATCGCGCTGTTTATTGTTATTTATTATTTATTATTATTATTATGGCTTTTTGATGGCTTCACCGATCTCATATCCTCATTAAAATTGATACACAGGTCAAGAATGGCGAGCTCTTGCATCTGATAGGGGCGTCGCCCATGGGGGGGACAAAATTCCTCTATAGCTCCCTCTTGAAATTTTCAAAAACCCCTCCCCATAGGGTTTTTTTTGGAGTAGGAAGGTGAAAATGTGTACATATGTGTAAGTTGCCCAGACGCACAAAAAAGTCTCTGCCACCAATGCTCTACTCCAAACAGGAAGTTGGCCATTTTGATTTTGACTTGTCATTTTGGCGTGATTTCCACATGTTGTACTTTAACGAATTAGTCCTAGGGATTTCATCCAATCGACTTCAAATTTTTTACAGATCATCCAGAGACCATGCTGATTAAAAGTTGGGCTCTGCCTGTCTGTAGGTCAAAGGGCGTGGCTGCTATGGGGCTGCCATGTTTGATCCATCCTCATGCATATTCAAGCAGCTCTCTCTCCCACATAATTCTTCCAAACTGCTTCAAAATTTCTGTACATGATAAGAGCCCCGCCCTCAACGCCTCCATATGCTCGTAGGCAATGTTGCTCATGGCACCCCCTTGTGGAAACAGGAAATGCCATCTTTTACACTGACAAACACCAACCTCAAGCTCCTGACCTGATCAACTACATTTTGTGGCCACATGATCAAGTGGATGAATCTCCACAGTGACACACGTGTCCTGTCATGTTGCAGGCTGCTGCGGCGACTTTTCATCCTTCGCCACTGAACATCAACTTGGTATAAATCCTTCATGCATTGTCCAATTTGCTCGAAATTTCACATGTGTGATGAGGGTCCAGATAAGATGGCGACAGAGGTATGCAGAGGACCAACAAGACCTTCACAAAAGGAGGGAACATAAGAGCAGCTGACAACCGCAAGATAACGGCTTACAGGCGAAAGACAAGTCACACTCCAGGTCCAGTAATTTCCTATTTTGTTGGTGTCATGACTGCTCAGTAGTGCCTGGACAACCAAGCTGTGGGGTACACAGGTATTTGATTGTCAGAGGAGAAACGAGCCGTTAACGTTTCTCTTTGTGTTAGGTAACGTTAACGGTGTTAGGCTGACCAAACGTCCTCTTTTGCCCGGACATGTCCACTTTTTACGTCCCGTCCAGAGCGTCCGGGGTTTTTTTTTTTTTTTATAAACTGATAATGTCCAGTTTTCCGTGTGTTTGTGTGTGTGTGTGTGTTAGAGTGGGGCATGGGCCGCATATTTCTGTTCGAACCCAAACCGAGCCCGACATTATTTAATGACCAAAGCACTGAGTTTGTGCCACACAGTTGTGACGGTTGCATGCTCTTTAACCCTATGGGCCCGAATGACGTATAGTGCGTCCAAATTCACACCTGTTCTTTCTGTGGATTTTCTCCACGACCGTGCGTCATAGCGAGAAGCCACACATATCACGTGAAACGAAACGTGTTTTCACAGCAGAAAAAAATGATATAGTTACACTAAAATTATGTATAACAGAGCTTTCATACAGCTCTGCACACACATTACTCTTGGATGGATTACTCGCGAATGCAGCATCGCATAGAAATGCCACGCATATCACATGAAAGCGCAGGAGCAGAGCTTTCCAGTGATACCACACATATTGTGCTGTCATCCCATCATGCTATAAATACAGATTAATTGTCTACAAAATAAAAACCTGACGAATTTCGTTACAACCCATTATACAGATCTTGTTATTAGTCACTTCACATAGTAAGGAATATCGTATTTTACCACGTCTTAGGCTTGCCTGTGTTTCTCCCTGTCTATCCACATTTGTAGTCCGACTTTCAAGATGCAAATATCTCTATATTGTCCAGTTGACACTCCTTCAAACTTTGTATGACAAGACCAGCCACTTCACCTTTGCGCACCCAGACAACTGAGGCCTAATTATGCATGCCTGACAGGGCCGTAGTCACCATATACATTGAAAGGGACATGTGTGTCCCCCCAATGCCCGATAAGCCCCCCCAATATATAACTGAAACTGAAAAACAACAACAAACTTTGTTTACTGCAAACAAGGTAGCAAATATTATCTTGGAGGACATCATTGCACTTGGTTGACTATTTTTCTATTATCTTAAATGTAAATATTGCATGCAATGCAATGTTTCTTTCAGATAAAACACATTTTTGACTTGTGAATGAGTCAATGGAATTTCTTGCAATAATGAAAAAATGCTGGCAGTCATTTTCCGACTGGCACAAACCACATGTTTTGGACAGCTGTGAAGTGACAGAATGTCCCACCATCATGGTTCTTCTATTGCCAGATTCCAGAGAGTCTCCCCTCTTCATATATGGCAGAATATGTCTTTTTCCAACTTGCTATGGTGAGATACATGTAAAAATGTAAGAATTTAGTCACACGTATTTGTTTTTTTCATTGATGTAAAAATTAATATAAAATACAGGTACATAGTAGGACATAAATGATGTCAAATCTGGTTAGCCCAGATTGTCCTGGAAAAACAAGATATAGCATGTGTATGTAGCCTTTATAATGACTGTGATATGAGCTTAAAATTAAAGGCAGTAAAAATACCCCAAAAACGCCGAGGCCCATATTAACAGGTTGGGCATGCGCCATGTGTGCTCATCAGAGAGTGAGACCTTCGTGTTTGAGACAAGAGCGGGAGGCAGGAGGTCCGACGCTTCCAGCGAGAGGAGAGGGAGACATAAAACAAAATAGGATAAAATAGGAAAAACCTGTCTCACTCTTTTATTTTATTTTCAGCATTTAATCAAGGCGGAGGCGGGCGGCTGGAGGTCCAAGACTTCCAGCGTGAGGAGAGGTAGAAACAAACAGCCAGTGTGTGTCTGTGTGTGTTATGTTCAGGTGTTGTCATGTAAATAACAGTGCCCAAGCAATAAACAGGACAGACAATAGGATTTTATTTATTTTTACACTACATTTTTACTAAAAGCTGACCGAATCTGACCCCAGCCCGAATACAATTTATCTAGCTATAATAAGTCGGGCCGGGTTTGGTCAAAAATGTAGAGCTACAAATCCCCCCCTCTCCCCCTTTTTCTTTCTTTTTTTTTTTTTTTTTATACTTGCATTTCATGGAGGAGCGGAAGCGAGTGTCTGTGTGTGTGTGTGTGTGTGTGTGTGTGTGTGTGTGTGTGTGTGTGTGTGTGTGTGTGTGTGTGCCTGTCATGTGTGTCTGGATGCGCACTGCGAGGCGGGGGGCAGGGGGGCGCCAGTAACCATCGCAACCTGCAGCAGTTTTAGTACGTGTGCACTGTGTGAGGGGTTAAGGCCCGATCATACTCGCGCGGAACGGTCCGCGCACCAGTGACGGCTCGGCATGTATTTTTCACATCGCAGGGATTTCTCACAGACATTTTTACAGGAAACTACAACGCGGAAGTGCGCTGGACTACGGAAGCCTGAATGACTGCGGACGAGTCAGCAGGTGATGTCGCAGCACCGAAAAAGCCAAAGCCCTATCATTTCCGACAAGAATGGCTCACTGAATTTACGTGGCTGAGATATTGTAAAGAAAAGAAATTGATGTCCTGCATGTACTGCTTTCAGTGCGGTCCAAAATTTGTGGGGAAAACTAAATTGACCGACTCCACCACACACTTCAGACATGAAACGCTGGTTAAGCACAACAACAGCATCAGGCATAAATTATGCAGGGATAGATGCAATGATGGAGCAAAAGCGCCGCTGCACACATCATTCAAGAGGCAGGGTTATCTGTGTTTATTGCTAAATTATCAGTAATGCAGTTAATATAGACAAAATTATGAATATGTTGTGTCATATAGATAGTGCTCCTAAATTTTGTGCTGGTGCTCCTAAAATTTTCAGTAAGGAGCACTGGTGCTCCTAGTAGAAAAAGTTAGTCTGGAGCCCTGCCACATCTGCCTCATTCATGGTATCATACCTTGGGGGGTGGTGCAGGGGGCGCCGAGGGATGGTTCGCCCAGGGCGTAAAACTATCCAGGACCGCTTCTGGCACTGATATTTTTACCATACCATCTTTATCTATGGAAGCCCATTTTCACCAGTAATGAAAAAAAATAATTGCCATTCCTAATCATAATTGTGAGATAAAAAGTCACAATTATGAATGTAGTCTAGTTTTAAAATTAATTTGTGGCATGTTGTCTTGTAAGATGTGTGGCATCACGGTGGCTGCAGATGGGACAGAGGATGAGATGATTCACTGTTTCAAGGCAGGACAACTAGTACACTGTGCTGTAGTAAATAGTAAATAGTGGTGATTTACAAAAACACCAAAAACTATTTTTACTGTTAAAGTTTGCCACTGTAAATAATACAGTACTTTATTTGTAATACTATATAGAAAATATACATTTTTACTATGAAGAAAAGTTTACATAAATATTTCTGCAGTTTAAATTTAAAAAAAAATACAGTATTTGTATTTTCAAATTTGGCTGAGATTTTTTTTTTTTCTTTCATTAAAAGCCTCCTTGAAATAGTAGCCTGCGCCTATTTGTAGCCTGGTCCCAAACTAATTTTTTGTTAATAGCCCCGGCTACTATTTGAGGAAATACAGTACGTATGTAACATACAGTCACTGGCCACTTTGTGTACACCTGTGTAATCTAATGCAATCCAGTAGAACGACTATACCATGATTTTTTCCCTGAAGCTTATAAATTTTCAGTTATTGTTGACATTGTCTAGAAAGTGGTGATTCGACTTTGTTTATTATTGAGGTCATAGTGAATGGTGGTGGTGTACTGGGGTGGCCTCCTAATTTTCTCGAATTGAGGGGGACAAAATATTAGGAACACTTTTAAATATACTGCACTCCAGTACACCAATACCACCCACTACGACCTCAATAATAGATTAATCACCTTTGTGACAAAAGCTGAAAATGTAAAAGGTTTGTAAACGTAGAATGTGTGGCAGAGCTGCCGCCCTCGCCACCAAATACTTTCGACTTTTTCATGTCTTCAGCGACCTCATATCCTCATGAAATTGATACACAGGTCAAGAATGGCAACCTCTTACATCTGATAGGGGTGTGGCCCATGGGGGGGACAAAATGGCTCTATAGCGCCCCCTTGAAAATTTCAAAAAACACTTCCCACAGGGGTTTTTTTGGAGTAGGAAGATGAAACGTCACACCACATCAGGGTTAACTTACTCAACTTACTCTGAGTTTTCAGATAACCACTTCAGTGATGCGTGCTGCTGGCCCCCCACAGTGGCGCAGGAGAGCGAGGGCCCAATCACAGCTGCTTGCAGCTTTAATTAGGGCCCGAGCAGCTAGCGGTGCGAGGACCCTATTGAAATGCAAGGATTTTTTGTTATTAGGGCCCGAGCACCTAGCGGTGCGAGGACCCTATTGAAATGCAATCCCCAGAGTTTTCGTCAATGCGTGTGACCGTGGGATGGCGTCAAAGTTAGGGGTCTCACCACTAAACAGGAAGTAGTTTATAACTCCAGCATACATGGTCCAATCTTGCCTAGACTTCACAGAATTGATGACAGTCCCGCCCTGAACACATCTACATGTCAATAATTAGAGATAAACATAGCGCCCCCTACTGGCAACAGGAAATGTCATGTTTTAGACTTTAATGCACATCTCCTACAGACTTGCCCAGATCCACTTCAAACTTGGTGAAAAAAGTCATAAGACGCTGATGACACTCTATTGTGGAAACTGTGAGTTTTCGTCAAAAGGCGTGGCCACGGCCTGGCGGCGAACTTTGATGTTTCGCCGTGATGATAATCATTGCTGTAACTTGACTCCACATGGGAATATCTTGCCAAAACTTCACACATATGATGACAGTCCAGCCCTGAACACATCTACAGAGGAATTTTGGATCACCTCCATAGCGCCACCTTCTGGCAACAGAAAGCTACTTTATACATTCTTTGATGTCCCGCTTCTAGCAGGTTAATCAGACCCACCTCAAACTTGCTGATCTAAGTCCTTAGACCTTGATGATACTTAAAAATGAAGCTTTTGAGTTTTCATCAAACGCTGTCACTGTGGTGCCGCCTTGTTCACCATCAAACACGATGTTGTTTTGAAGGGACTGAAGGGAAGTCGGCCATTTTGAATTTACTTGTGCCACTTTTGTGCGTTTTTGCCCATTTCCACGGCTTGTAAATTAACAAACTTATCCTACAGATTTAATCAGATTGGCTCCAAACTTGGTGTATGTAAGTGTGACTATGTTGTGACCAAAAGTTATCACAAGATTTGCCCAATGTTGAATGGCGTGCCCGCTGCTGAGCGTTGAGTCTTGAGGTCTCGCCATGAAAAACAAAATTGCTGTACCTCTGGCATAAATGGTCCAATCTCCACCAAACTTCACATGATTCATATTTGTCCCACCCCGAACACATTTTCATTACCATATTGCCTGATAATCATAGCACCACCTAGTGGCGAAAGGAAATACTTCTTATCAGACACTTATCTTTATCTTAACCTGAAATTTCAATGGTGTGGTCTATATTTGATGTACACAAACATGAAATATCATTAGTGTCTACGCCCGCTGCAGAGGGTTTAATTTTGATGTCTCGCCATGAAACAGGAAATTGCTGTAACTTTGGAGTAAATGGTCCGATGTCCACCAAACTTCACGATTCATATTAGTCCCACCCTGAACACATTTATATAACAATATACGGTGATAGTTATAGCACCACCTAGTGGCAACAGGAAGTAGGTCTCATCAAACACTTACCTTTTGATTTATCTGAAAGTTTAATGCTGTGGTGTATATTTGATGTATAAAAACATGATGTATAATTAGTGCGCTCTCCAACTCCCTCTAGTGGAAATAGGAAGTGATACAAAATGTGAAATATGTCATTACAGCACTGTGTCAAGGATATGCCAAGTCGCTCCTGCATGCAATGTCTAACTTTGACAGAAAGGAACTGACGCGTCAGAAGGTGTCATGCCAGCCCCCCGAATTGTGTGAAGGTGCAAGGGCCCGTTCATCGCTGCTTGTAGCTTTAATAATATTATTACTTTCATTAATGTTGTTGTAAGCTACTGTCATTATCGTCCTGCATCTCTCTGTGTCTCTGTCTCTCTTTCTGTCTCATTGTGTCATACGGATTACTGTTTATTATGTTGATCTGTTCTGCACGACATCTATTGCACCTCTGTCCGTCCTGGAAGAGGGATCCCTCCTCAGTTGCTCTTCCTGAGGTTTCTACTGGGGTTTTTTTCTCCTTTAAAGGGGTTTTTTGGGGGAGTTTTTCCTTATCAGCTGTGAGGGTCCTAAGGACAGATGGATGTCATATGCTGTAAAGCCCTGTGAGGCAAATTGTGATTTGTGATATTGGGCTTTATATAGAAAATTGAAAACTGAAATTGAATTGAATTGAAACAAGCTTCCCTCCTCAATCAACAGTCCTTAATTCAGTTAAAAATCCTTGGGGTTGCCTGGCCTTGAACAGTCAGTGCCATAGCAGTGGGCAAGAACAAAAGTCTGTGTTTTGAGAGCCTAAATAAGATACAGATACTCTTTTAATGATTTTCTTCCTCAGGCTACCGCAACCATGACAAAAAGAAGAGCCATAAGTACGACTCCTCCAAGTCCCGGATGAGGAAGAAGGCAGGGGGAAAGGATAAGGAGAGTGGAGGAAACACAAGGCGAGGAGGCAGCCGGGCATCCAGCCAGCGTCCGTCACGTTCCCACAGTGATGAGGAGGAGGACGAGGGTGTACCGGCCAGCTACCACACGGTGTCATTACAGGTTAGTCAGGATGTAAGTACAACAGCACTCTTTACCCTTCTACCTTATGTTGATTTAAGCCCAGCATCTCGTTACGCTCACATGATTCTTATTCGGTGTATTTGAGAATGTTAGTCCATGCAGCATTAAAATGATTCATTTAAAGTCACATTCCCTCTCCCTGTCTTTTCCGGGGCTGATTTTGGCATTTATTTGGGATAAAAAAGTTTTTTCTATTCTATTATTTTCTATTCTAGATGTTTATGGGAAATCATGGCTTTGACTTCAATATAGACATTTAGAGCAGGCATAACTTTGTATGATGACTAAAAAGAAAACCATAAAGCATTGTGAAGCAGTCCTTACAGCTGTGATGTGGAACAAAGAGGCTTTTACAGTCATGTCAGTATTTGAGCAGAACGTTACAGCTGCCCTAATAGTATCCCTACTCTCCTCTGTTTCTGGTGTGGTGTTGGCTTCGGTGGGAATGTAAGGTTAAAGAGTGAATAAACCCCCAGACCACTTTCTGGTTGGAACCCAAAATATATATAGGTATTCAGTGGGGTTGTTGATAAATTCACGTCCAAATCTCGACATTTGAGTGCAAAGTATTTGAATTCTACATATTGTGACATAAATATGCATAGTGACTGCCCTCTATAGGTTGAAACCTGGCTATTGCAACTGAATTTTGCTATTGGCTGATCTGGTGCCAAGTGGCATGTTTGGGGGCAGCTTTTGCCACCAACTGACACCAAAAACAGCTGGGGCTGAGCCCCGCCCACAGTGGTGTCACTGTGGGCACATAGACCACTAAAGGACAGCAACAATATTTAAGTGATTTACCAAAGTTACAAGCATGCGTTTCTGTCAGCTCATTGCTAACAGTCTGTTGCTGACATAAATGGTACAGGGTGTTTCACTGCTGGTCTATGGACAGAGACAGTCACTCTCACCCCAACACTGTAAGTGCAACAAAAGCCCTTTGAGCAAACAGCTACTAAGAGTAATATATCAATGTAGCATAGTCCACGCAAAAGATGTACGGATGACTAAAATAAACACTATGAAATATAGTTAATTCACATAACTCAGATGAGGCTGTGCTATAGCAAGAAACAATAATAATAATAATAATAATTTTTATTTATAGGCGCCTTTCACAACACTCAAGGTCATCTTATAGACAAAGATAGTGAAAGTATCAGCAGACAAAAAGTCAAAGAGGTAAGGAATAAAGTGACTTAAAATAAACAAATAACAGCAAAACAAGTTCACAGTGAATAAAATTCTGTGTAAATGATGAATGTGTGTGGCTCTGTGGATGGGAGTCATACTGAATAGGCTATTTGAAAGAGGTGAGTTTTGAAGTTTATATATTGAATAATAATCTAAATTTTAAAATGAAAATCTCTTTTTTTTTGTTCTTAGCCTCCTCAAGCCTTACAACTCCCCAAAAGCTTTGGCATCCCATAGTGGGGGGTTGGGAACCAGTGTCATAAAGAATCCGTGTATCATTCATTCATTCGTTTTTCAAAATAAAACCAATATGAAAAAACAAAATAATGACTTGTTTTTTCAATATTTGTTTCCAGAACCAAAATGAAAAAAGCGATAACTACTCGTTTTCCGATTTTCTGTTTAGATGGAAAATGGAAAAAACAGATAACGGGCCGGGATTCGAGCCTTTCATACACTTTAAATATTTCATCTCTCACACATTGCATGACCCGGAAGCCAAGTTTTTTCTTTTTTTCATTATTATTATTGTTGTTATTATTATTATTATTATTATTATTGAAGAAATATACAAAGATATCACACAAAATATCAGGACAAAAATGTTACATCAGTGAATAAAGGCAATAAACAAATAAAGGAGGCTCGAGGTACTTGTATAAAGAGATCTGCAGAGGAACTTTTGAACTTCGCAAAGGAGTGCTCCATTCTCAACTGCTTGTAGCCTAGTTTTTCTCAAAGATATTTTCATTGAATTTTTCAAAAAATATATGGTACAGGTGTTAAGTCTTGACAGGAAGTTTGTAAAATACACAGTCAACTCATAGGTCGAGAAAGATAATCCTGTCCATGCACAGTAGGGAGAAAAATAAAAACATAACACAAAACAAAAAGAGGTAATCAGCAGACTTGGCGTGCTCACTCAAAGAGTCTCAAAAAAGTAATAGGGTGCCGGTCCAACAAAATCCCAGAAAAGTAAAAAAAACACACTCACTTGTGAGACAAGACAGCACTCACTTGTAAGTGTAACAGATTTAATAAACTGCACAGCAGCAGACAAACGGACGCGTTTCAGCTCATCGGCTATGAGCACTTACTCACTTACAAGTGAGTGCTGTCAGGTTTTTTTACTTTTCTGACAAAACAAAAAAAACCTTATCTAACCCACCCACCCCACTCATGATTTCCAAGCCAGACTTTTACATAAGAGAATAAACAGGACAAATAGACCAATTGTACTTCATATCTGGAGTGATACAGGTAACAGCTGGAAGTCGGGTTTCAATCTAAGAAGGTAAAGAAAAAAAAATGAAAAAATAAAGTAAAATAAAATAAATAAATAAATATACATATAAATTATGAACCCACGCATGGGCCAAAAGGGGGCATCAGAGAAAGGACTGATTTATACACTTGGTATTGCTAACGTAAAAACAGAGAACAAATTGTGTTTGAAGGTTATGGAAGTATTCCAGAAAAGGTCCCCACACTTTGTGAAACTTATCTTTGGAGTAGACGCACATCTGTGTCACCTGTGGTGCCAAAAAGAGCAATCAGAGGGTTGGGTTCCATGTCCAAGTTGACAATTAAGGATAAAATCTGGAAGACTTCCGCTTGTAGCCTAGTTATGGCTTTATCCCTATCTTTATTCCAGAGAGAGAGAGTGGTATATCAGTTTGAGAGCATTATTTATTGATTTCACGTTCAGATTTTGTAATATTGTCCCTCAAACCCTGCCCTCGCAGTCAGATAGCCTCTGCTTGAGCTTAGATACCATGTTGCTCGCACAGATTTCCTGCTCGAGCTTCGGCTTTTCTCCTTGCGCTCAAACTCTTTCTGTGCGTTCGCGGAATTTCTGCTCTCAGATATCTGCCCTGCTCTTGGATTTTTTTTGTGCAACACAGCGCTGTCAAAATCCCCCAACCAATAGAATGCCAGGTTTACTGTTGACCAATGAACTGATCCCAGGCGGGTGCGCTCACTTTAGTTTAATAAAGCCATTTAATAAAGCCCTGGAGGGTGGGAGTGGATGAACCCAGTTAAAGCCCACCAGGGATCATTTCATTGGTCAACAGTAAACCTGGCGTTCTATTGGTTGGGGGATTTTGACAGGGTTGTTAAACAAAAAAAATCCAAGAGCTGGGCGGAAATCTGAGTGCAGAAATTCCGCAAGCGCACAGAAACAGTTTGAGTGCGAGGAGAAAAACTGAAGCTCGAGCAGGAAATCTGTACGAGCAACATGGTATTTGAGTGCGAACACGCAGTTTGAGTAGACGGAGTAGATCTAAGCGCAAGCAGAGGCTATTTAAGTGCGAGGGCAGGGTTTGAGGGACAATATTACAAAATGTGAACTTTATTACTAAATCGATAAATAATGCTCTCAAACGGATATACCAATCTCTTGAATAAAGACAGGGATAAAGCATTAACTTGACTACAAACAGTTGAGAATGGAGCACCCCTCTGCGAAGTTCAAAAGTTCCTCCACAGATCTCTTTATAAAAGTACCTCGAGCCTCCTTTATTCATTTATTTATTGCCTTTATTCACTGATGTAACGTTTTTGTCCCGATATTTTGTGTGATATCTTTGTATATTTCTTCAATAATATTAATAATAATAATAAAAAAAACTTGGCTTCCGGGTCACACAGTGTGCGACAGATGAAAATATTGAAAGTGTATGAAAGGCTCAAATCCCGGCCCGTTATCCATTTTTTTTCATTTTCCATTTAAACAGAAAATCGGAAAACGAGTAGTTATCTTTTCTTTTCTTTTTTTCATTTTGGTTCTGGAAACAAATATTGAAAAACAAGTCATTATTTTGTTTTTTCATATTTGGTTTTATTTTGAAAAATTAATGAACGAATGATACACGGATTATAAAGGGATTATAAAGGGACAGAGAAATCACCTCGAGACAGTGAAAAGGACAAAAAGATACAGAGAGGGCTTATTATTTTATACATTATTTAACAGTGAATAATAAAAAAAAAAGCATTAAGGAACAGCTTGGATGCAGGGAACCTTTTTCTTAATGCAGTGCTGAGCTATTCACCTGTCAAGCATAGGCTATAGATTGGATTGACTTTATTTTATGTGTGTGGGGGGGTAGGGAGGTGCTGTGGATATGGAGGCAGCATGATGCAGTGACTGGGGATGTCTTTGTCTCCCTCCTAGTCCTTTTTTTAAATACTTTTTTCAAGTTCCAGGGAGGAAGCACTTCAGCCAAAAGTCTGGGGTTTCTTTACTCTTTCAAGGGTAACACCATGTGTTTTCATCCTGTTGCTGTTCTTATTATCCAGAGGTTTCAACTGTTATCTACATAGACTGTATAACAAAAATATACAACATGACTGCTTTCCCAAAGTGAAGCCATAACATATGGATTGCCCCCTGATGGCTGGCTGTAGTACAGGTCATAAACCCCGCCCCCTCCATGTTTGCGGACTGGACATGGGCCAAACTAAAAAATGAAAGTATAGTTTCTTAAATTTTTCCCAAAGGTGTTTGTCATTTTAGGTAGTTTTTGGTTTTAATTAGTTATTTGATGCTATTAAAGATGGGGTTTGACCTCATAAATGACAGCTGTGTGTGCTAATCACTGTGCATGCAAACAATAGAGCTGCTCGTGATTGATTACTTTAGTTTTTAGTGACTCTCCTGACAGGCTGCTTATTATCTTAACTAAAGAGTGATCTGAATTTCCGCATCTTTCTGCAATTAGATCTATTCGGTTTGCAAACCTAACTGATTTGGATTTAATGCCGCAAAAGAGTCAAAAGTTAAAGCGACAGCATTTAATGTGTATAATATACTGTATAACACCCTGTTATCTGATTGTATCAAATATTTTAAAGACATAGATGTTTTTAGGACATTAGTAATTTACTCCATGTGTTGCTAGTAGTAAATGATGAAACCTCAAAATCCAAATATATTACCATACACATCATCATTATCAATATTCACCTTCATCTGGCTTTACCTGACTGTGTCATCATCCCACACTTAGACAGTAGACATAAATCCATATATCCTGTTATTGCTAACATTGGTGTTGGTGTGTGTGATGATGCAGCTCTTAGACCTGATGCACACTCTGCACACACGGGCTGCCAGCATCTACAGCTCCTGGGCAGAGGAGCAGCGCCACCTGGAGGCTGCAGGCAGGAAGATTGAGGCTGACTCCCAGACTTTATGGACCAGCTGCTGGTGCCCACTGCTGCAAGGTAGGCCCTTAATAAACAGGAGACAGATTGTCTAATGCGGTCCAGTCCAACATGGCCTCTAAATAGTACCTTAATGAAGCTTTTAATGTTCATTTTTTGTTGAGATATGGTAGCTCTTGAAATGGTGTTTAACTGGAAATTGAAATAGAAATGCAGGTCCACTAGTTCCACAGTTCAAGTGCATTTGCAGTTTATGACAAAACTGATGACTGCCAATATGAAAAGAAGACTTTGCTTGATTACATGTCCATTTTTTCTAAAGTCCTTGTTATTATGGTACCTATTTGAAATTATGTTAAAAATACATGTACTGGAAAACCAAAATCCTTAAATCAAAGATGTTGCTCCACACATCTTGCTCGTCTTGCAAATGAAACTTATCACTTACTGTTTTAGCAAGTGACTAAGGTCAAATCTTTTCAACTCACATCTGACTTTTCAGACACCACTGGTATATTTTTGACAAAACTGTCTTAAAAGTATTTTTTCATTAAGAACACTCAATGATTGAGCCAAAAGGGAAGTTAACTGTAAAGGTTAAAATGTCAGGTGTTCAAAGGTCATTATTAGATACAGATATTAAGGAGTTTGAAAGTCATGATAATGATGTATTGGCTGATATTCATTTTTTAAGATAAATACAACATAAAAACACATTTAAAAGTCCTTTATTTTTCAAAGTAGTGGGACCAATATGGTCCGTGTACCATTCGTTCATTTGAATGTCAATTAAGAATGAAAAAACAATAAAATGGAAAAACAATTTATTTCATTATTTGTTTTTCAATGTCCAACAATAAACAGATTTCGACTTCTTTTTCAAATATTTCATTTAGTGCACAGGTCAAAAATAGAACATTTTAAAAACGGTCTCGATTCCTGCTTTTTATTTTGATATTTAATCTCTCTCATTTCTGTGCCCCGGAAGTTATTCAGCCTACCCCTTACTTAATTTACTGTCTGATACCGTTAGTAGGCTGTTGTTTATTATGGCTGCCTTGGAGTCCCAAGGATTATGCGCTTGTTGCTGCGACGTAAAACATAACTTTGACTCTGCAACATTGCCATTGCTCAAGAGGGCTCTGGTAGATCTACAGTGATCTGATTCACAGCTTCCGATTGGAATTTCTCGGTCCGCCTTAAATGTAGCATGCCTGTAGATGGCGGTCATTTTCAAGCTAATTCATGAACTGGAAAATTGAACAAATACAGGAAAGATGAAGGATCAGTAGAGTGCAATTGTCCTAAATTTTGAGCATTTTAACTGTAGCATATTTTTCTAACTGTTCTTACTCATGGTAAAGTGCTTTACAGTCTTGATATACTGAACAAAAATATAAACGCAACACTTTTGTTTTTGCTCCCATTTTTCATGAGCTGAACTCAAAGATCTAAAACATTTTCTATATACACAAAAGACCATTTCCCTCAAATATTGTTCACAAATCTGTCTAAATCTGTGTTAGTGAGCACTTCTCCTTTGCCGAGATAATCCATCCCACCTCACAGGTGCGGCATATCAAGATGCTGATTAGACAGCATGATTATTGCACAGGTGTGCCTTAGGCTGGCCACAATAAAAGCCCACTCTGAAATGTGCAGTTTTGAGGGAGTGTGCAATTGGCGTGCTGACTGCAGGAATGTCCACCAGAGCTGTTGCCTGTGAATTGAATGTTCATTTCTCTACCATAAGCTGTCTCCAAAGGCGTTTCAGACTATTTGACAGTACATCCAACCGGCCTCACAACCGCAGACCACGTGTAACCACACGAGCCCAGGACCTCCACATCCAGCATGTTCACCTCCAAGATCGTCTGAGACCAGCCACCCGGACAGCTGCTGCAACAATCGGTTTGCATAACCAAAGAATTTCTGCACAAACTGTCAGAAACCGTCTCAGGGAAGCTCATCTGCATGCTCGTTGTCCTAATCAGGGTCTCGACCGCGATGCCGTCTGGCATGTTGGAGAGGTGTTCTCTTCACGGATGAATCCCGGTTTTCACTGTTCAGGGTAGATGGCAGACAGTGTGTGTGGCGTCGTGTGGGTGAGCGGTTTGCTGATGTCAACGTTGTGGATTGAGTGGCCCATGGTGGCGGTGGGGTTATGGTATGGGCAGGCATATGTTATGGACAACGAACACAGGTGCATTTTATTGATGGCATTTTGAATGCACAGAGATACCGTGACGAGATCCTGCAGTCCATTGTTGTGCCATTCATCCACGACCATCACCTCATGTTGCAGCATGATAATGCACGGCCCCATGTTGCAAGGATCTGTACACAATTCCTGGAAGCTGAAAACATCCCAGTTCTCTCATGGCCAGCATACTCACCGGACGTGTCACCCATTGAGCATGTTTGGGATGCTCTGGATCGGCGTATACGACAGCGTGTTCCAGTTCCTGCCAATATCCAGCAACTTCGCACAGCCATTGAAGAGGAGTGGACCAACATTCCACAGGTCACAATCAACGACCTGATCAACTCTATGCGAAGGAGATGTACTACACTGCGTGAGGCAAATCCCCCCCCCCCCCCAATAAAGCAAAACTGCACATTTCAGAGTGGCCTTTTATTGTGGTCAGCCTAAGGCACACCTGTGCAATAATCATCCTGTCTAATCAGCATCTTGATATGCCACACCTGTGAGGTGGGATGGATTATCTTGGCAAAGGAGAAGTGCTCACTAACACAGATTTAGACAGATTTGTGACAATATTTGTGAGGAAATGGTCTTTTGTGTATATAGAAAATGTTTTAGATCTTTGAGTTCAGCTCCTGAAAAATGGGAGCAAAAACAAAAGTGTTGCGTTTATATTTTTGTTCAGTATATTTCTGCCTATTTGCTGTGGTCTTGTTTGCTCTGTATTAAAAAGTGTTAACAAACTAATACTCCAGTATGACAGGAGATGTCAACACGTATCATAATCCTGAGTTTTATTCATTTTACTGTAGTGTTTTTTCTTAATGTTCTGGACACAGTTTCTGATTCCTCTTTTTGTTCAATTTCTCAGTTCATGAATTAGTGTGAAAATGACTGAATACTGCCATCTACAGGCGTTAAGCGACATTTAAGGTGGACCAAGAAATTCCAATTGGAAGCTGTGAACTGAATCACTGCTCAAATAAACACAAGAAATTGGTGCTCTAGAGAAAGGATCAGCGCTCAGTGAATAACCTCCTAAGCCCTATGATAAGCTATTATGGCAAGTCTTAACCATACAGACCAGTGAGCAGTGATAACTTACATGTCTTTGGGGTCATCAGGTGGGAACCTCCTTTCATCAGTGTTTCAACTAGTTCCCGCACCGACCCAACAACCTCCCTTACCTTACCTTACCTTACCTTACACATGGCTTTCTCAGGCCAAACACCACTGCCACCTTCAACAAACCCAGGCTCCGTTTATGCTAGCTCCAGGTAGTGACCGTGCCAATACTGCCTTTCCTAGCACATTCACCATACTCTATTTCACACGCTACAAAGCATAACTCCAATATAATCTAAAGTTTTTTTTGTTTTTTTTTTGTTTTTTTAAGATGTGTTTTTGGGCATTTTGCCTTAATATACAGGTCAGCCAAGTGTGAAATGGGGAGAGAGAGAGGGGATGACATGCAGCAAAGGGCCACAGGCTGGACTCGAACCTGGGCTGCTGCAGCAACAGCCTCGTACATGGGGCGCCTGCTCTATCCACTAAGCCACTGATTGATGGATCTCTCCACCCGATCTCAAGGAGTTATGTACCCTGCCTAGTCCCTCTGCTGGCCCCCAGCTGACATTATTCTTCCTCATCCAAATCCACTGACTAGATGTAGCTGCTTCATCTGACATTTCCTTCACTGTCTTCCTCAAACTCCTTGAGGAAACTTGCAAACAAACTCCAAACTTGCTATGAATCCCCTACAACCCACTTCCACTGGACAAATCCTAGTTTTCCACTCTCACTGCTCCTAAGCTTTCTCCTTTCATAGGCTTCTTCCACTGAGTCTTCCCAAGGAACTGTCAGCTCAATGAAATAAACTATCCGTTGACTCACTGACCACAACACTATGTCAGGCCTTTGCTTGGTACAAACTATTTCCTGGGGAACAACATGCTTTCCCCCTAAATCTACTTGCATTTCCCAATCACAAGCACCTTCTAGGCGGCCACACCCTTGCCTCCTTACTAACTTATCCCTTCTGTATTTCTCCCCCTCATGGACAAACTGAATTGCTGAACTCCTGTTCTTAAAACCTTCTGAATTTGCCTGTCTTCGTTTCTCTTCGATGCCTGCAGCTAAACATTTCGACACCTGGTTATGTCGCCATGTATAGCGACCTTGTGACAAGCTAACTTTACAGCCTGACAAAATATACTTTAAGATTGTGGTACCTGAACATAATGGGCATGATGGGTCCCCATTTACCCACAGTTTTAGGTTCTGGGGGGGTTGGTAACACATCATATGTAGCCCCTACCAGGAATCTAATACGATTCTCCTCCATACTCCACAGGTCCCTCCAACTAAGCTTCTTCTTTTCTACACTTTCCCAATTCAACCACTGTCCCTGCTTAGCCTGGGCCACTACCTTTGCACCCCTTAATATCTCCTCCTGTCTACCTATCTGTTCCACAACCAGCTTTCTTTTATCTTTGGGTTCTGCTTTAGTCCATACCGGTTTGCCTGAGCCAGGCCCCAGGCCTCCCCGGCCAAACGGAACATTACCTACGATCTCTTCATGCCTAAGAGCTGCCTCTGCCTCCTGAACTGCTGATCTTGGGTTCCATTTCTTCCCCTTTGTTGAATTTGGAACCACACTCCTAACTACCATGTCCTTACTCCCAGATAACAACAGCTCTGTCCTGACCTTGGTACATTTAAATTCCTTTGTTAAACTAGATACTGGCAGTTGAAGTATCCCTTTCAATTCTCTCCACAACGGATATTGGAATTTCATAAATTGACAGTGGCCACATTAACCTAGGATATAGCCCAAACTGCAAACACCACAACTTAAACTTTCCTGGAAATTCTGATTCATTTGTTCTATCCAACCCTTCAGCCACATCTTTTCTAAATTTCACCACCTGTTCCACATCACTCAACTCCACATTGTACCACCTACCTAAGCTCTTTACTGGTGGCAGTAGCTCAGTCCATAGGGACTTGGGTTGGGTACCGGAGGGTCGCCGGTTTAAATCCCTGTCCGGACCAAATATGGAGCATGGACTGGTGGCTGGAGAGGTGCCAGTTCACCTCCTGGGCACTGCAGAGGTGCCCTTGAGCAACGCACCGAACCCCCCAACCTCACTCTGACATCTCTCCACTTTGTGCATGTATAGGTCCTGTTTGTGCATGTGTGTATTTCAGACCTGTGTGTTAATGACAACGGAGTGAAAAAAATGAATTTCCCCTGACGGGGATTAATAAAGTATATAAAATTAAAAAAGGTAAAATTAAAAAAAACTGACTTTTCCCTGATTGTTGGGATTTCCTCATCATCTATGACAAACCTCCTATCACTTAACTTCTATCTACGTATTGAGATGCTTCTAGACTTACTAGGCCCTCTTGAGGCTCTTATCTACCCTCTCTAGTAGCCTCTTTGTACTTGGCATTGTTGTGGTCACCAGTGTCATGTCATCCATGTAAGCCCTAACTGGTGGAAGATGCACTCTGTTCTGCCATCTCTCCCCACCTACCACCCACTTGGAAGCCCTGATGATTACTTCCACTGCCATTGTAAATGCAATGGAAAAATTGTACACCCTGCCATAATGCCTATTTCTACCCTCTGCCAACCTGTTGTGAAACCTGCCTTACTTAGAGGTACGTAGATCTACCAGAGCCTTCGAGAGCAATGGCGATGTTACAGAGTCAAAGTTATGTTTTACGTTGCGGCAACAAGCGCATAATCCTTGGGACTCCAAGGCAGCCATAATAAACAACAGTCTACTATCAGTATCAGACAGTAAATTAAGTACTAGGCTGAATAACTTCTAGGGCCACAGAAATGAGAGATTTAGTATAAAGACCGTTTTTTAAATGTTCTATTTTGGACCTGCACACTAAATGAAATATTTGGAAAAAAAAAAGTCGAAATCTGTTTTTTGGTGGACATTGAAAAACAAATAATGAAATAACAAATCGTTTTTCCATTTTATTGTTTTTTCATTCTTAATTGACATTCAAATGAACGAATGGTACACGGACCCAATATACATACCTGATTCCAAAAAAGTTGGGACATTGTCTAAAATGTAATTAAAAACATGAAGTAATGATTTGACAATAATTTTTTGACATATATTGAATACAGTACAGTACAGCTGTGCAAACTCATAAAACCTTTTTTTTTTTTTTTTCATTAAATCTGAAGCCTGCAACACGTTCTCAAAAATTGGGAGCATGTTTACCACTGAGTGACATCTTTTTTCTTTTCGTTTAACACCACTCAGTAAGCGTTTGAGAACTGAAGACACTAATTATTGAATTTTCGGATAACAAATCAATCAATCAAAAATGTTTCTTGGGTTCGGTTCGGGTTTGGCCCACTTGACATGTTGCTGTGTGTGCTATGGCCTATTCAAGTGTGGGAATGTGTTATTGACATGACAACTCCTGAACACAGCACAGGCTCCGCTCCTTTGAGTATGTGTCAAGTGCCATGCTGCAGGTGTGGGCCTAAGAGTTGCTCCTAATGACAAAATTCTAAGAAAATTCTTAGAATTGTGACATTTTCCCTTTAAAGCTAGGTCCTTGTAAAGATAAAAGTTATTCACAAAGCATCTTGGATCTCAACAGAGCTCCTAAGATTAAAAAACTGTTAGGAGCAGGGAGGAGGACTTTTAAGAGGCTTTAGAGTTTCCTAAACAGAGGAGAAAATGGTGGAAACTCAAAGGGGTCGGAGAAACAGTCTCTAAACACAAAATGAGTGAGTAAATGAAATGCTACAGATGAGATTGTGCAGGGAGAATGTTTGTGGTCGATCTCATTTGGGATATGCACACATTTCCCACATACAAAATAACGCTATAACGCCAAAAATAAAATTATCGCCCCCCTAATATAATGGTAGTGGAAACATTGTGTCAATGTACTTAATATTGAGCTTGCCTGGAACCCATACCATGAGCGAATAAATGTCTACAATATGCTCATAGCTTGAATATCCATGTTGCTGATTTTGAGCAGACCAAGAATGATTGATGAAAGGTGGAGAATAGCACATGCTTATTTGTCAGATAAGCTTTAGCATCTAAAGTAGTGTTACTGTTTCTCTTCTGAGTTCATTGCAGTTGATTAACAGGCTTTAGGGCAGTTTGAAACTCCACTACAGCTCATGTTGTGTTATATCGTTGTACACTCCAGGCATTGCTTGGCTGTGCTGTGATGCCAGACGGCAGGTTCGTATGCAGGCCCTCACATATCTCCAGAGGGCACTGCTGGTTCATGATCTGCAGACACTTGATGCAATTGAGTGGGAATCCTGCTTCAATAAGGTAAGAAGGAGAGGACGGGTTACATGTCTGCACTTACCATCAAATCCTCGATCTGCTCTTATGCTATACAGAGCAGGGTTCCCTGTCCCTACACTGTTCATTTGTACTTCCTGATATAGTGTGTGTCTGTGTCTGTGTCTGTGTCTGTGTGTGCTTACAGGTGCTTTTCCCCTTGCTAACTAAGCTGCTCGACAACATTAGCCCAGCAGATGTCGGCGGTATGGAGGAGACCAGAATGAGAGCCTGCACACTTCTGTCAAAGGTTCAAAGCAGCACCTACACACTAACAAATGCTTTCTTATGAGCAGATGACTTGGATGTCTGTCACTGATTTGACCATACGGTCAAAGTGTTTACATTTGCACTTCCAAATACCTCTTCTCGTAGTTTTATGATGGAAAGTTTTTGTGTTTCGCTTTAGGAAACTAATGCAGTAAAGATTGCATTAGTCATCAAGTTCTAACAAAGTAAAAAGTGGCCTTTATCAGCAACCTGTGCTGACAGCATCATGGCACTAAATCCACAGACCAGAGTTAGTCCGTCAAAAAACTAAAACTGCACCAATATGACAACGTTTTGGATGTGTAGCTGAATAAAGAGTTGTCCTGACTGGCTTTGAGCAACATGGTAAGACCATCCTGAAGATATGAGTTCAACATTCTGTTTCTTTCTCTGTATCAGTCTGGACTCTATGCTGCCCAAACACTGTAAGTGGGCCGGAGTACCCTCCTTGACATCCACATAAGAAAACAGTGGGGAACATCTTCATCGCCAACTTAGCCAAGCCAAGTCAAGCTTTTGCCAAATCCAGTCAGAAGAACAGAGAAAACATCTTTTCCTCTTGAGAATCTCTATGAGTGCATACTCTTGTTCTTGTTTAATTGTTGTTACTGACTATATTTTTGCATTTATTTCAGTAATTGCTGTGTACTGCTCTGCTAACATTAGAGTTAGCACTTGTTGCTTTGGGAGCTGCCATTACTGTTTTGCAAGCTGTGGCCTGCATTTTCATTCATCAACTACAATGCAGTACCTGAATGGCTGCTTATGTTGTCAACTACAGTGTGGATCCCTGATTGGCCTTGAATTGAATTTTAATTTCTGGAAAGTGTTAAGGACGGCACCAAGTCCAGACTGATACAGAGAGAGAAACAAAATGTTAGGTTTGAGTCATCAGGATGGTCTTACCAGGCTAATGCAGTGAGCCATTTTGAGCTGAACTTTTGTCAGACGCCTTGTTTCTATTTATTCTTGTCGCTTGCTTTCGAAGCGCTACAATGGATAATGAGGTTGCAGTGAGAAATGATCTCTACAATACCTCATTTCATTATTAAAACCTAAAAAAGGTGGCAGCTGGCTGGATCACAAGGAAGCTGAAGCTGCGAAGTTACTAGTGACTTTTGATAAATAACAAATATAGCAGCTTCAGATCAACCCATAACAATTCCGGTATAAAATAACATATTATGGTTAGGCCACACCTACTAGTGTTTAACTCACACCCTTTTTTAAATAAACCCTGCCTATTCAAAGTATGGATAGGGATACAGATGAATGGTGCATTTGCTCATCCCTACTAAATACTATATTTCATTTGATAAACTGGACATGTTTGAAGTCCTACCTTGCACTGGATACTCTCATCGCACTGTCATGTGCCCCACTGAGTCCATTAAAGGGCGGTATCAAGTCCATCAAACCTGATAGTTTATCTTAGAAATTAAAATTTTAAACAAAACCTTATCACAACACTTTTCACATGGACCAAAAATGTTCATTTTTCTTAACATGTCTTGCTTTTTTGAGTGAAGATCTTGGCTATTTAGCCACCCCACAACCAACTGTGTATCTGGGTTAACTGAGCTCATTCTTCTGGCAGCAGTTGTAACCGATTTAGCTGTTGTTTTTCACTTGTCCAGGTTTTCCTCCAGCACCTCTCTCCTCTGCTGTCCCTACCCACCTTTGCTGCCCTCTGGCTCACCATTCTGGATTTCATGGACAAGTACATGCATGCAGGTTCCAGTGACTTACTGGTGAGGATGGTGACAGGAGAAATAATGTTGATACTAAAATACAGTATTGTAATGTGATTACAGCTGAGCTGATGCCTTTATCCACATGTGGATAACAGTCAGTCATTCTGCTCCACCTCTAGTATGATGAGAATTTAAAAGCTATGTGGTGCCTGTCTACAGGGTTGGAATGAGGGCTGATCCCAGAATGATTAGACAGATTGGTGTAAATGGTAAATGGCTGCATTTGTATAGCTTCAGGTATGGCAGAAAAAAAGTGTACAGTATATGTGAACACTGCAGCAGTTTTTCATGGGAATGCCCAAATGCTTCCATGTTACATATGTTTTGTCATTTGTGGGTTATTGACTAAACTTTGTTTGCTTAAATAAACTGTGAAAAACTTACCAGCACCTTGATCTCCCTGCTCATCTATAGCTCAAAACTGCCAGAGGATGGTGTTTTGCATCATCTGGCCGCCGGAGGCGGTGCATAAGCACTGAATGTCTTTGTCTCACGCATGCACAGGTTGATTAGCTATACCAATAAAGTCACCTGTGACCCCCTGATGACCCCAGACAGACCATCTCTTCCGGTGTCTTCAGAGGATCTGTTCCTTCAGAATTCTGAGTGACTGAATGCTCTGGTGGTCATCCAGGATTCATAGAACTGTAGTTACATACGTTACTCTCATTTTATTTCATCCTTCCTGACTGCCAGAGGCGATGCACAAGCACTGGATGACCCATACCAACAGAGTCATGAGGAATCCCAAGTACATACCTCATTGAGTGGAGGCAGAGGAACTTGGTAGGAGGACAACGCACAGTGGGTGAGGAGTGGCAATATTCATGCGATAAGACCTGGTGAAGATGCTCGGCGACACCCATGAGGCTGCAGCACATATGGCCTCCAGGGGCACCCTTTTCAGGGCCGCCCATGATGTCGAGACACTCCTCACAGACTGGCACCTCACCCCAGATGGCAGGGGTAGACCATCTGCCTTATATGCGTAGATGATGGCATCCACGATCCAGTGAGACAAACGCTGTTTGGAGAGAGCACAACCTTTCTTAGGACCATCATGACCCAGTAAGCTGGTCCGACTGGCATATAATTGCGGTACCATCCACGTATGCTCTCAGAGCCCGCACAAGGTATAACCGCCCAGTCCTCTTCCCCCTCTGGCAGTTCAAACCGCGCCCGCTGGATCGGCTGTTTGAGGTGCTAGCACAACAAAACCTTAGGCAGGAATGCCCTAAGGTGACCCCTGAGCCGTCCGAGTTCCATCTCAGACATGAATTACTGTCTGACAAGGCATGAAGCTGCCCTATACGCTTTGCTGAAGTGATGGCGAGGAGGAAGGCAGTCTTTGCCAACAACAATCTCAGTTCTGCCTGCGCCAGGGCCGGACTGGGACAAAAATTCAGGCCGGGAGTCATACATCCACCCAGGCCATCCAATCCACACATTACATGCTCACAAACGTGCACACGGACACACATATGGGCTAAGTAATCACCAAAGCTCATTATTCCAGACTGAAAGTCACACAGCAACTCTATTAAACACAACTGTAACAGCAACCCTACTCATAGTCCTCCAGTCCAGTGCTTTTCTCTTCCCTACCTTCGCCAAATGTGCCCCTCAATAAACTAGGACTGCTATATGAATGGGTATTATGCTGAACTAAACAACATGATTGTATTATTTTGTCAGCAAATCATTTTGATGTCAGCATATCATAATCAATACGGCAACACCCATATTCAATGCAACACAAAAACAATTAAAAATATAAGTCAGCAGCAACTTCAACTTATCTGATCTTATTTCAGTAACATTAGATAGATACTGAAAACTTTTGAACTTAGAGCCTATCCTTAAGAGGGGTCCCCAAACTGTTTCAGCCTGCGCTGCTCTGTACAAAATGGAACCAAATGGCTCTTATAGCTTATCATCAATCATTTATCTGGCCTCAGGTCGGTCCCCATCCTCCCCAGACCTCATGTTGAGAATAACCAGTTTTCTTACTTTTCTATGTTACAGTACCTTACTTGTTGCAGCATCATCATTTGACGACGCCACACATATCTGTAAGTTACATATCTGTAAGTTTATGACATTTGGCCGCCTCCTCTTCAATGGCCCTGTTTTTTTTTTATCTCTCTCCCATTCAGCTCCACCTTTCCTCTTTTTGCGGTCCATTGTAATGGCACTGCTGAGCTGCAGAGCTCCTACTGCACAGTCTGCACACACAGGCACACGTACACACCCTCTCCCCTGACTCTCCACAACCAAGCTGCTTTCAGTTTACAGGTGCGCTGATTTGGGGGAGGAAAGAGGGCGTCTTGAATCTACAAAAAAACCCTTTCTGACCCATTGTTGTGACAAATGCTGACAAGCACCTATCATTTCTGACAGCGGGCGGGCTCTCTGCCAGCCGGCACAGCCATCTGCACTGCACAGCCTGTGCTACAGAGCACGCCTTAAAAAAAAAACACAGGTAGGCCAGAGCTGACCACTTGCGGGCCAGGCCACCAGGGAACTCCCCAGTTCTCCCGTGGGCCAGTCCGGGCCTGGCCTGCGCCAGTGGCTCAAAGGGAGGCAAGCATAGAGCATCCAGCACTGAGGGCGGATCCTATGCTGGAGCTCTCAGCATTTGTGGGGGATGTAGTTTCAGAGCCCCCTTCAAAAAGAGGGACACCAGCCTGTGGCTCCCCACCATGTTGTTATCGACTCGAACATATCAAGACAAAATGGCAGCTACGTACACCTTCAGGGTAGAGGGGGACCAACTGCCATCCAGGAGAGATTGTAAGAACTCCAGAATGGTAGGCACAGAGCAGTGCACAGGGTCCTCATCCCTGCCTGAACACCAAGCAGAGAACAGCTGCCACCTGTTCTCATACTGCGCCTGGGTAGATGTTGCCCTGGTGTTCAGAACAGTATAACGGACTGTTTCTATACACACATTCAGCAGCGGGTCGGGCCCTGCAGAGGCCAAACCCACAGTTGAAGGCGGCAAGGGTCGAGATGCTAAACCCGTCCCCCTAGCTGAGACAGGTCTTTCCTGAAGTGTTGCCACAATCAGAGGGGCCAGCGGGAAGGCATAGAGGACACCTTATGGCCACTCATGTGCAAGGGCATGCCTCTGTCCAGGATAACCAGAGGGGACAATGGGTTATCTCCTCTGGGGCGAAAAGATCCACTTTTGCCCTGCTGAAGAGGTCCAAGATGCCGCGGACCACTTCCAGGTGAAGTCGCCACTCCCCCGGGGAAGGCCTGCAGCAGATGAGGAAGTCTGCTACCTCGTTCTGCTTTCCTGGAAGATACATTGCCCTCAGGCTGGCTAGATGGTGGTCTGCCCAAGTTTGAAGGTCCCAGGTCACCTGCTGCAGCTGCGCGGACCTGGTGCCCCCTTGGTGATTTATGTGGGAGACGGTCGTGATGTTGTCCGACCGAACAAGCACATGCCTCCCCCTCAGGTATGGGACAAAGTGCTGTGTATCATGAGGTACACAACCGTAGCTCTAGCATGTTGATAGGGTCCATGCAGACTTGAGCAGACCACTGCCCTCGAGCTGCTCTGTTCTGCCACACTGCATTCCACCCTAAGAGGGAGGCATCTGTTTTGACAGTCTTCCCGACAGGACGGAACAGAGCCCATGGGCATGCCCTGCAATACGAATGCCCTCTCCCTCCATGGGGACAGGGCGAGGAGGCCCTGCCGAGACACCCTGATCTTCCTGTGCCCGTGCCACTTGGCGTCTAAGTGAAGCCATCTTTGAAGGGGGCGTAGTGACAGCAAGACTAAGGGAACAACAGTTGCAGCAGCCGTCAACTTGCTCAGGGGGTGCGGAAACTGCACATGGGGCAACCACTCGCCTCCTCGGAAAAGGGGGAGGAGGCAGAGGATGTTGTCCACCCCCCGAGACGACAGACAAATCTTCAGTGTCCAGAGCCACACCTAGGAAGATGGTGCTCTGGGAGGGGAATACGCAGCTCTTCTTGAATTTCACCGTGAGATCCTGCCGGGCCACTTGGGCTAAAAGCACAAATGTATCCTGAGCAACCTGAGACACCAGCCATTCGTCAAAATATGGGAGGATTTTGTTGCTTCTCGACTGCAGGGGCATGAGGGCTGCAGCCACACATCTGGTGAACACCCGTGGGGAGAGGGAGAGGCCAAAGGGAAGCACCTTGAACTGAAAGTGGTGGCCTTGAAAGGCAAAACGAAGGGATTGCCTGCGGTGAGGTATAATGGGGACATGAAATAGGCATCCTTCAGGTTGATGGACGTAAACCTCTCCCCTCTGGCAATCGCAACCTCCATTGTGCTGAGCATGTGGAAAGGCATGACCTTCAGGAACCTGTTAAGTCTCCTTAGATCACTCCTGTGTAAACCCGAGAGCTTCTGCCTGGTCTGTCTGGCTTGGACCGTCCGCTGTAGTGCCTCTAGAGCAGCCGACTCAAACAACTCCACCGGTTCCACTGGAACACTGCGAAGGGTCCTTCTACATGCCTCTGTGAGGGGCAGCTGTACTAGCCAAACTTGGCGGCGAGCCTGAACCAGTGTGGACATCACCTGCCCCAGCTTCCTGGACATAAGGATGAAAGCCTACAAGGATCCATCAATAAAATTATGAGCAGAAGCATCTTGCATAGCCTCCTGTAGGGAGGCTGAGAGGGCAAGCATAAGGTGTGACATAAAGTTCCCTATCCGGCCCATGCAAGCCGCCGGGTCTTAGGCCTTGGATAGCAGATCGTCTTTGACGTGACACTGAGGTAAAGGACACCTGGCATTCAACCTAAGGGCCACATCAGGAGAGACAATAAGCACGGCCACTGTCGGCTCAATAGCTGGCATGCGGCCAAGGCCAAACTCGTCCACTTATTGTATGGCTGCCAGGGTTCGGCCATCAGACGTTGAACAAGAGAGGGCTCTAGAATCTCTCCAACATGCATGCAATCACTCTGAAGGAGGCACAGTAAAGGTGGCAGGGGTCAGACCATGCCTGAAAAAAAGCACTTGCTGGAGCCAGCCGGGCTTGTGGCACATCAAGCTACAGACGAGCCAGGGCCATACATATGATGGCCCCCATGGAACTATCCTCTGAGCCCTCACCTAAGCTGTGGGCCGAGAAATGGGAGCCCACCTCCGAGGCATGGGAGACCGTGTCACAGGGACCGTGTCTGCCCCATTATCCCCGTATTCAGTGGCTGAGGCTAGCGTCAAGAGGATGTCATCATCTGGACCTGACATGGTCACAGAAGGAATAGGCGCAACTGCACTCCCCACACCAGTCTCAGTCTGGAGGGCTAGAAAGATGAATTTCATCTGATTAAGCTCTGCCGTCAGCTGGTCCACCCTGGATGCAAGCTTAGACTCCCTGGTCTTCCTCTTGGAGAAAGCGCCTTCGGTCTCTGCAGCCCAATGCTTCAACCAGCTAGGCTGGGTTGGAGCCTTTGAGCTGAGGTTAGCTTTTCTGGCTGGGTAACACCACCCAGAAGCAGCCCCACCTCAGCCAGCCTAGCAGCCCTCACCACCCGGAGCATGAAGCTGCAGTTCACGCTTGGGTTCTCTGACCGTGGGTTCCATGACTGTCCTCAGGCTGCAGAGGAGCCATACAGGTGGTACAATAATGAGTGTTCATCATAAAAATACAATGAAAACAACACTCAATGTACAACATCTTCTGGGAGTGGGAGCGAAAACACTGCCTTCACCAACAAAGGTTGGTCCTCCGATGATGACGCCGGAAGATATAGCCTGTCCGGGGTCATCAGGGGATCACAGGTGACTTTGTTGGTATAGCTACTCAACCTGCGCATGCACGAGATGAAGACAATCAGTGCCACCAAGGACCCAAAGAGTATAGATGTGGACGAGAGACACCATTCTATCTCTCTCTCCCTCTCTCTCAAACTGTGATCAAATGGTAAAACTAGGCAAGATTATGTTACTGTGCTCTCTAAAATATTTTTTCCAGAAACATATTCTAGCTCCATGTTTAGCTGTAATAGTGCAAGTTTGTGAACAGGAGGTGGGTGCTATACTGTTTCCTGCGTAGTAAAAATAGAGGCAGAAAAACTAAACAGTAAAACTTGGCAGTGCTGATCAAATATAAACCAAAATTCTGTTACTGAGTTACCTGTTTCTCTCCTCAGATGTTACCAGAAACATATTTTAGCTTACTGTTAAACATTACAAGATCATTTATTACCAGCATGCCACTATTGTGTCAAGCGGACGAGTTCACATTGCGTCACCCTTCAATGGGAGTGTGCATTGGTCCATTGCAGCGCAGTGCATTCTAGTTGTTGTAGGTTTTCTCCCTCTTGAGCAAAAGCAAGTGCCACAGCCCTTTTCCTCTCTTTTCTCTTATGTAGTTCCAATTTTAAAAGTATTTTTGTTTCTTTCCACTCTGTTTTATGAAAAGACCATATTTCCAGTTGTAAAATACTTAGGTTCAAAACTGTTGGTTACAAACTCACAAACAAACTCACAAACAACTGGTGAACTCATTATATAATCTTTCATCAGTGTCGATAAAGTCCTCTAAATTCTGTGTTCATGCAGTTTTTGTTGGAAATCCAGTCGTTCATCTGTCATTATCATGTCTGATCTAGCATTGGTGAATAACCATAAACACAAGTATTTTAGAAACTGGAAGACTGTGAACGCATAGAGAAACCTCTTTAAAAATCCACTTCTCTAATTAGAATTTTTTCAAGAAATGAAGGAGCAGGGAATCCTTTCAACTTAACCAAAAATGTAAAACCCACCAAACATGGAATAAAAAGGAATGTATTTGCCAGGATTGCAAGGTCTGGTATTAAATGACTGATTGATTCTGACCGCGCTGATGCACTGTCTCTGCATTTCTCTGTGTAGTTGGAGGCAATCCCTGAGTCTCTGAAGAACATGCTGTTGGTGATGGACACAGCAGGCATCTTCCACAGCGCTGACTCCAGGACAGGATATTCAGACCTGTGGGAAATAACCTGGGAACGAATCGTCTGCTTCCTGCCTAACCTCAGGGAGGAGCTCTTCAAACAGACTGTCATACCAGGTACACACCAGACATGCAGGGATGTAGGAATATGTATTTACTTGCTTTCACAATATTGTACATCCTGTACAAAATGATGTTGGTCTGAGAAGGTGAACGGCTTGATGTAATGCCTCGACATTGTGTGCATGTTAGTTTGTTGTAGTACCAGGAGCTTGACAGTGGTGTTTCCAAATGAATCATCTTCGTTTTTAGATCCAGTACCCAGTCCTCCAGCAGAGCCTGTGCAGCCGACACCCTCAGCAGAACGACCTTCATCCCCACACATGTCTCAGCCGCCCTCCCCAGTCCCAGTTATCCCTGCAGAGACACAGACCCCCAGCAGGCCAGCATCACCCCAGGAGCCCCACCCAGCCAGTGCTAATGGTAAAACACTAACAGTTTCCTGTTCAACACAGTTACATCTTATTTTATACACTGTGATCAGCATTGGCATAATGTTGTGGGCTGCACATTGCTGGTAGTGTGTCAGTATTCAGTATCTGTTAACAAAAGCATTTTCATGGCTAAAGTTAATATTCAGGGTTTTCCCTCAGACATGTGGTCTTTATCACTGTGGAAACGTATTTAGAGCACAAGATCATCTCTAAAACCCTGTTAAAAACAAATATGATAACATTGGTCATTACTGCAGTTCAAGAAATATCGATTAGTGAGAGGTACAGTTGTTTCCCCACCTAACCTTCTGCTGCTCCGTCTGTGTCCAGAGTATGCTCTGCAGTGTGAGAACGTGAAGCAATGAATTACCAAATAATATACAGTATAGATTCCAACAGCACACCTAATGAACAGTCCAGCTCCAGAAATATAAAATCAAAACATGGAGGCAGATGTTTTAATTGTGGTGGGCCACCACAAATAAATGCATTTGTGGGAAGACCTGATGTGGACACTAGAACGCAACATACGCTCCGCTCCATTAGTGCTGTGCTCGGTTATAACTGTCTCGGACTCGGTTGTTTTCGGTCAGGAAAATGCAGCCCGAGCCATGTTCTAGTGTGCTCACCTGTGTGTGTGTGTGTGTGTGTGTGTGTGTGTGTGTGTGTGTGTGTGTGTGTGTGTGTGTGTGTGTGTGTGCGCGCGCTTTGTCTGTGTGTGTGTGTGTGTGTGTGTGTGTGTGTGTGTGTGTGTGTGTGTGTGTGTGTGTGCGTGCGCTTTGTGTGTGGGTGTGGGTGTGGGTGGGTGTGAGTATCGGGGCGAAACTCTGCCGTGCACAATACAGAGGGCAGAGGAGAACAGTAAATGGCGGTGCGCCGCTGCTTGTTGCATATAGGGGGAACACTGCTCTTTTTGGTACGAGTTCTTCTGGGTCATCACGTACAGTTGCTTTGCTTTCTCTCTCTGGCAGCCATTCTCACCTCTAAACTTTTCTATATGCTCTCACTCTCACCTGTGGTGTGCAGCGGTGAAATGGGTCCCCGCTGAAACACTTTCCCGCCACGCATGTTCCGGACGTTGTTTGGGCTATTCACCGATATTGCGGTATATGAAAAATTCATATCATAACAAAAATAAGTACCGGTTTTTGGTATGAACTGGTATACCGCCCAGCCCTAGTGGACACCTAAGTATTTGTGTGAGGACACCTGAATGATTGTCAGGGTTTTGATGACCACTGACTGATGGTCAGTCACTTGCCTTGGGGCAAAGACCATCTGCTGTGGGTTGGTAACATTTAGAACGAGATGCTTAGTGTCACACCACTTGACAAAGGTTTCTTTTTTCATCATGGTACACAGAAGTGTCCATGTCCCTGTAGAGGAGGCTAAAAATCACATTATTATCAGCAAATTTTATAATTCAATTATTGATGTTTACTTTCAGCAGTCATTACTGTACAATGTTCAGTTCATTTCAGTTTTATTTATAAAGCCAAATATCACAAATCACTATTTGCCTCAGAGGGCTTTACAGCATACGACATCCCTCCGTCCTTCCTCGCAGCAGATAAGGAAAAACTTCCCCCCAAAAAAACCTTTGACGCGAAAAAGAATGGTAGCAACCTCAGAAAGAGCAAAATGATAAATAAAGAGAAACAGACACAGAGAGAGAAACTGAAACAGAGACCGTGCAGAGAAGCTAAAACAGGAGAAATAAGATCTTGTTTCTTAGTTCCTGTCAGTACATGTGCCACCGTGTTCTGGATCATCTGGAGAGTTTTTACAGATTTATTAGAACAACCTGATAATAGGGAATTACAGTAATCCAGCCTATAGGTAACAAAAGCATGGACCAATTTTTCTGCATCGATAAGCTTAATTTTCGCAATATTACGCAGATGAAAGAATGCAGTCCGTGAGGTTTGTTTTAAATGAGAATTAAAAGACAAATCCTGATCAAATATTACTCAGAGGTTTCTTACGGTAGTGCTAGAGGCCAGAGTAATGCCATCCAGAGAAACTGTATCATCAGATAGAGAGTTTCTGAGGTGTTTGGGGCCAAGAACAATAACTTCAGTTTTGTCTGAATTTAACATAAGGAAATTGGAGCTCATCCATGATTTTATCTCAATGAGTATAGCTGATACCACATAGTCTTGTGGGACCCCTGTGTTGCTGTGTTTGGTCCCATTGACCCTTACTTGCTATGTCCTATTAATAAAAAAAAAAATTAAACCAGCTAATCACAGTAGTGTTAATTCATACCCTTCAGCTTCTCTAAACTCAGGTAAGGTTGCACAATATTAAATGCTGAACTGAAATCAACAAATAAAATTTGTGCATAGGCTTTGTGTTCTCATGCTACTTAGATATAAATTATGAAATGCTGCCCAGTGCTGCCCTCATACTTGTAGAAAAACTGATGTGTATCTAACACAGGCTTGACTGTCCTCTTTAGCAGGGACACTACAAAGTTCTGTAGACATTTCATGACAGTTAAGGTCAAACTTACAGTGTGGACATTATTATTATTTTCTGTGGCACAGGGCTTTTTAGGCACTGGTGTTATGATTGACCTTTTCTACAAAGCTGGGACAGTGTGTGTCTAAGGACTTTTGGAATACAGGACACCATGCTGATGTCAATTCAAAATATAGAATACTGACATAAATGGAAACAAAGCAAACCCTGCTTTACAGTTGTATACTAATGCCATGTTCAATTATAAAACTGAGTTGTGGAATAGTTACTCAGAAGTACTGATAATTTCTGTTTTTGTTTTCTAGGATCAGACCGGTCATCTCCAGTCCCACCTTCAGTTCCCCCCATGCCAGTGCCGTTAACAACATCCTCTGCCCAGGCTCCCTCACCTTTGACCCAGTCCCCTCTAATCCTGCAACCCCTTGCCTCCCCCTTGCAGGTGGGAGTCCCACCCATGTCCCTGCCAATCATCCTAAATCCTGCCCTCATTGAGGCCACGTCCCCTGTACCACTGCTTCCTGGTCCCAGACCTACGAGCCCTTCTGATGAGGTCAAGTAAGAGAACTCAAGCTACCCAACTCTTTAATCTTTCCAGACCCCCTCCCCTTTTAACAACTGGATCCAATAGACTTCAATTACAACTACAGTAGCTTGTCACACCTCAATTTTACCACATTTCATTTAAAGGAGAAATGGTCCTAAACATTGGACATTGTTTAAAAAAAAAACAAACAAAAAAAAACAACACCAATTTCTGGTGCACATTGCATTCTTCGTGCTATTTTTGTGTTGGTATGTTCTTCTTCCTGTGGACGGATGACTAAATGGAGACAATGGGACATCACATCTGGATATTCAGAAACATAAAATGCAGGATGAAAGTCATATTGGAAAAAAATATTAAAAGTAAAAATCTAATTGAAGTAAAGTGGGTTCGCCAAGGATCCTCCCAATGTAGCCTACAACCGGGGCTACAGCTACCACTGAGAAGACTGAGGTCCTGTCTTCGCTATTTTGGGGGAGAAATTTGGTCTTTTGGCAACCTGGGAGGGGTCTATGTTGTCCTATACATGGTGAGCATTTTATTGGCTCATTCCATTATTTTTAAACTTAGTGGATTATATGTATGATAGACCAAAACAATAAAATAAAAACTTTGATTCAGTATTTCTCCACCACACATTTATTCTTGGGAGCGTAAAGAGGACTTTAAAGGAAAAGGCAGGTCTTAACTGTCTCGTATAAAGACCCAAAGCTAACAATGTGTTTGTCTATCTGTCAGTGCTTTCTGACTCCTGTGGTTCTCAGCTCCAAGCCCATTGGTTCCTGCTGAAGATTTATATATACAAATATATAGTTTCATTATATAAAAAGTAGTAAGTCAGTTATTTCCAAAAACAGCTGGTCATTGTACTTTTCAACAAATGTTAATCAAACAGGAGGAAATTGTGAATTTGTTTGGGACGGTTTCAGCAGCAGATTAATCCACACTTGGTGCTCGAGTATTTGGACATTTGTTTGTAGAAAGAAAACCATAATATATCACCAGCTTTAGTGGACATGGTCTTGTGACTTTAGTATTTCTGCTCCGCCAATGACTGTGATTTTATCACTTTCTCCTAAAAAGTTCTCCTAAAAACAGTTTCCATATGTGAGTTGTTCCTAATATCGGTATATGTGGTAATCAGCTGTTCAGTCCAAAACACATTGGATATGATTAAAATAGTGGTATTAAAGATTGGAATAGCAAAAGTTAGGTTTAGTCTGGAGTTAGCACTATCACTCCCATTTCTCTAGACCCCTCCCCCCACCACCCCTTGATTTCAACTTGATAAGACCAGGCTGACCTCATGGCTTCGCTCATACACCTGTGCTTCATATGAATTTAGCGATTTCAGGCAGGGAAGATAAAGATCCACAGACGTTAAGTTATTTGGTTTTAGAAACTGCATGTAGTTGATTAAATAGGATTTTCAGTGCTTTGACTGCAGACAGATGCTCCAGAGGTCTTAACAGAGCTGTTATATCAACCACTGCCAAATTCAAATCTGTTTTCCTGAAACAGCCAAAGACGGACACACTGGCCTCTTCTGATTATTTCCTTTCAATTCTGCATGAGCTCTTTGCCCCCATCAAGAAAATAGCAAGCTTTCATTTCAGGCACCTTATGAATTCCTGTTCCACTAAACAAATAAGGCCTTAGTGCACAAGACGCCTTCTCAGATGGACTGGGGATGTCACATCTAAAACATTCCAAAATGTAGATACTTGAGTGTGCAGTGAGCTCAGTCCACTGTATGGAGGGTTAGAGATGGAGAAGACTGGGTTATTTTAGCCTGGTAAGACCATCCTGATGATGTGAGTTCAACGTTCTGTTTCTCTTTCTGTATCAGTCTGGACTTGATGCCACCCCAAACACTTTCCAGAAATTAAAATCCAATCGGGGCTAATCAGGGATCTGCACTTAATTTGACAACGTAAGCAGCCAATCAGGAACTGCATTGTAGCTGATAATGTGAAATTCAAGCCACAGCTTGCAGAACAGTAATGGAGGGTCCTAAAGCAACAAGCGCTAACTTGCTTACTCTGCTAACTAGCAGAATAGGCACAGCAATTAGTAAAGTAATTGCAGAAATAGTCAATCACATCAATGAAATCAGAACAAGAGTATGCACTTGCAGAGTTTCTCTGTAGAAAAGAATTTTTTTCCTTTCTTGATTTTTTTCAAAAGCTTGATTTATCAAATGACTCCATTGGTGATGAAAATGATGTTCCTCAGTGTTTTGTTATGATTGGCTGAAAGACTTTGTCGGTCAAGATGAGCACTCCCGCCCACTGAAAATGTTTGGGACAAAACGTAATGTTGAGCTTATGTCATCAGGATGGTCTTACCAGAATAGGGATATTCATCATATCATAAGGAAATCTATGGAAGCTAATAATAGAAGTAACTTCAAATTATTGAATACTTACCAGTGAATTTATTTTAGTTTGACGAGCATTCATCTCCATTTATGGAGTTTTTATATCTCTGCAGGTTATTTGAAGTGATATGGTTAGAAAAACTTCAATCACTATCTTAACTCATCCACATTAAAAAATTATACATAGCAGAGCATGTACTTATCTCAATAGAGCTCATATGTCAAAATAATACAATAACATTTTTAAAATACTATAATGTATTAAGTGCACAGTAACAAATTCAGTTAGAAAATGAAAGTCTCCAGTAATCCAAACACTGCAGCAGGGCATTACCTGTCGGAGGCTAGCTGTTTACCAAGGTGCAGTAAGAACCTGTTGTCTGCAGCTCTTCATCTTACATCTCACTGTGGCAGTTTCTGCTTGTACTCTTCCTCCGTGCAGTATCAGTAGACTTGTTTTTATCGGGAAAGAAAAGCCACCAACAAAGTTCGGCTAATTCAGTGATAACCACATGTCATTTCCTATAGATTTTTCATAATAGAAAAGTCCCCTGTTACCTTGTTATGTAAAAGCTGTTAGTATGAAGCAGCAAAATAAGGAAATGTTGAGTTTTCATCAGCAATAACATGACAAACTCCTGTACAGCTGAAAGTGAACACGAAATAGTAAAATAAAGTTTAAATCTAAGGTACAAACAGGATGCAGGAGAGAAACTAGACTTCAAACCACAGAGATTCAGTTAGAAGCTACAAAAGTACTGAGAGCTGAACACACAGACACTTTTAAAATGGCTTTCTTTCTGACCTCCTGCACAGACAGCCATGAGATGAGTCTCACAACACACACACACACTTGTTTCAGGGAGAGAAGGGAGGTCGTCAGGGGTTGGCTGCAGTCGGCAAGACATCACCGCAGCCTGCTTGGAGGCGGTCGTCCGCAGTTATGGCCCTACTCCAGAGATAGTCCATCTCTGGTGCAGCTCAGCATGTCTTAACTGGTAAAGAAAAGACAAATCTGCACTTCATGGTTTGACTTGGCTCAGCCAAAATTGGTAATAGAATAAGAGTATTGATGTGTCCAGGACTGTATTTTGCCATATTGACACACACACACACAAACACACACACACTCTAAGAAGGTGAAAACAATCCCAGTCCTGCTGAGGTAGCTGTATGGGCTGAAATATGTGCCACCAGAAACTTCACATTCAGTTCTCACAATTCAAATTCAGTTCTGAAAATTCAATTTCAATTTACTGTGACAGACATCTGGGTAGTTTAAGGATAAAGGAAGAGCAATCCAGCGCAGATACACAGGACTCCTCTTCGGCCAATCAGCACCTACGTTTTTGAGCACATAGGAAGAAGCGCTCGCCTTGATCCATAGACAATAGGCTCGTTTGAGATGAACTGCTCCTCGCCTGAAAAGTAGAGGAGAGCAGGCGGCCGCAGTGGGGGGCGGTGACAAAAAGCTGCAGTGAAGTTGGACAGTTTCCTGACAGTTTCCAGCAGCCTTCGGTCCGTTCAGGAAGTCACAGACCATAGACGTCATTTAAGTATGGCAAGGTATGGCAGCTGCCATACCTTGGAATCGGGAGGGAAAAAAAGAGAGAGGTTCTGTAGTCATCTTACTCGAGGCGCACTGGCTGGTTGTTTTCATTGTATTGCACTTAAATAGGTCAATAATATGCTCATCAGTGAATACCAGTGTTGTTGAATCAAATTGTTTGCCACTTCGCTCCTCCGACAGTTATGAGTTATGTGAGTTACCGTATATTTCCAAATAGTCGCCCGGTGGCAAATAGCCGCTGGGCACCTAATAGCCGCCCGGGGTTTTACCCCATTTTGCGTATTAAACACCAGTCTGATTAAATGCCTGGGCGATTATTTCCTCATTCATTGCCTCATGGCTGCCCCTCCTTCAGGGACTGTTTACGCTTTTACGCACGGGTTGGTGGTGAAGTGGTGCACATGACTCGTGCTACGGACGGACGGACGGATGGATGGACGGACGGACAGACAGCCACGTATCTGAAACAGGTAATACATCTGGTTACATCTTTCCCACATCAAATATCCGTGATCGCCATCAAATCACAGCATCACCGCGGATGCTGTGATTTGATGGCCCGATACCCGCGTGCGTAAAAGCGCACACAGTCCATGTCCTCTCACCGCGGATGCTGTGATGTGATGGCCCGGTACTTGTAGCCCACTCTTACAAGACCCACTAACAATAATAATAATAATAATAATAATAATAATAATAATGAGTTACTGTGGACCTATATGCCATGCCTTTTAATAAAATTACCAGAAGAGTTCGCTGAAAAACAGTTAATGTCAGCCTGAATTACTCACGTGCGTCCCCGGTGAAAATCGCTGACATGCATGTAATAAATAAGTAAGTAAGTAAATTTATTTATATAGCACTTCTCACAGAGAGGACTCACAAAGTGCTTCACAAGTTAAAATACAATAACAGAAACAATGCAAATACACAAAAACAAATAAAAAAGTAAAGTGCAGCGAAATACAGAGATGATACAATGGACAATTACTGGAACGCATGCCTAAACAGATGTGTTTTTAACTGCCTTTTAAAAAGGAAGAGGCCGCTCTCAGCTCATGAGGTAGTGCATTCCACCATTTTGGAGCAACCACCTTAAAGACTCTGTCACCTTTGGTCTTTAATCTTGTGTCAGGGACAGTAAGTAGATGGCCTTCAGCGGACCGCAGTGACCTGACAGGACAGTGAAAGGACACCAGGACTGGAGTGATGTGAGTGAATTTATGAGATCTGGACAGAAGCCATGGGGAATACAGCTTCAACAGGCTCGCCATAGCTCACTGTCAGGACTCAGGGTCCAGAATTCGGGATGGGGGACCGTTGGGATGGCGATATTTCGGTGTGACGGCCTGTAACTGTTGGTTAAATGGCCCGTTCGGTTTGTATTCGGATAATTGGGGCTTTACTGGTATAATGCAATAGCACCACCAGCGTTGAAACCCGTGTACACGAAAAGAATGACCCACTCTAAATGTTTAGAGATTTTTGTACATGAACTCACCCCTACATTATACAGTATTTTTGCACTAAAAACATACTGGACAGGAAGTGTAACCAAATAACGGCCTGGTGCAGATCGTTGCAAAAAAAAAAGAAAGCCTTGAGCAGATAGTCCCTGGTTCTTTGGGTCAAAATCGATTTTGTGAAATAAACGCCCAGGCTGCTATTTACAGAAATATGGTATCTATGTGTTGTAAAAGCATTTTGCTCTGCTGCTGTGGACAGCCTGTCTAAATGATGTCTTGAAGCCTGTCTGATTGTATGTGGGGGGGTTTTTCTTCATGTTGGCATGTTAAGCTTGTATTTTCGGTCTCTGGAGGCACTCCAATAAATTCGCCTATGCAGTATTGTACCAAATTGGCCTTTGTTTTACTGTGTTTCATACACCGGACCCCTTTGTTATCTTCTAGAAATGAGCTTGTAATTAATTTATTTTTTAAGTTAAACACATGACTAATGATAATTAAACGTCCGCTCGCTGTCCATGGTGCTGAAATATATGTCGAAATAGGTCTGATGTTTTTACTGCTCTCACCAAGTCGTGCGTTACATGCAGACATGAGGTATTGAATGTGAGAAACAGCTTCATGTCCTTTGAAACAGTTTTCAATAGCATAGTATGTACTTCTGACAAGTCAAAGACCAAAGTGAAGTTTTATATAAGTTCATATTTTTGAAACTCCATCATCAGTAGCTCTGTGACGTCATGTCATATTGCTATACCTTAGCTTTTGCTGAAACGACGCCCCTGATTCATATTAAATGGAGGATAAACCATGAACATAAACTACAGATCACCTATAAAGCATTTTAATAAATTAATCTATCATAATTAAAATAACTGGAGACTGAAAACAAACTGATATATGGGTCTGATCACTTTTTTAATGAATTGACATCATTCCAGACAGGATGTTAGTGTGTCTGTGACTTCCTGTATGGACTGAAGGCTGCTGGAAACTGTCGGGAAACTGTCCGACTTCACCGCAGCTTTTTGTCACCGCCCCTCACTGCGGCCGCCTGCTCTCGTCTACTTTTCAGGCGAGGCGCAGTTCATCTCAAACGAGCGTATTGTCTATGGTCTATGGATCAAGGCGAGCGCTTCTTCCTACGTGCTCAAAATCGTAGGTGCTGATTGGCCGAAGAGGAGTCCTGTGTATCTGCTACTAACAAAATCTACTCCTGACCACTCATAGTGCTTGTGTAAATTTAGTAAAGCACATAAACATTGCTTTTCACTACTGGAAATTACAATTTTAATTCGTATCGTGCTCTGTTATGTACACAATACACAGATGCCTTTGAAACACGTAATCTAAACATGACAAAAATATTAAAAATATAACACATTTAGTTAAATTAGTTGACTATTAGCAGGTTTGAGATCCAGATTAGGTTCGTGATGAATAATGAATGTTGATGAATTATCTATGTAAATCGACTCAATAGATTACACGTTCTGTCTACATGTTGAATGATGATAATAAAATATCCGTAAGGACAGCCGGATCACAGCCTCTTCGGCCTCGGTGCCGGGGTTCAGCAGGGGCAGCAGGAGCAGCAGGTGGTGGAGCCACGAAGGAGCACGCGCCAGCTGAAATAATTATTTGAGACAACATGTTTTTTGGGGTTTTTTTTGTTTGTTTGTTTTTTTGTGGCTTTTTGATCATTTGAATGAATAAATCTGATTTGAAAAATGTTTAATTTACGTTGTATAAAACAGAGCTTTAGGCTATTAAGATTCAAATAATTTGAAGACGATGCATACAAAAGTGCTGTAGGCTATATGTTATCCCATTTGTTAAAATTAATGTTTAATAGCTCTACATTCCGACAGCCATCCATCCATTACGCACAAAACATCTCTGGTTTCCCGTTCCCACTTCATTCAAAACCCCACAATTGAATCTTCTGTTTGTTTGGTGACCGCTGTATTTTTTGTGTCTGCGCTTATGTGTTTCTTTGCCTCCAGTTTCATATCAAACCATTTACGCTTCACCTCTGACATGGTTCTTTGTACGGAGACAACATTACAGCATCTGTTACCTCCCTCCAGGCCTTCACTTTGCCTGTCCCTGTCACACCACTACTAACTGAAGAAAATAAAATGTTTTTTCTTAGGTCCACTTCACCCAAAATTATTTCAATCTCCGCTTCGGAAGAATTATTTTTCTTTCTCTCTCTTTCTTTGTTTGCGCCATGACTGACAGGTCGACTGGATGCACCTACACCTCCTTATATGGTGGTCATTGGCTATTCATGGGCGGGGATTTATGATAATTGCTGATTGACGGGAGTGCCCTGTCACTTTGTTTACAATCAAATCTGAGTTTTCCGCGGCATTCCTGAATCCGGAGTAGGTTTTTAGTAGCGTAGGCTTTTATGTGCAAATCTACACACATATTTACTCTCTTTTCATGACTGAGACCCATTGTGTTTGTTTAAGACTGACATCATGGTGTCTGAGGGAGCTGTAACACCTGATTCACACAAACTGGTGTGTTTGCCCCATTAGTGCAGTTCCTTTGTGCTGCTGTGAAAGCTTAGGAATACTGGTGCATGTTGTATCTGGGCCCACTCTTGGTTTGTTTGCAGTGTTAATGGGACTGTGTGATAGTAGATATGTAATTTTGACTTAAATTCAAAACCTAAAGCCATCAGCTGAGATCAGTGATGTATATAAATTATGATTTGGTGATCATGGTATCATATGTAGGCTACATAAGCAATGGGGTGTCATCATAAAGTGAGGAGTTGAAACAGGGATGTTTTAGCTGTTATTTGATCAGTTTCTCTTTAAAAATTAAAAGTAAGTGAAACACAGTTACCACTTATACAAGACTCCCCTTTTGCCTTTCATCTGTGCCTGTTCATCACTATGTATAACTTATGACTTCATTATGATTTGAGTTTCTACATCAGAATCGGTTTAACTACATTTAGCAACTTGAATACAAAACATGAAATCTAGTTTTTGATGTGGCACTACTTTGAACTATCTACTTATCGGAGTGGGATTTAGACCACATAAAGTCATATGGATAGTTTTCTAAGTAAAATATTGCAGTGCTTTAAATTCACTGGTATTTACATTTGCACAGTATGTTTTCAGGTGTGGTTACTTTTTACAACTAGAAGGGAGCTCGTAGAGGACAGACCTCCACCAGTGCCAAATGCCCATCGACCAGTACTGATGAAAATGGTAATAATTTATGTATCTTTTGATTCAGATCTGCTCCAAAATTTAGTGAGTTCTTCCTTGGCTCATGCTATGCCCTTTAAGCAAGTTTCATAAAAATTGAGTCAAAATCCTGCTTACAAACAAACCAACAATAAACGAGCCAAACTGAAAACTTCCAAACTTCCCCCCTGGCTGAGTTAATATAGTGAGCTAGTACATTTTGCTTATATAGAAATCACTTGACATTCTTGCATGTTGATTGTGCCTGGTGTATAATGACATAAACCCGGCAAACTGATAGAGACTATTATACCATTTTCACACCAAACGTGACCTAGAGTAAGATGTAGCAGTCGACAGCTAAAGATTCACTCTGTATGGCCCTGGCATTCTCTCAATGGGCCTTATGCAGAAAGCAATACACAAATACATTTTTTCTCTTTTTGTTGTTCAAGTCCACGATTTGTTCTGATCTTGTTGGTACCCATCAAATTCTGGGATTCACCTTAATGTTTTGGGGTTTTTTTGTTTTGTTTTTTTTTTCCTCAGGTAAGAGAGTGGTTGAAAGCACTCTTACTAAGACAAAAGAAAAACACCTAATTTTCACCAATGACTCCACAATTTGTTATCCAACGCAAGGAAACACAACATTTCTATTTGAGGAACTTAAAAAAAGCATTACTAATATATGATCAAATTTAGATTATTGTATGTTTGAGGGTAATTATAATGACTGTAGGCTTGAGCAGTATCACAGTATAACTGGTAAGCAATTCCGGGGTATTCAGAAATCCCGATCATATGATTTTCAACATCATCACAAATACAGATGCTCATCTTTCTATTAAACTCATACTGTGAGGCTGTATCATATGTAGTGCACATCACTCGCCACCAGAGGTCTGGTGGAACAGGCAGCTGAGCTGATAAACACTGCATGTGATGGGGATGATGTTATAGCACTGTAAACAGCCAACCTTCAACAGCAGAAAGAGGCTCAGGGGAAAACAGCATGATTTTACATCTGACTTTGTTAATTAAGAGTTTATTTTGTCCAAATCATAGTTGCTGATTGTTGGAACTGTGGACTAATTAAACTACTAAAAAGACTTACCAAGATGGTTTTGGTGATTTTATTTTGTTTCTATCAAGTTTTAAACGAAGCGTGTTTTACTATGAGTTGTAAAGGCAGTTAAGCTAATGTAAGTGAGGTGAAAGAGAGAAACTTGGATACTGCCCGAGCCTAAATGATTGGATTATCAAATTTGGGGGCTCAAGAAATTCTTGATTGATCCCATTAAAGAGTATGCCCTTTGGGTGATATTTAGGTGCATTCAGCTTCTGCATGGCTTCCATGCTGCTCTTATGCCTCGTACACACTACACGATATCAGCCCGATTCTAGCGCGACAGAGCGACATACGGTGTTGGCATGGATCATGAACTACAAAGAGTGTCGAGTGTCATAGTTAACAACGACGCCATGTTTTGGACACCTCACGACCTTCCAACGGAAAGTCTAGCATGTTTGATCTTCTTTTTGCCGTTCACGACTGCTCCCGTCACAGCCGTCACTTTGACCAATAGAAACACAGAGCAATCTGCTGCCATAGACAACTGTATGACAACAACACCTTAGCCTTTTAGATATTTACTGTAGAGATGTTACCATGACAGAGTAAAAAGGGAAGAATGAGGGGTGAAACAGCAGAGGCACTTTGTCAACCCGCTGAGTACTGCCATTAGCAGCTCTTCTTAATGGAGATGGACATTAAAGGGATAGTGCACCCAAAAATGAAAATCCAGCCATTATCTACTCACCCATATAACGATAGAGGCCCTGGTGAAGTTTTAGAGTCCTCACATCCCTTGCGGAGATCGGCGGGGGGAGCGGCTAGAACACCTAATGGCAGACGGCGCCCCAGACTAACGTCCAAGAACACAAAATTGAAGCCACAAAATATCTCCAACATGCTCATCCGTAGTGATCCAAGTGTCCTGAAGCTCCGACATAAAAAGTTGTTTAGAAAAACGTCATTTGAACTCTGTTTTTAGCCTCACTGTAGCCTGCAGCTCTGACTGCTTCTCTGTGCTCTGCGCTCAGGTGTGCGCGCTCAGGGTGATCAGTGATGCACGGTCTCTGAAGAGCAGCAGTCTCGTCAGTACTGATGTCCAGATTCTCAAGTGCAGGCATCGCCAGTTCCCAGTCTGAGCAGCAAAGACTTTCCTCATCCGTCGGCATTGCTCTGCATTTGAAACAACACCACCACCAGGTTTCCAGTGCTCGACTCCAGTATTCTGTGGCTGGCTGAGGGTTAGGCTCATGAGCTGCAACGGCTGCTTCGTCCAGTAGCCTGAGTTCCGCGTCCGTATACTCGGGCTCAAACAAATACGGCTCAACAAAGAAATACTCTTCCTCCTCAATTTCAGAGTCTTCAGACATGTTGGGCTGTCCTTTGCTAAAAGACTGTAGTGCAAATTATCTTTTAGCTACTGTGGTTACTGTTGTCTCCCCCTGTGGTGCACGTGTCACGTGATGTAAACACATGTAAGCAAAGCTCATGCTTTCGCTGGTCTCGTGCAAGCGCGCACACGTGAGCGCAGAGCACAGAGAAGCAGTCAGAGCTACAGGCTACAGTGAGGCTAAAAACAGAGTTCATATGACGTTTTTCGAAACAAATTTTTAACCAAAAATATGAAAATTAAAAGTACAGCTGAAATGCTTAGTCTATTGGTTTAAAAATTAACTGGCAACTATTTTGATAATTATTTACATTATTTTTCATACAAAAACACATAATGGTTCCAGCACGTCAAATTTGAGGCACGTCAAATTTGAGGACAGTCTGCCATATATAGTGCTTTGGGGGCATTATCTATGTTAATAGATGATCATGATCAAGTGGGATTCATCATACAGCACACCTGTGTACGAGCAGATTTGGATGGTTAAAAATGTTTGGTACATGTGGAGCTGACTTCTGTAAAAAGTCTCCTAACGGAAAATTAAAGGTGTACTCTGCAGAATTGTCATTTACTGTTTGTAAATGCTCATCAATGAAAGTGAAAGTAAAAGCCATCCCCAGATTCAATCTTGTTTGGCATTTTGCCTTGCTATAATGCGTTTTTTCAGCCCTGTGTCTCTTGAATGCCTACTGCTTACGGTGTGGCATTTGGTCGCTACCTTTATTTTGATGCCCTGAACTCTGTGGGAGCACACGCCCATAAACATCCTGAGCACAGAAAATAATAAGACATCCAGACAGAGTGCAGAGTCTCTGCAGAGAAATACACTGCCACACGCTGGAGTGGGTCAGAAGTGATGATTAAGAGGGAGTACGTCTGTATGAGTCTTTACATTGTTGTTGTTTTTTTAGGAAAATCCTGCATATTACATCTTAAAGAGAATATTTATGAAACATTTAAGAGAATGTTGCTGCATGAAGTCTAATGATGTTAAATGTTATTTATTGAGTAGGGAGAGAAGAGATGGATTTTCCCCTGCAGTAAAGTTGGCAGAGAGACAGTGTCTTTTTGTCAGTCAGGTAACACTACAGCCTTATAGAGCCACCGACATGAGACATTTTATAAGCTGTGTGTTTATTTGTTGTCGGTGACTCTTAGAAGGAGTTGATTCTTGCTTAAACGGGAAATTACATGAATTTAATGTGTAAATAAAAATGAAAAGTAATGTACTTTTTCTATGTAATAAATATAATGTAAAGAAAGTGCTCATTGTAGTCTTTGTGTTGTCTATATTACACCTTAAAATACAGACCATATTTACAGAGGATCTCATCTTACCACAAGGAGTCCTTCTAAATAACACTGAAAGTTCCAGCCAAGAGCTTCCTCTTAACCTCTTAAAAAAGCCACTGACAGCAACTTTCTCTGAGGGTCTGAGAGAAGAGATGAAGTGCATCATATTTCAGATCATGAACATCATGTTTGATGATTGAACTTGCTCACTCCACAGTTCACAATGGCCGGTGGACATTGGATTATCTGTGTCAGTATGCAAGAGTGCAACAGATACAAATTGAGATAGACTGGAAATGTTTGAGATACTTTTTAAACTGTCGCAAACATACATACATAACTAAAATTACCGCCTCTGTGCACCAGTCAAGTTTTTTCTTACAGTTTACATCCATGTCTGTGAAAACATGGATGCTTCACACACATCTTCCCCTCGGCAGCACAGAAGATCTATACAATCAGCACAGTTTCAAAGCTCAAGATAAGTGTCACCAATGCAGTATCTGACCAAATGTTTGCCCTTCTTTTCCTGAGATATGGCATTGAATAATAGCCAGAAAAATGTTTTATGCAGAATATTTTGATGTCACATTGAAGTTGACATTTGACCTTTTGGATATAAAATTTAATCACTTCATTATTTTATCCTGTCAGACATTTGTGTGAAGTTTTGTCATAATTAGCATATGAATTATGAGTTATGGCCAAAAACAATTTGTGAGGTCACACTGACCCTGACCTTTTGACCTTCAACCACAAAATTCTAATCAGTTTATTCTTAAGTCCAAGTGGACATTTATGTCAAGTTTTAAGAAATTCCCTTAAGGTGTTGTTGAGATATAATGAGAATGAGACAGGTGCAAGGTCACAGTGACCTTGACCTTTGACCTTTGATTGGCTAAATTCCCTTGAGGTGTTCTTGAGTTCTCGTGTCCACAAAGATGGGATGTACAGACGTACAGGCACATGGACAGACAACCCAATAACATAATGCCTTCGGCCACGGCTATCACTGGTGCAGAGGCAAAATAAATAAAGTAAATCTGCATGGTGGTACTTGTGAAAAGGGGGCTCTTCCCTCTTTTCACTCTGCCCTGTCCCCCAACAGAAACAGTTTTTTTTTTGTTTTTTTTTTGTACATAAGCTCTATTTGTACCAAAGGCAAGAGGGCAATAATATCTCCTACATACATAGTATCTCCTGCGTATGAAGATATTGTCTCCTATGTAGGAGATCAGCTGTTTTGAGAGGGAGAAAACCATGCAGAATCTAGTACCTAGTGCACAATATGCCGGCAGCGTCCAGGATCCCGAGTGCGAACATTTGTAGACAACTCAGTGAGTGAGTGAACAAGTAAGAGATCGAGTCATGTTTTTAGCACTACAGTTACTGATAAAACACCATCGTAGAACTCTGATAAGACTGCTGCACATATTTCAAGTACCAGCCAACAGGCCAGATTTACATATCAGCATTGAAGCTCTCATACACTCTGCTATTAAAAGCATTCTGATTAATAGCAGATGGGTTTGGGGTGAGTGAAATAATACATCATTAATGAGAAAAATATTTACAATTCTCTAAAATGTAAGAGCAGAGCTGCTGTCTACTGCTGCTGCGTGTCAGCATTTTGAGAGCTGCTGTGTGCATTTACGCATGAAGGTGTGCGTTTGAAAACAGCAATACCTTTCTATTTCCTTATGAAATTTTGAAGAATGCCCCTGAACCGCATCAATCACAACCTGTAGCTTTCATTTCCCTTTTTGCCACTGGTTTATTCCCGCGTTCTTTGCTCAAAGGCAGCACTTATACTTTGCCACATGGATAATTGAAATTATGTATCCATAAAATAAGCAAAAATAACACAAGTTATTGGCCTACATGAGTATATTGCTTAGACTGTGTGCAAGAGACAATAGTGTCAGTGCCAAAGATGCAGCAAGATATGTCAGTGCATGTTACAGCCTAAGAAACAACCAACACAACAACACATAACATCTGGAGTTTATCTCCTCACAGCTCACAGTCCTGTGTTGTTTTGGAGTCCTACATTTCATGTTTTGTTTTTTTGCAATTTATATCTTTGATTTTGTATTAATATATTGTTCTTAGTTGTTCCTTTATTGATCTTAAGCAAAGTGACTTACAGTATATATACAGTGCACCCATGCACACACACACACACACACACACACACACACTTACATAACAACATAAAAGTTGGAGTTCACACACACAAACACATAAAACGTGTTTGTAGGTAAACATATATGAGACAAACTAGTGAGCAAAATATAAATGTATATATATATACACAGTACATATAAAGACATACATATATTCATAAATATCTTGTATAGGCTAATTAGTGTGGATGCTTAGCATGGCGAAGAGCAGGTGCGCTGTGCCCCTGCTGCGCCTGGTCTGCGAAACTAGAGCCCTGTGTGTGAGAAAGTCAAGATTCACCTGGGAGCAATTTACCAATTCAGGACAGATTTAGAAAAAAAAGTCTAATGGAAATGTATAGAAATATGCTTGACATATTGGGCTCTAGTTTCACAGACCGGGCGCGGCGGAGGTGCAGCGCATCTGCGCTTCGCCAACTGGGTGTGGCCAGGCGGATTTTGTAAGTTTGACACACCGTGCGCCCTGGCGCAGCTTCTCCTCTATCCCGCATCCGTCCCTCCTACCAGCGCAGGTCGGAAAGAGGGAGGAGAGAAGGCGTGGAGTGGGTTTTACACACATCACACCAATCAAATGAGCCCCTCTCCTCGCCCTTAAATGCGCCGCGCGAAGTCGTAATGAGAGTTTACTCAATTCGCCATGGCAGAAGAGAGCAGCAGCGTCAGATGGCCAAACTTCTCCCAGGAGGAAACTGATGTTTTGGTCCGGGAGGTCCAAGCTCGCAGTGTCCGAATATACAGAACTGCGAGCAGACCTCCACGGGCTGATGATGCAAAGGGAGGAGGTCGCCACAATCGTAAATCAATGTTGCCTTTCTCTCGTGCGCACGCACGCGCTCTCTCTTTCTCTCTCGCAGTCTCACTGTTTCTTTTGACTTTTCTAATATGACAGATGCTGAATATATACTCCCTATCTGATGCTGTGGCTGCTTGTGGTTGGCTGACAGGGATGTGAACTGCAACTGTGTTAATCAAATCAGGCTGGGTTTACATTACGAGAGTCAAACGGTGCCAGTCCCCTTTGATCTGACATCAGATGTGACAGGACAGTCGATATAGAGATACATTTATGCGCTGATTGCAGATAGTTGTATTGAATAGTGGTGTTTTTGGATATTTATTGCATTGTTAATGTGCCTGACATTCTGGAAACCTGCCTGTGAGGTTTTGGTGACGTGTGCGCACTTTCCGCCGGACAGCCAAACTTCGGCTTACACCGGCTGCGCTCCACCTGCGCTGACAGTAGACGTGGTTTCAGCTGGCGAGCTTTTAGCGCACCTTTGGCAAAGCCTTTTGGCACCAAACTGTCACTGCGCCAAGCTGGATCTGTCGACACCTCCCCCTGCTGCGCCACCACACCCATCTCAGTGCACCTCGGTCTGCCAAACTACCAAACTGAGCGCACCTCGGGTTGCGCTGCTTGAAACTAGCTCTGCACGGGGTTTGCCACCCTGTGCTGCGCCGGGAAACTAGAACCCATTATGACAACTTGTTCAATCATTTGGCATGTAAAGACTTATGCGATGAACTAATGCCTAAATGTTGTGGGGGGTGAGACTATTCAACAGAGACCCATTATAATACATTTTGATCAACATGACATAAGCAATTGATAATGTGGGAAACAGCAGAGAATTGTACATAATCATTTGCATGGATGTACCAAAGCATTTGCAACTTGTTCAAAGAAATGAGAAACTGCTTTTTGATGTGCACAAGTGACACAATGATGTGAAGATTGAAGTAGTTTTGAGAATTTCAATTCTGATCTGAGAAATGTACCAACGCGACTGAGAAAAACTGTAATATCTATGGTTAGGTCTGAAGTTGTTGAAAAGATTTGATGCTGTGAAAGTGAAAAAAAAAATTATATATTGCATTTTTATTCCACTTTTATGAGAGGGACTGCTTTGGGTCCTAAGGGTAATAAATGTAATTTGTCGAATAAACTCTCATAGCTCCAAAAATAAAAATGCATCAAAATCAATGTTGTTATCAATTATTAACCTAGGCGAGACTGTAATATCCTCATCCCAAATAATCCACTTTGCACCTCATTTTGGAAATGATTGTATATTTTGTGGTTTTCACATTGAAAAAAATCAGCAGTTCTTATGACAAAAATGCCATAAAAACATAAAAATATGAACAAATAATAAAAACTTAACTTAGCCTAAAAATTCCTAGCAAGGAATCTTAGCTTAAGAGTGATTCAGGAAGTTTCTGAGAGCAACTCTGAGCAAGGAGGGGACAGAAACTTTTATCTTAGTGAGGATGTGTGGTTGACCCCATTGCTAGGTATGACGCAGTCTTCTGAAAGCTGTGATTGGTTGTTACAAAAAGAAAAACAAAAAACAAAACAAAGAAAAACAAATGCGCTCCTAGTAATCAATGGACAGTGAAATCAACCGATCATACAACTTAGACTGTATTAAGAAATGTGTAATCGTGAAAATAATTTTATGTCAGGACGCAGACTCTGCTGTCAGCAATTAGTGATTGCTGGCCTCCTTGTAAAAAGCGGTTTGATTTGGCAGAATGGCCAAAACAGTGAACGAAATGGGGAAAAAAAGAACGAGAAAGCCAAACTGGGGCCTGTTTCACAAAACCAGGATAAGGGATTAAGCCGGGATATCTTGGTTATCCTGGATCAATTTATCCTTGATCCAGTTTCACAAAAGCAGGATAGGGGGAAGTGGGATATGTTTTGACATAAGTTACCATGGAGATTTATTCTGTGGAGCTAGCCTGCTTCAGACCAGGCTAAGTTCCAGGATCTATTTAATCTCATCCCTTATCTCAGTCAGCAGTCACCACAAACGGAAACCAATAGTTATTCCACTGCCCACTGCACATTGTTATCACATTCAACCAGACCCACTGTCATTATTTAAACATTTGTGAACATTAATTGCAATCATTTTAGATAAATGATGATTTTGCAATCATTAGATAATTTATAGTTTCCCATAGACTATATAAAATACACATCCCATATAAATATAAATACACATCAAAGAGTAACATGATGTTCCTTTATTGAATAAGGATAAATCAAAGCAAGTAAACCATCAGCTCCTTTCAAAACTGAAGTCACACAGTGACTCTACAAGATAGAAAGCACGGAATCAAAGCATATTATACAACACAAGAATAAATACACATTCAAAGGTCTGTATATGATACACCCCGCATGTCTGCACACTGTAATAAATGCAGGACAAATCCATACGCAACAAATGAAGAGACAAATGAATGGATGCAGTAGCCTCCCTGCAAGCTTGTATACACACAGTATACAGCACAAACATCATAAGAGGCCAAATCAATTTAAACTGAATAAAAAAAACACAAAGTCCTCTGCCAGTGCAGGACATATTTAACTGAAATTCACAGCATGCGTCTCTGCCACTGCAGGACATATGTAACTTAAATTTAAAGCATGCATGTTAACTAAAATAATTTAACACATATTGGTCCCTGACCAGCCGACTACTGTCGTCATCAGGGAAGATGTCAGGATTGTCCCAGACCATGTGTGATGGCACTCTGGGGGCCCTCTCCTTCCTCAGGCAGGCCACATTGTGGAGGACAGCACAGGCCATAGTGATGTCACATGCCCTCAAAGGGCTGACCCTTAAGTGGTGAAGACAGTGAAAGCGTGCCTTCAGGAGGCCAAAGGTCATTTTGATCCTGGCCCTTGTCCTGGCATGGGCATGATTATAGGCCTGCTGTGCTTCCTGAGGGTCTGTGTATGGTGTGAGGAGAAAAGGCCCCCAGCAACACACCAGAGAATTCACCTGTCAATACAAAAGCTCATCATCACAACCTCATAAATAGAGTGACATTCTTGACACAGCCATGATGTAAAAAGTGGTTATGAATAGAGGTTGTGTGGCTCACCTTGTGATAGGCGCTGATAGATTCCAGAGGGCCGAAAGACTCGGGAGTCATGGACCGAGCCGGGCCACTTTGCCACAACATTGCTGATCAGATAGTCAGCACTGCAGACCATCTGAAATTATAAAATGAAGACTATTAAACCAATCAATGCACATCACAAGCAATGCACAATGTTCATTAATCGACAATATCAAAAAGTCATGTTCACAAAATCCCCCTCATGGGCACCTGAGGGGGATTATATATATAAATAGATATATGTATTCTCTTATGATCAATCAGCATACACACGCACGCACACAAACACACACACACAAAATTGCATACATACAATGAAACAGCAGAGGAGCGAGGAGCTAAGATAAGCTAAGATAAGCTAAGAGGAACTTTATTTGGGAAATTCAATAAGTCAGTGAGCTCATCTATTTATCAAAGAGTTATACAGTCTGATGGAGTTACATTTACACAATTTCACTCACATCAACAGTCAGTTTCACTTACAATTTCAACTGATTCATAATCAGAGTACAATACGTTTTCGGAGATGTTAATTAACTATTTGGATTGTAATTGTGATGGTTTCAGCGGAGCAGTGAGTGTGTATTTGTGCACTACTTACGCATTCAGGCGGTCTGCAATACTTTGCCACGCTTTCTCTCTTTGTTTTATAACTGTGGCGGTGCTGCCTTTCTTTTTGATTTGATCCTTTACCTCTTCATAAGCCTCCACGAGGATTTCTGCCTCCGACGGGGAAAAGTACGCCGCTCTTGTTTCCATGGTGAATCGGTGAATCTGTGATCGATGTCGGGGTCTATTTGAGGAAGCCGCGTGCGCGCACTGATCCAGGATTGGTTTCACCTGGCTTGATGAATCCGTGTCTACTTATCCTGGCTTGGCGTTTGTGGAACAAATTAAGCCTGAACTCTGTTGTTTTGGATTGGTTGAGCCAGGCTTACTTACTTATCCTGGATGTCTGAATCCTACTTTTGTGAAACGGACCCCTGGAGAGAAGAGCAGTGCCTGCTGTTGGCACAGCTCGTGGAGGAGAACAAAGGAGTTTTAAGAGGGAAATTCGGTCCCGGGATCACGGCACAAGGGAAGAGGTAGACTTGGGAGCGTATTGCCCGACAAATCAATGCGTCGTTCCCTCTCCTTTTACGCACAAGCGATGAGTGTGAGAAGCGCTGGTACGTGCTGCAATCCAAAGCGGGCATTATTGCGTTACTACGCTGGGTGGGAAAAGTAAGCTCATCCCTGATGAGGTCAACCACAAACATTATCCCTGCATGATCAAGCCGGTAGCGTCTAAATCACTGTCGTTCAATATACGGAGAATATCTCTCCTTCCTCTCCATCTTTCTGCCATCTTCTCTGTTTAAGACACTCTTAGGCTTCTTAAAAGTCCTCCTTCCTCCTCTTAAAAGTTTTTCACCTTAGGAGCTCTCTTAAGGCCTAAGATGCTTTGTGAATAACTTTTATGTTACCAAGGGAAAATTCTAAGAAAAATCTTAGAATTCGAATTTTTTTTAGAATTTTTCATACTAGCAACATTTTTAAATATTCCTGTATTAATCTGACAGATCTTCATACCATTACATAAATGCCCAAGGAAAGAGTTGTGCCTCTTAACTTGCTGCTTCTTATCCCAGTCTCCCAATCTTGTTATTATCCCATGTACCCCCCCCCCCCCCCCCCCCCCCTGTAGCGGCCCACTTGGAATTAATACGCAAGACGCAGAGAGCTTCGACTGGTGTTCTTTTAATTCTCTCCTCTCTTTTCACCACTGGCTTGTGACACATTCTGTCACCTTATGACACCGTGAAAACTATGAAAACAGACAGAAATACAAATGCCGTGGTGTTATATTTCAGAAAATAATGCATAAATCATGTTCACATTTTTAACTTAATAAACAATCATTTTAGTAAACTCAACTAATGAATTTTACATGAAATAATACATTTTTAAACAGTAATGAATCACAGCTCTTATTTAAATAAATGAACCACTCGTTTCACAAGGAATACGCCATTAGTCTCCTCCTACCTCCTTCTGCTTTCCAAGGGCGCTAAGCTTGAACTCAGCCTGCTAGCAGCCTGTCTTCCACACACACCTCACGGTAACAGTCCTTACACAAGATATACAAAAAGCATGAAGCGAACCACAATAAAATAACTTTCCACAAGTTCCAACACAGCATACAAGAAGTAAATAGTTCGTTTGCATATTTTACCAGCTCTGGAACAACGTGAGCATGTTGTTTTCTGAGACAGGAACAAGAAGTCTGACTTAGGCAAAACAGGAAGTAGCAAAGTACGAGCGGCACTCTTCAAAATAAAAGCACAAAAAATAAAGTGGCAGAACTAAACATCATAAATAAATCTACTGCCATTTACACCCCCCAGAAATCAGACTTCAACCTGTACAAATGAGAAGCCTGACTCTGCACCTGTCATGTCATCCTCAAATGGCTTGAAGTTTGCATTATTAAATATTAGATCGCTCTCTAGTAAGAGTTTTAAAATTAATGATTTTATTTCTCAATATGGTTTACATTTTTTATTTCTCACTGAATGTTGGCTCTCGTCCACTGCCTCAGCAACACTTACTGAGGCTTCCCCTCCAGACTATAACTTTTTATTTTCTGCTAGACAAGACAAGAAAGGGAGAGGAATAGAAACCGTATTTTCTAACCTGTTCACCTGCACTGAATACACTTTTGGAGAATTCTCAACCTTTAAATATCTAGCCTTGGTTATTAGAACATGTGTACATTCTTGCATTAACCATCTATAGACCCCCAAAGCCCAATCCTAAGTTTTTACTTGAGTTTTCTGAATTATTGTCGATTCCTCTTGTCAAATATGATAGAGTAATCTTACTGGGTGATTTCAACTTGCATATAAATGACTGTCTTCATGGATCTTGTGACTAGCCTTGACTTTACCCAGCATGTGAAAACTGCAGCCCACATCTGTGGACATACACTGGACCTTATCTTTACAAAGGTTATCAATGCTGATGTTTCATCTATCATACAGGTTCCAGTTTCTGATCACTCTTGTATTTTTTCACTGTTTCCTCCATTGACACCAATGCCAAGTCTATACTGGCTGAGCGTTTACCTAATGTACTGGACCACTGTAATGCAAATTTTGATTCCCTTGACACTTTTACAGACAATCTGAATAGTGCATTACTTGATTTGCTTGACCCTGTGGCTCCTCTCACAACCAGAAAATGCACTTGGACTTAATCGACATCATGGTTTTCAAACGGCACCTGTGCACTCAAACAAGCTTGTAGAAAACTCGAACACTGGCGCAAGACCAAACAAGAGACAACTCGTCTTGCCTGGGTTGAGAGCTTCAACACCTATAAACTTGCGCTTTCAGCTGCTAGGATAGCACCTGATTAACAATAATTAATCCACGGGTTCTGTTTGATACAGTTGCTAATCTCACACAGAGGACCACTACCAATACCTCCTCTTTCAGTGCGAATGAATTTCTGAGCTTCTTCACAAATAAAATTGAGTCTATTAGGGATAAAGTCAATGGCCCGCACCCCTCTGATGGCATTGAACTCTTGAATACTCTGACCATGGCAGGCACTAGGACTTGCACCAACTGCACCAGAGTTGGGTGTAATGCATTATAGAGTAACACGTTAGAGTACTTTGATTATTTTTTGCAGTAACGAGTAACTGTGGTGTCTAAAGCACTACTGTGATGCCCTGGGTCAGATGACTAGTTAGGGGCCCAGGGTCAAGAAGGAATATATGGTCAGGGTCAAGAAGGTATTTATGGCCCAAGCCAAGAATTGGTGAAGTCCAACTAGGGTGTCTCTCTGTCGTCTGTTTATCTTTGTCTCACATTTCACAGAAACAACCAACCTATATAAGCAGCTTCAGTGCATCTGCTCCCACACCAAGCCGGCACGTACGGTGAGCATTTCTCAGATGCTTGGGCGCTGGTTCGCTCATTCGCTTGTTCAGGCTGTTGTGTGTTTGCTGTTTAGTCACACCGTAACGAATCATTTGTGTGTGCGTGCCATGCTGTGTTGGTGTTTGGCGTGCTTCTCCTTCTAAATTTGGTTTATTGCGTTGTGTCCAACGCAAAGGGGGGAGTGTAATAGAAAAGACAGAAAATAAACATTGATGTAAAAAGAAAGGAAGAAAAATAAAAGTAAAAGAAGTAACGAAAAAAAGTTGAAGTAATAATAAATTGTGGAATAGCCTAATTAGTAACGATAAGGTAAGCTAAATAACACCATGCGAGATTAATGAAGTTTGGGCCCTCACCTTCTTAACGGTAAGACATGTGTATATTAGTCACTGCGTGAAAGCTGGCTTTGAGAAATAGTCGGAATTTGGCTACAAACAAAAGAGGACAGTAATAAGCCTGAGCCCAAAGGGAAATTGAACATATGGGAAAAAGAAAAGGAAAAAGAGATAAGGTAAAAGAGAAGATAAAGTAAATAGAGAAGACAAAAGGAAAAGTAAAGAGAAATTGGAATAAAAAGTTAAAGAGAAAAAAGCCGCAGATTTGGACAAAAGCCCTTTAGGAGGCGATTTTAAATGGGCCTAAAATCCTGGAACATCACTAGGTGAATTTCAGGTCAGTTCTGGAGGTGTAGAATTCAATTGTATTCAAAGAAAATTCAATTGTAAGTTCCCACTCGAACACTAGTTGACGAACAGTGTCTGAAGCAGCCTCTCATTGAATATCTACACCTCATAAGGTAGCATAAATTTAGAAAGAAAAAGGAAAGAAGAAAGGAGCGGCAGAAAAAGCATGCTATAGGAAAAGTATGATTGAGTCGACTTTCAGAATTAAAGATTGAATGCTGTTTGTGTTTTTGGGAGGATGTTGAATTTGTTGTGTGTCACCAGTGATATCAAAATTATCTCAAAGGCACTCGTTTCTAGGCTGGAGAAAATAATCGCATCAATAATTCATAATGATCAAACGGGATTCATTAAAGCAGCTGTGCGGAACTTTTTGTTTTCATTGATTATAGCGCCCCTTTGGTCGAAGCGATATGACACCTACAGCCTGGTGTCGTAAAACCGGCAATTACCACATGCATTTGTTTTGGAGAGCGAGAGGATTAACTAACGTCAGGTCAGTCCAAGTAATTAGTGGAAACAGCACTTTCAGTAAATTCAATAAATTCTCCTGTCGTGTTTCTGTTCTGATCTAATCTAATCTGTTATGTATTTTGAGCTAGTAAGGCTACCATAGTAGTGTGAGCCTCAAGTTATTCTGGGTAATGTAGTAACCGTTGTTGTGCTACTGGAAACAATGAGAAGCAGCCGTGTACGTTCGGTGTAAGGAGGAATAAACAGTTAACAAGTCATCTGCTGAGAACGCATTATTATGTGAAAAGAATACTCTGACGATTTTGTGAGTTATGCCCTTTCTCTATCATTTTCATATTGAGACAGCGGTTAGCATGGTGCTGTCAGTACATCTTGCGTGGAGGGATACACCGGTGAGCAACAGCTGCAGTTGACTCTGGGACAGGTACGCTGGGTCACTCGGGTAAAAGTAAACAAAGAGACGACACGGACTATATTACTCACCCGACTGAAAACTGTCCATCAGCTCCTGCAGGCCTGGAAGCGTTTTTTCCAGTTCATCTTAGGAACATGAAAAAAAGTTTCAATCACGCCAGGATTAGTGGTTGCTGCAAAGTTTTCACTCCTTGTGATGCACTCTCTGCGGCGGTTTTCTCCCCAACGATGGCAGCACCGATTCCCATTCTGTGCGGCAAAATGGGAGCGGAGGATTCAGCCTCTCTCATCTCTGCTCAGCTTCCAACACATGGAGTTCCTCATCTGTGTGCTCCGGCTCAAACAGGTATGGCTCTGGATCTGTGTCCGCTACAAGAAACTCTTCAAAATCGCGTTCAAAGTCTTCCATTGCAACTACTACAGTCCGGAGATATCGCTAGGCTAAATGAACAGCTGAGTTTTGTTTACCAGCTACGTCTGTGCCTGCTCACCGGTGTATCCCTCCACGGATCACAGCGCAGGACGTACTGACCCTCTATAAGCGCAATGCTAAACGCTGAGACCCAGCCACTGGACGTACAGACACAAAAAAGATATCGATCATGTTGTCTCAATATGAAATGATAGAGAAAGGGCATAACTCCCAAATCGTCTGAGTATTCTTTTATGTGAAGATACACAGTGAAGACATAACATAATCCTAACACAGCAAAGCTGTTACCTGCAGCCTTCGCTTGCAAAGCTAACGCTACTAACGTTAGGTCACTCCAAGTAATTAGTGGAAACATGCTAACATGCTAACGTTACACAAATTAGTAGTAAAGTAAGACCTGTTCATAAATGTTCTGGTGTAGCTCTGAATTTCTTATAAACTGAGGGCAACTGCCTGCTGTATATTTGTGTTCATGGTCACAGTCACAGATAATTTTAGATGATGCTCCTTCGTTATCCGCCATGACATCAAAAGTACAACCAAGTCCTCATAGATACATCTCTGGTAAAACTGTTAGGTGTTATGTGTTCAGCAATGTCCGTTGCATAGTGCTTACTCGAAGAACACTGTAAACATGGCTCCTTCTTCTTCTGTGGTTTAATCGCTGCGGGCTGCTGCGGGCGAGCAGAATCACTTCCACCTCGGGTGCCGTATTCTGCTTTGCTGACTGCCACTGTGTGTCCGACCCGATTTAGGCTACGCTAAATAGCCATATAGAGAAAGGCTTTTTTGTCGCTGTTGGGTTCAAATAAATATGCTCCAGCTGCTTTAATGGCAGACACTCAAGCAATAACGTCAGAAGAGTTCTTAATCTGATAAGTAAAGTACAACGGGTTAACACAAAAGCAATCATTCTGTCACTTGATGCAGAAAAAGCCTTCGACAAGGTCAATTGGTCCTTCCTATTTGCCACCCTGAGTGGATTTGGCTTTGGAGAGTCATTTATCCAGTGGGTATCAGCACAGTCACCAACAACGGGATCACATCTCAAAGCTTCACTTTGCAGAGAGGAGCAAGACAGGGGTGCCCACTCTCACCTCTACTGTTATATTCATCGAACCATTGGCTATGGCAGTCCGTCAGAACAGCAAGATCATAAGTATCCATTCCGCCAATTCAGAGTACAAAATTAATCTATATGCCGACGACATTTTACTTTATCTACAAGAACCAAAATCGTCTTTACATGTAGTATTTAATCTCTTAACAAATTTTTCTAAACTTTCGGACTACTCCATCAACTGGTCCAAATCGACAATACTGCCAATAACGGGGAACTCTTGGAATCCTGCACACCAAAAATTTTCTCTCCCTGTGGGCAACATAAGATATCTTGGCATAAATATTTCATCCAAACTATCAGACTTGGTCCACCTGTACTTTAGCCCGCTTCTAGATAAGATCTGTGGAGACCTGAAGCGCTGGAATAATCTTTCCATCTCCCTCCTGGGACGAAAAGCCACAGTTAAAATGAAAATTCTACCCCAAATTAACTTTTTTTTTCTCCATGATTCCATTCAAACCCACATCAAAATGGTTCCTGTCATTAGATTCTGCAATTATAAAATTCTACTCAAAGAGCAAAACAGCAAAAATTAGCCTAAGCACCCTTCAGAAAAACGGGGGGATGGGGGATTGGACACATTACACATTACGTTACACATTACTATTTAGCTAACCAGCTACAATACCTATCCAAATGGTTATATCCTAACGAAGACTACAACTCCTGGCTCTAACTAAAACAGGCGGACTCTCTGACCTCCCGTTTATCACCACTACACTCAGATGTCATAACTGTTTTAAGAACCCAGTGATTGCTTCCACCTTGTCAGCCTGGTGGAAAACACTAGAAATCACAAACTCTCAGATAGAACCTTGCTTGCTCTCTCCAATTTGGCACAACCCGGATTTTGAAATTAACAAAAGACCTCTCCATTTTAGCACATGGGAGATGAAGGGAGTAACTCATCTCTACCACCTTTTCCAGGACAATATACTTATGACATACACAAACTTATTTCAAACTTTTGAAATAAGAAATGGAAATTTTCTACAATATTTACAATTGATAAAAACAATCAAGAGGAGAATTCCAGCGCCTCAGGACACTTTGCAGCCACCAGAATTTGCCAAACATATTACAAAGCTTTCTCCGAGAAATAAGAAGAACCTTTCTAAGATTTATAAATTACTGTCAGAGACCAGTTCTATACATTTACCAATTTTAAAATGGGAAAAGGAGCTGGGTGTATCACCGGACCTTGACTTCTGGACTATGCAAAAATACATTTAAGATGACAAGAAACACTAATATACAACTTATCCAATTTAAAGTACTCCACAGAACACACATCACCCAACAAAAGATGAATAGAAATGGGCTTCAGTCAATCTGACATATGCACTCAGTGTACTCAGACCACTGCAGACACCTACTTTCATGCCCTCTGGTTATGTTCACCTGTCCAGCACTTCCCATGGCCCTGTGGCCGGTGGGCCAGGTGGCGCCCTGGGGGCTCTGTGGGTTCCTGCCGGAGTTCTGCCTCCTGACCGGCTGTGGTTTTTGGGCCCTCTGCTAGGGCGGTGGGTGGGCGGGCGGTGGGCTGTCCTCCAACAGGGGCCTGTATCACGAAGCGAGATCAACCTTTCCTGGGTTACCCAGACCTATCCTGGGTTGACTAACCCTAACAATGGCAATCAGGAAAATCGGTATCACAACGCTGGATATCAACTCGGTAACTCAACCCAGGGTTGCTTTATCAAGAGCCGTGAACGCGCACGCAGCGGACCAATCACAATCATAAGAGAAGCGCAGCGTCACTGAGCATCACTGAGCGTCCTCACAGAGCGCTGTATGTGAAGGGAAAAAAAGCATTTCTCGTGAGGATCAGACATTAATTCTGCTAAAATATGAGCAGGAGAAAAGCAACATTACAGAAAAGGCCAACACCGTGGCAGCTGCAGGAGGAGGAAACATGCGTGGTAACGCATAACGGGATGAATAATGTTTAGTTTTAGTTTAAATTTGTTTATTTGCACATAATGTTAAAAACAGACAGTATAAAATTTACAAGACTAAAAAAAGAAAAGTGCCGGAGAGGTTAGAGGCCACTAAAAGCTTATCAAAGAAATTCCCCTTTCAAAACATCAATGAAATCACATAATAGAGAAGGAAAAAAAACGGGTCAGGAAAGAAGAAATAGAGGAGGACAGAGGTTAAAATAGCAAATAAAATTATTTGTAGGTTAAATTACTCATCACTGGTACCTGTACATCTGACACTGATCACACCCTTGAATCGCATGAAATCAATGCTGCGCAGATGAATTGCGTGTATTACAATTATCGTCTAACATCATTGCGTCTGATAAACTGGTCTTCTTTGTCATAATGTTATATAGGCCTATGCTATAATAAAACTTAAAGCTGACGCCACAATTAAATCATATCAACACCAAATTGATAGTCTGAATAAAATCATCCTGATATTGAGCTGTGTTAGAAATTAACAGCTGCGCAAAAATAAACCTAGTCTCCCTCTTTAAAAAACAAAAAGGAAAATCCCTCAAACACCATGAAGTGTAGACATGATAGGCTACTTTCCATATTTTCAGCAGCAAAGCTGTCAATTAGGCCCATTATCTTTAACAGGGATCATTTCCTCCAACAAAACAAAATGTTGGCACTAATCAATGTTGCTATTAAGTGTCCGCAAATGATCAGTTTCTTTCTTATGAAGGGGTGGGATGAAATTTGGGATTCTTTCCACTCCCTTTTGAACAATCTTTTCATTGTCTGTTGTTGTTGTTGCTTTCTTTTCTTTTTTTATGTTCAAAATAAACTTTCAAATCAAAATCAATCAAATTAATTAAACTTCCCATCATGACTGGGCTGCATTTCTGTCAGCGGAGTCATTTTTTTCCGAACAGCTGATTGGCCAGTGGGTGGTGCTTTTTATAGGATCAGATTCAACCCTGAACTTACCCTGCTCTGGAGCAGGATAGCCGTTCAGAGTAAGTTACCATGGTGATCTACCCCGATAAGAACTGAACCGGCTTCGTGAGACCGAAAACCCAGGGTTAACCCTGAAGTTACCTCGCTGAGACATTAATCCTGCTTCGTGATACAGACCCCAGGGGCCCGTTGCACAAAAGTAGGATTCAGACATCCAGGATAAATGACTGAGCTGGGTTCAATGAATCCAAAACAAGAGCGTTCAGGCTTAATTGGTTGCACAAAGATCAAGCCAGGATGAGCAGACACGGATTCATCAAGCCAGGTGAAACCAATCCTGGATCAGTGCGTGCATGCGGCTTCCTCAAATAGACCCCGCCAGAGATCACAGATTCACCGATTTACCATGGCAACAAGAGCGGCGTACTTTTCCCCGTCGGAGGCAGAAATCCTCGTGGAGGCTTACGAAGAGGTAAAGGATCAAATCAAAAAGAAAGGTAACACCGCCACAGTTAAAAAAGCGTGGCAAAGTATCGCAGACCGCCTGAATGCGTAAGTAGTGCACAAATACACACTCACTGCTCCGCTGAAACCATCACAATTACAATCCAAATAGTTAATTAACATTTTCGAAAACATAGTTGTACTCTAATTATGAATCAGTTGAAATTGTAAATGAAACTGACTGCAGATGTGAGTGAAACTGTGTAAATGTAACTCCATCAGACTGTATAACTCTTTGATAAATAGATGAGCTCACTGACTTAATTGAATTTCCCAAATAAAGTTCCTCTTAGCTTATCTTAGCTCCTCGCTCCTCTGCTGTTTCATTGTATGTATGCAATTGTGTGTGTGTGTATTTGTGTGCATGCGTGTGTATGCTGATTGATCATATAAATATATATATATATATACATATATATATGTATATATAATCCCCCTCAGGTGCCTATGAGGGGGATTTTGTGAACATGACTTTTTGATATTGTCGATTAATAAACACTGTGCATTGCTTGTGATGTGCACTTATTGGTTTAATAGTCTTCATTTTATAATTTCAGATGGTCTGCAGTGCTGACTATCTGATCAGCAATGTTGTGGCAAAGTGGCCCAGCTCGGTCCATGACTCCTGAGTCTTTCGGCCCTCTGGAATCTATCAGTGCCTATCACAAGGTGAGTTACACAACCTCTATTCATAACCACTTTTTACATCATGGCTGTGTCAAGATGTCACAGCTTTTGTATTGACAGGTGAATTCTCTGGTGTGTTGCTGGGGGCCTTTTCTCCTCACACCATACACAGACCCTCAGGAAGCACAGCAGGCCTATAATCATGCCCATGCCAGGACAAGGGCCAGGATTAAAATGACCTTTGGCCACCTAAAGGCACACTTTCACTGTCTTCACCACTTAAGGGTCAGCCCTTTGAGGGCGTGTGACATCACTGTGGCCTGTGCTGTCCTCCACAATGTGGCCTGCCTGAGGAAGGAGAGGGCCCCCAGAGTGCCATCACACATGGACTGGAACAATCCTGCCATCTTCCCTGATGACGACAGTGGTCGGCTGGTCAGGGACCAATATGTGTTAAATTATTTCAGTTAACATGCATGCTGTGAATTTCAGTTAAATATGTCCTGCATTGGCAGAGGAATTTGTGTTTTTTTTATTCAGTTTAAATTGATTTGGCCTCTTATGATGTTTGTGCTGTATACTGTGTGTATACAAGCTTGCAGGGAGGCTACTGCATCCATTCATTTGTCTGTTCATTTGTTGCGTATGGATTTGTCCTGCATTTATTTCAGTGTGCAGACATGCAGGGTGTATCATATACAGACCTTTGACTGTGTATTTATTCTTGTGTTGTATAATATGCTTTGATTCCGTGCTTTCTATCTTGTAGAGTCACTGTGTGACTTCAGTTTTGAAAGGAGCTGATGGTTTACTTGCTATCCTTATTCAATAAAGGAACATCATGTTACTCTTTGATGTGTATTTCTATTTATATGGAATTTGTATTTTATATATAGTCTATGGGAAACTATAAATTATCTAATGATTGCAAAATCATCATTTATCTAAAATGATTGCAATTAATGTTCACAAATGTTTAAATAATGACAGTGGGTCTGGTTGAATGTGATAACAATGTGCAGTGGGCAGTGGAATAACTATTGGTTTCCGTTTGTGGTGACTGCTGACTGAGATAAGGGATTAGATTAAATAGATCCTGGAATTTAGCCTGGTCTGGAGCAGGCTAGCTCCACAGAATAAATCTCCATGGTAACTTATGTCATAACATATCCCGCTTTCCACTATCCTGCTTTTGTGCAACCGGATCACGGATAAGTTGAGCCAGGATAACCAACATATCCCGGCTTAATCCCTTATCCTGGTTTTGTGCAATAGGCCCCTGGGGTCCGTTTCACAGAGCAGGTTCAACAAACTCTGAGTCTAATCCTGAACTCTGAGTTGATCTACTCTGAGATAGGAAACTCTGAGTTTCCGGTTCCAGAACAGCTGGTTTGAACCAGTTTAATCAACTTGGAGTAGTTTTACCTGGAGTAAAGCGCGTGCACCACAACTATAAAAAGCCAGCATCAATGGAGCCCCGATTCGACGAGTCACCATGGCAACGGGGAAGAGGAGGGCTGCGTTTTTCACCCCACTAGAATTAGAAATCGTAATGCGCTCATACGTCGAGTTTGCACACGTTTTCAAAAAGAAGTGCATAAGTTTAAATGTAGTCCTTTGCAATCACAATAACATTACAGGGGAAAACTGCTTGAATGGTAGCCTATTAATTTATTTCATTTAGGTGCAATCCCGCGGGGGAGAAGCGCACTTGGCAGCAGTTTAGGATGAAATATAAAAACATTGTTCAAACATGTAAGACCCCTGCATAATCTCATGGGGGTACCTCATTTTGATCATGTTTTACATTGTAAAGTAAATATGAAGTGGCTGTTTGACTGTGCAGCTGTTTTATCCCCAACATAATGCTGTTTTCACACACATGAAGGTCTTCTCATCTATATCATGTTCTGTTAAATAATCGGCCTATTTAAACTAACAACTGACTTCTACTCAGCCAACAGAAAGCCTGTAAAACGAGCACACTTTTCTGACCGCCCTGCATACAGTTGCCTTACTCAAGTGCTCAGCATCTCCGACATTGTACAAAAAACTTCCATTTGCAAAGAAACGCAGCGCAACACATAGCCTAATATCTGCTGGGATGTGAGAGCATGACTACGATTGGTAAATGTTGTAAATGTAAGCACGGATTAGGTTGTGTATGTAGATGATGGACTGTGACGTGAAACGGTACAGCTCAAAAAGATAATTGTGTGAAAATGCTAGAACATCTATGCGCGGTCTGATAACCATCTCCCGCTGAATATTTAATTCTCTGCGCAGTAATGCTGCACCTTCATCCACGGGGTCGTTATCAAAAGGACATGCCATGTTAGTGAACAAAGTTACCACCTACTGTGCCTAATGGACTTCTAATATACTGACTCTGATTTTTAAATTATTTTTTAAAATGACAAACGGCAGAACAAGGCTACGCAAAAACTCGCCTGCTGACTGAATGAATGAGGAAATCAAATGGAGTGTGTGGCTCTGAAAGAGGGCGGAGACAGAGAGAAACTCGAGGTTCATTAAGAAAAACCTGGTCCCGACCAGGTTAGGTTCATAGAGTCTGTTGCTACGGTAACTGACAGAGAGCTTAAGTTACCTCTCTCTCTGAAACAGGCTGGAGTTATCTCTCTTTCTCTGGTTTGAGTTACCTCCCTTTTTGAAACGGAAAACTCAGACTTTCCCTTATTTCAGGGTTAACAGACTCTGAGTTTTCACTAAACTTGCTTTGTGAAACGGACCCCAGGACTCTCACATTTTTGTTGTTCAGTATAGACTTCTCTTTTGTTTTGTTTTTCAGTACAGTATTGTAGACATGTATGTGTTTATTTTTGATAATCTGTATGGAGCACAACCACCTCAAGGCCACAATACATCAGCTACACTGCCTGTTTCTCCTCTGTTTTGTTTTGTTTTTGTTTGTTTGTTTGTTTGTTTATTTGTTTGTTTTTCCTCCTTCTTCTCCGCATGCACTGTCACTATATAACTCAGGACTTAAGCACCTGTCCCTCAATTCCCCCTGCTTGTTCCTTACTTTCCCCTTGACACACTTTGGTGCATCACGGCCCACTCTGGCTCATATTAGGAAGTTTTTCCAATAAAGGCTGATAGGCTAGTCTCCAGGGAGGGTGGGTGACGGTCACAACCACCCACAGTATGGGTATAAAGTACTTGACTGCAAGATTAACAGTGCATCAATCTTCATAAGAAGCTTATACCCTTTTGTGACACTAAGCTACGAAGACCAATACAGACAGGTAATTAAAAAAAAAAAAAAAAAAAAGAATTTGTTGTGTGTTTTTATTTTGAGTTTGTGTCTTTGTTTGTTGGACAAATGATCTGTGTGTGTGTGTGTGTGTGTGTGTGTGTGTGTGTGTGTGTGTGTGTGTGTGTGTGTGTGTGTGTGTGTGTGTGTGTGTGTGTATGTGTGTGAAGCGCTGTCTCAGCTGTGTTCTGGTTGTGTGTGAAAGATCACGAAATGGGTTGGTTCATGTAGTTTGTGTTCATGTGATAGATTTCATAATAAATAGGTATATATAGGCTGTGGTTGAGAACAGGAGATTTATTTGTCTTTTAGTGTTAAAACATATGAGCCTCAAAGAAGAGGACTTCATAAATATTGACTAAAACTTATGAGCCTTTGATGGGGACTTAAAAAGTTATGAGTCTCTTTTAAGGGGACGTTTTTGAATTTGTTAAAAAACGTACAAGCCCCAAGTAGGACATTAATGTTTTTGAAGAGAAGTATAAAGATCAGTGAGGATATTTTCAATGAGTCTGTGTGAGTGTGTGTGCTCCGGCCAGTGTGTGTTCCTTGTTTATGATTTTGTATCTTGCTATATGGAAACTGTTTGATATTAAGGAAATAGGGCTAGATGTTCACTCTATGAGAATTAGAATACTGGAAGATCTTGCTAAATTTAAGAGGTGGAGCAAGGGAACACACCCCATATAGAATGCAAATAAGATTGATCTTACTAAAAGGGGAAAGTGCCAGGGTGCTCCCTTTCCTTTTCTCCTTGTAAGGTAGTGCAATGGAGACAAAATGTTAGATCACTGTGATTCTGATAGTTTGATCGTCTTTAGGATATTTGAATCAAATTAAAGTAAAAAGAGCATTAGGAAATACAGCTTGTGGATATACTACTGAAAGATTTAAGATGTTATTAGAGTGAAACAAGCTATCATTTCTAAATTGATAATGTATTGTAATTATAAGTTGGTATCTGATGATAGTTGTAAGTTTAAAGGAGAAAAAATATTATACTCGCCACAGCTTACTGTCAGGACTCAGGGACCAGAATTCAGGATGGCGGACCGTCAGAATGGCGATATTTCGGTGTGGTGGCCTGTAACTGTTGGTTAAAAGGCCCATTAGATAGGTATTCAGATAACTGGGGCTTTACTGGTATAATGCAATAGCATTACCCAGCGGGTTTAAATGCCTGGGGTTAAAATCGATTTTGTGAAATAAACGCCAGGGCTACTATTTGGAATTCAGGACTTTACTTTTCAGCGAACTCCTCTGGTAATTGCATTAAAAGGCATGGCATATAGGTCCATAGTAGCTTATTATTATTATTATTATTATTATTATCATTATTATTGTTATTGTTAGGTCTTATAATAGTGGGCTATAATGAGTACTGGGCCATCAAATCACAGCATCTGCGGTGAGAGGACACGGAATTGTGTGCGCTTTTACGCACGCGGGTGTAGGTGATCACGTGTATTTGATGTGGGAAAAATGTAGCCAGATGTATTACCTGTTTTAGATTTGTGGCTGTCTGTCCGTCCGTCCGTCCCTAGCATGAGTCATGTGTGCCACTTCACCACCGACCCGTGCGTGAAAGCGCAAACAGTCCTTCAGTCCTGCAGGCTGCTCTCTCCCTGCCTGCAGGGCTTTCCCTCCTCGAGGCAATGAATGAGGAAATAATCGCTTTAATCGTACTGGCGTTTAATATGCAAAATGGGGTCAAACCCCGGCAGCTACTAGGCCTATATGCCACTGGGCGACTATTTGGAAATATACGGTAGCCTATGTGACAATAATCATATGTGTACAGGCCTAATAACAGTAGATGTGTGACTAATGATAGCAGCAGCAGCAGGAGAAGGAGGCATCTAGTAGCACCACGGCAGCTCTTGTAGGCTGAAATCAAGATGATCACATTAACCAGTGCGCAATCATCAGTCGACAATTATCGCGGAAAAACAATCTTTGTTATATCGAGATCCCCTCCTCAGTTGCTTTTCCTGAGGTTTCTACCATTTTTTTTCCTCCAGTAAAGGGGTTTTTTTGGGGAGTTTTTCCTTATCCGCTGTGAGGGTCTAAAGGACAGAGGGACGTCGTATGCTGTTAAGCCCTGTGAGGCAAATTGTATTTGTGATATTGGGCTTTATAAATAAAATTGACTGATTGATTGATTGATTGATTGAGATAACGAGATAATTAATTCGTTATCACGAGAAAACAATCTTTGTTATATTGAGATAGCGAAATAATAAGTCGTTATCACAGATAACAGTGCACAAAAAATAAATAAATTAAAAATACATGGCCGTTCTCGTATTCCGTACTGGACAGCTATGTTGTCTATGTAATAGTACATCGATTATGCCCAGGTATTGAATCAAATGTGTTTTAAGACATTTTTTGCTTAGTTCACCTTATTGTCTATTTGTCTCATCGTGTTTCATGAACACGGCGATGTGAATAGCGCTGTTTCAGCTCATTTCTGCTCACTTTTGAGGACTTCCGGGTCTGTTTTCCTCTGCTGAATGAAACCATAGCGACACGAGATGTGGGTACCTTATTGGTGTAACGCGATCACGTGATGGCCGTGCCATCACTCGCGTACCAAATGTCATTACACTCAGGCGGAACAGATCACTACGCTCAGACAGAACAAGTGCCAAATTACGACGCCGATCACAGGACTCTTGCGGGGTTATGAGCTACGAACTCCCGCCGATTAGCTGAACATGTATCGATCTTTTTTATGAAGTAAAGATTGTGTAGTCCCCAGATGTCGGAACGAGATGAAACGATAACTGTGTTCACCTTACGGCCTATATATGCTATTGTCATTTACAAGAGAGGCTTGGAAACGGACTGACCAGTTGATGCATTTAATTAATAAATGGAGTATAATTATTTGGTTTAAATATTGTGGAGAGTTGCAAATGTGAGTTTCATTGCTTGTGCATGATTTATTTTGATGTGAGCTGCATCAGGGATTCAAGATTGAGAGTATTTCAATGATTTTAAGGTAAATGGGTGTGAGCATTGGGTAATAAGTAGATGATTGTCTTGCTGCAAAATACATTTGGTGATAGTTTGTCCATTGTGGGAGCATGTGACCTTTTTTGAGCCTTTATATAGGATTGAATTTTCTTTTTATTTCCAGAATATTTGGGAGTATTTTACTTAAAATTTAATAGATTATTTGTGTGTTTAGTTAATATTATATGTGGACTTAGTGTTGTGATTTTTGATTCCTTTGAAGTTGGCAAATCTATTTCATTGACTGTGGCAAACCAGTGGCTTATAAAGAATTTAAATAAGTTTTAATTAATCTCAGTCTTAGTAATTAGTTTTAATTTATGATAAGGAAATATAGGGGAGCCATTACAATGCTGAAAAAGGATACTAAAATCCCGAAAGTAATTACTCCTGTTGATGTAGTATAAAAGAATAATCCTTTAGTTAAAGGTATCGCAAAGATATCTGAGAAATGGTATAAGTGCTGGCCTGAAATTGACCAACCATGGCCAGCAGAGGGGACCCTTAACCCAGATGTAATTAAAACAATGCAGGTGCTTGTGTCCACTTATAAGGCTGATCAAAATAAAGGGAAAAGAAGGGAAAACTTAATAAAAGAGACAAACAGAGCTTGGCATTCTTCAGTTGTTTGAAAATGAGGGACATAAATTGATGAAAGCTGTAAAAGACAGGAGAGATAAAAGTGCAGAAGAACTAGAAAAATTAATGGTAGAAGTTAATGCACCATTCTCATAGACGGACCCAGTGCAGAGACCCTCAGAAAACTCAATCAAATACAATTGGTGGATAACAAGAAGAAGGAGAAGAAGCAGGCTGTGGTTATACAGAGTCAGTCTTCACTAAATCAACCATCACTACAAACACAGCGTAACCAGGTCCAGTTTCAATCGTCCTTGCCACCATCAGTGGTTCCAGTTGTTTCCTGCCCACGGCCAGTTTTTGGTCAAGCGCAGATATGGAGAGGAAGACGTGGAGGAAATTTAGGAAGAGGAAGAGGAGGAAACTTTAATCCGAATTTCCAACAGTTTTCAGAAGTATGTTATAATTGTGGACAGTTTGGACACTTTGCACACTTTGAATGCAACAGCCTAGGAGGAAACTTCAGAGGAAACTTCAGAGGAGGATTTAGGGGCCAACCAACTATCCCGGGGATCAGTGAACCCTTACAGGGGCCCGGAGCCAGGATTCTAGAGGTGCCCAGAGGACCCAAAAGGGGGATGTCAGCTGGTAGTGTCAGGGCCGGAGAGAGATCCAACAATAGTGGTGAAAGTAAATAATCAACCATTGGAAGTGATGGCGGATAGCGGAGCTGCTTTTACCTGCATTCGGCCTGAAGATGCTATACATCTCCCCATGTCTGGTCAATTGATTCGGACAATCGGGTTTGAGGGAGTGAAACAGCTGATTCCTCTAATGGAATCAATTGAGCTCTGCTATAAAAACCTGAAGACTACAATACCCATACTGGTATCAGAACATACACCTATTGCACTTTTGGGAAGAGATGTTTTGTGTAGACTAAACTGTATAATAAAGTGTACACCGGATGGCTGTCTAGTGGAAGTGCCAAATGATATTGTTCACCAATTATTGATGACAATGGAGCCGGAAGCTTCTTCAGTATTCTGGATTGGAAATCTTAGTGCAGATTTTTTGGAGCCAGCTAAATTATGAGAGAAGTTAATTGTAGCAAACATGTCTGATGTGAAGCTTCCGGAGTATCCATTTCACTGTATGCTCAAGTATTTCAAGAATTCTGCCTATTCAGAAGTAGAGCTGGGGTTACCACTGTGCTACAGAGCAATGGTGGGAGTTTCATTAATGTACGATAAGGCATCATCTGTCACGATGGGGTATCCGGTGACAATTCTTACCCATCATAGTCTCAGAAATCTCTTGAATTATGGCAAATACACATTGACTATGCCTAGGCTTAGAGACTATCATAGGCTCTTAGAGCAGGAAGATGTCACCCTAGTGAGGTGTGCCACGGTGAATCCAGCTGAGAATTTGCCAACTCCAGAGGATGGTGAGCCACATGATTGTGTTCAAGAAGCAGAGAAATACTCAAGGCTTAGATCAGATTTGCAAGCCCTCCCACTGCGTGAGGCGGATTTGTATTGGACTGATGGATCCTGTTATCGTGTAGGAGATAAATTGAGTGCTGGCTATGCTGTAGTAAAAGCTCAAGGAACTGACTTTGTTGTTGAGAAGACTGAAGTTGTACCACAGCCTGCATCTGCACAGCTTGCTGGACTTGTGGGGTTAACCGAAGCATGTTTATTGGCAGAAGGCAAGCGAGTGACAATATATACAGACTCTGCATATGCACATAATGTGTGTCATTTATTTGGATCAGTGTGGAAGAACCGAGGGTTTAAGAAAACAGATGATTCTCCAATACAGCATCATGCTCAAATAATGAAATTGTTGCATGCTGTGATGAAGCCTAAAGAAATAGCAATAGCTGAATGTGCAACACATAAAATAGATGTTGCAAAGGTTACACAAGGGAATAAAGCAGCTAATGAAACTGCAAAAGCTTTTCTGGTCACTCATGAAGTGAACTTGGAAGACAAAATTACACTAAGGGATGTGATTTTAATGCAGGAAGCTGCAACTGAAATGGATAAACAGTTGTGGCTAGACCAAGGTGCCATCAAAGATTCTACTGGCCTTTGAAGACATCATGAGAGGCTGATAGTAGCACCTCCAGACCTGTTAGGTCTAATGATTCAGGAAGCACATGGGTTAGCTCATGTTGCAAGGGGGGAAGTTAGAAGGAGTATGGTTTTTGGGCACCATATTTGCTTGAACAGATTGATTATGTCATAGGCAGGTCTGTTATCTGTCTGAAAAACAATGTTCAAAGGGGTGTGATGGTTCCTCCTGGTCACATTCCAACTCCAAGGGGTCCTATGCCTGAGCTAGTCGTGGACTTTGTCGATATGATAAAACCAGTTGGAGGTAAGAGGTATACGCTAGTTGTTGTGGACAGATTTTTGCAATGGCCTGAGGCTTGTCCAACCAAGCGGAAGGATGCTCAGTCTGTTGCCAAGTTTTTGTGTAGAGAGGTCATAAGCAGGTGGGGACTTCCAGATCGGATATCCTTGGACAATGGGAAAGAGTTCATGGATAAAACGGTGAAATTGATTTTGCAAAAACTAGGAATTAAACAGCGTCTTGGAGCCGTTTATCATCCACAAAGCCAAGGGATTCGTGAAAAAATGAACGGTGCTTTGAAAAGTCATATTGTCAAAATCTGCCAACACACAGGTTTAAATTGGATAGCGGCACTTCCGCTGGCGATAATGGTGTGTCGCTCAAGTGAGCTGCGTGCAGGGCCGTGCCTGACCAATTTGGCACCCTAGGCAAAATATTTGCTGGCACCCCCACGGTTCGGTTCAAACCTCGGTTTTCAAAAACTACTAAAGAAACATTTAAAAAATTTCCTGAAAAATGTCTGGATTTTTTAAAATTATTAAACAAATGTTGCATTGCAATACAGAACATTTACATTACTTAAGTTATATTAACTTACAGTTCACAATAAATAAAAAAAAACTTGTTAATCTCTTAATAGTCTACATTCTCTAAATAATCTTATTTCTCCAGAGATGCACTTCAAGCTGCGTCACTTGGTGCTGAGGTGGATGAGGTGGCTGCAGTTACATTAGTAGGCCCAGGATTTACAGCGGTGGGGGACAAATACTTCAGAAGTGCATCTAAAAAGAGGAGATGCATATATCTGACAAACTGGGCTTTTACAATATATTAATCAAATAGCTGTTGATTGTGAAACCATCATGGCATAACCATAATAGCACCTATCATTACAGCCTGCCTTGATCTAATGACATTTTAAACACAGCCAACAGCCAAAATATAAAAAATGCAACTGTAACATCACAAATTGCACAAATCTGGAAATTGGAAAACATAAATATCCAGTATATGAAGATATGCCTAGTTGGTAAACAGTGAGTGGTTTGTGCAGCAGCACACTAAACATTAAAAGAAAAGTTAGGCCAATATATTCAATTATGTTGCTTATTCATTCCCCCAAACACATTGAGTCTTTCTTTCCAACTTTCTCTAAGATGGGAGCAACATTAACTGACATTAACTCTAGCTGAATGCTGAAAGTATTCCTAAAACAAGTGGCTAATGAAGTTGCAGTAACATTGACGTTAGGTAGTAGTAGCGCTAACCATTAGCGGCTAATGAGCTGACATTAGCTTGTGAGTGCTTTAGTAACTGTAACTTGCGTTGTGTTTCTACCATTTTAAAAGAAGTGTTCCATCACATCACATCATTACCTCGGTCTCGTTCACGTTTCTCCTCCTCTTCTTCGTTTTTGTACTGCTCCCTATAACTGCACCCCAGAGGGCTTTAGCCTCTTCATGACGATGGCACTCGGCTGTCAGTTTGTCACTCAGCAGCATCACATTACAGAAGACTACAGGTAGCGGGGGGAGGAGGGAGGGGGCGCGGTTAGGGACCGTGGCGAAATTGGTGTGTGCCCCAAGGATCAGTCCTCGGCCCTATGCTTTTTTCCATTTATATGCTTCCACTGGGTGAGATAATTCGGAGATATGGTATTGATTTCCACTGCTATGCTGATGATACGCAGTTATATGTACCAAAACCAAATAACACCTCTCAAATCACAAATCTAGAAACATGATTATTAGAAATGGAAAAAATGGATGAACTTAAATTTCCTACTGCTGAATGTGAATAAAACAGAGCTGTTGGTTGTAGGACCAACAAATTGTAGTCACCAGTGCGAGAAACTGAGCATTAACATTGATTGCTGTGCTATTTCAGGAAGTCCAACCATCAAAAACCTAGGCATGGGAGTCACGTGACGCGGTTGGTAAAGATGGCTGCCTGAGCTGAAGCTCCGACTAGCATTGTTAAGCTAATCCTACAATTAGTGCCTAACAATAACTAAACGAACATGTCTTGTACTTAAAAACTTTCCTGGTTGAATAAGATGGCACAACTCAAAAACGGGGACATTAAGAAGCATTTGTGGCAGCAACACGCACACCATGATGGCGATGACAACTAGGGATGCACCGAATATTCGGTAATCGAATGTATTCGGCCAAATATTGCTAAAAACACACATTCGGTATTCGGTGGAATAAGTGAAAAGCAAGGCCAAATAATAGCGGCGTGTTTTGATAACGCAATCAAACAGTGTGCCATGACGGGCGGAGTAAAATGTCGGCAGTGTGGCGATCCGTCCGTCACCGCACTCGCATTTGCGACTAAAAATAGTTTTGAGCGAGCAAAATAGGCTTAAATCATTCAGCACGCTGTGTGAGCTGCCTACAGATTTCAACCAACAGCAGAAACGATAGGCGAATCCCACCGGTTGTGGGTTGAACGGGGGTCACAGACACGGACAGTAATGTATTCCTGTCAAATACGGCGGCCATCGGCTTACTGGCGACGTCGGCTCCAATAATATCCTCTTCTTGGCGTCATGACTGCCCAGTAGTACCTGAACAGCTGAGCCAGCCGAACACAGGTATGTGGCGTGTCAGAGAAGAAACGAGCCATTCAAATTTCTGTCTCTGTGGCAGGTAACGGCCCACAAACCTCACCGCACTTTAGGGACTGTTCTTTACTAATGAAGGGACTTCCTGCTTCTTTTCCTTTGTCTTTGTCCTGACCACACAGTCAGACAGACACCTCCCCCGATGTGAAACTAGCTTTGATTCGGCCATTTTGGTAGTTCTCTGTTGTCAGCCATATTGTTTTGTAGGCCAAACGGCTCCTTGATCACCACACCCGCCTTTGTCTTTCTCTTTTCTCTCTCGCACACACACACACACACATACACACACACACACACACACACACACACACACACACACACACACACACACACACACACACACACACACATTTACACACCAAGCTTGTATATAGTTAGTTAGAATTTGTGTGTTTTGGTTTGCTTTGCTAGTTTGTTGATAAATATAATTCTTTGGAATCATACCTGCTGTCTATTTAATGTTGCACAAGAGTGAATGAATAGTCAACCTCTGCTGCATCAAGAACTCCGAAATCCTTCAGGCATTACCGTTAATTTTGGTTGTTGTCATGAATTTAATTATTAATCAAACTCCAAATTAATAGTTTAGCCCATTTTATGAGACTGATATCTTTAACTGGCTATCATTTTTCCCTTTACGGGAATGGTGCCCCATGAGATGATTTAATGTTAATTAAGTCACATTATTTAACATAGTTATTAATAATAATTATTAATTATTTCCGATTGCCAATTAAATCCCAACATATTTGGTGCCTCCGTGTGAAGCCCTCATGTGTTGACCCCAACATATATATATAAAAAAGTGATAATGATGGTTAGGATGGGGTAAGTCACTTAGACAGTCGACGTTCATGGACCGTCAGCTTTGTTCTGTTGAAATGGGGAGTACAGAGTTCAGTGTGACACGCTATATTGGGGCAATAGGGTATGTCGGTTTGGAGGGGTCTAATCTCCAATCTCTAATCTAGGAATTTCCCCAGGAAATGTGTACCTACAGAAACAGCAAGCTCTGCGTCCATAGCGACCGCTTCACCCAAAACGCTGTCTCGTCAAAAAAAATGTTTTTTCCAGTGGATGTCTTTACAACATGATTGAGCTAACTGGAGTAGTTTCATGTTGTATCCGACAACGGGAGGCTTTTAACAGATGACGTCCTGTTGTTAGCTTTGCTAACTGTCCCTGTCAGCTGCAGCCACTGATGCTTTCTAGACATCGTGATTTCCCATAACTGAATAAATACCACACATAGCAACACAAAACTGCTTTGCTAGCTCAATCATGTTGTAACTAAGATATCCGCTGGAAAAAATATTTTATTCACGGACCGTTTATTGAGTTTTTACCTTTTTTTTTTTTTTTACAGACACTGCTAACAGCTAACGTTAACAGCTAATCTACGATAACCATGTTATTAATTACAAAAAGTGCACACAGAAATAGTAACGTTCGTTCAATCATTGTGTTTATAGACTTAACAAACATCAGATTAGTCTACACGGTGATATAGTGAAATGTGATATATAGCTAAACTCTGCTGGTTTTCTACCATAAGTATTTGTAAACAACACGGCGATTCCCTGGGGGCACTGCTGGAAGTGAAGGGTGTGAGAGGAAGAAATTTTTTTTTTGTTGTTGTTGTTTTTTAACCGATGGATTTCCAGATTGGGAGGGGTCTAACAAAGGTATGTATCACATGTACAATTTTGCAAGGTGGCTGGTTTTTTTTTTTGTTTATAGTTCCTTTTGGTTTAATATCTTTGTTTATTTCTAAAATTTGTTTATGACTGCTAAAACTGACAATTTGTGCATTTCCACTTGGAATGTGAAGGGCCTGGGACATCCAATTAAGAGAAAGAAGGTGTTTTCTATTCTGAAATCCAAACAACTTGGTGTAGTGTTTCTACAGGAGACTCACCTCTCTGCTGAAGAATCAGAAATTGTGTAGAGGATGGGTAAGCCATGTTTGTGCTCCAAATGGGGATGAACCAGAGTTTTTTTGCCGACTTGGAGGCTAAAATGCAGCAGGCAGGAGATTGTAATGCTGTTATTGGCGGAGATTTTAATTTGATAATGGATCCTATTCTGGATCGTAGTAGTACTGCTCCAACCAGGGTGCCTAAAGCATTATTAGCAGTGAGAAGTGTAGCTGAGTCTTTGGGTTTAATAGATGTGTGGAGGATATTGAATCCAAAAGGAAGAGATAACACCTTTTTCTCAGCCCCACACTCAACATTCTCCTGGATAGACTTTTTTCTCATTTCCAAAAGCCTTCTGCAGTCAGCGATTTCCTGCTCCACTGGAAGTAGTTTAGTTTTGGACCATGCCTCAGTTAGCTTGGAGTTGCTACCTTTCAGTGACAGGATTCGAATGCCGAGATGGAGATTTAATTCATCCCTCTTACAAGAATCAAATTAAAATATATATTCAGTTAAATGAGCCTACAGCACCCTCTGCAGGAATCGCCTGGGAAGCACTGAAGGCTGTAATGAGAGGCTATATCATCCAACATGCTTCTTATAAAAAAAAAGAAGAGCATTGCAAAACAGGTTGAGATTGAAGACAAGATTAAGGAATACGAGGCCAATTTAAAAAAAAAATTAACTATGAAGATTTAATCAATCAATCAGTTTTATTTATAAAGCCCAATATCACAAATTACAGTTTGCCCCACAGGGCTTTACAGCACATGACATCCCTCTGTCCTTGGGACCCTCACAGTGGATAAGGAAAAACTCCCCCCAAAAAAACCTTTAACGGGTGAAAGAGCCCTAACACAACTCAAATATGATTATAATTGCATACTGTCACAGAAAGTGGAGGTCTCACTCTTTAGAATGAGACAAAAATATTACGAATGAGGAAACAAAGCAGGCAAATTGTTGGCAAACTCTTTAAAACAGAAAGAAATGTCATCTATTATCTCAGCAGTTAGATCAGAACACAGACACTCAACGCAATGAAGAGGATATGGAAATATTTTTCCAAGGACTGGATCTTCCCAGATTATCCGAATCACAAAAGACAGACCTCGATCGGCCAATAACCAGTGAAGAAATTATTAGGGTAATTAAAGGACTACTAAATGGAAAGGCCCCAGGACCAGACGGCTTCACAGCAGAATTTTTTAAATGCTATGCCACTGAACTGACACCTCTAGTACTCAGTATGTACAATGAGACATTTGTAAAGGGGGAGTTGCCAGCTACTCTGTCAAAAGCTTTGATAACACTTGTCCTAAAAAAAGAGAAGGACCCTTGTTACTGTAAGAACTATTGTCCGATTTCCCTTATTCCATTAGATGCCAAGAAGTTTGTCCAAAATACTTTCAAATAGACTGGAGAAAGTAATGACCTCTTTAGTGCACGAAGATCAAATGGATTTCATCCAGAGACGCAGCTGTGCAGACAACATTAGAGGTTTTATTAATATCATGTGGGCAGTCTCAAATTCCAATTCGACAATTGCTGCGGTTCGCTTGATGCTGAAAAGGCGTTTGATAGGGTGGAATGGGGATTTTTGTTTAAGACTTTAGAAATTTTTGGTTTTGGAGATATTTTTATTAAGTGGATACGCCTGTTGTATAATGGGCCAGAAGCAGCAGTACAAACTAATGGATACATATCTCCATACTTTGAGTTGGGGAGAGGTACACATCAGGAATCACCCCTTAGCCCTTTATTGTGCTGTTTGGTGATGGAGCCTCTGGCAGCAGCAGTTAGGAATGATGATAATTTTCCGGGGGTGATATATATAACGGCTCTGCCAACAATGGGATGGGATGATATTCTGCTACTGGTGTCAGACCCTGTGGTATCAATACCCTCACTGTTGAACACAATCAACACCTTTTCGAAGATTTCAGGATATAAGGTCAACTGGGATAAATCTGAGGCTCTGCCATTAACTAAACAACCACACTCTTTCAAGCTGGCAGATTTAGATGGCCTAAGCAGGGGCTAAAATATCTTGGTATCCTTTTTCCCTCTAATTTGGAGGATATTAGCATGGTGAACTCTGACCCCTTGATACAGGGACTGGAGATTGATGTGAAACGTTGGTCGCCACTGTATCTGTTCATTAAAATGAACTGCGTCCCCAGGATTAACTACCTGTTTCACTCTCTGCATTAAAAATCCCAGACAGTTACTTCAAACAATTCAACAATATATTTAAAGAATTTCTGTGGAATTGGAAACGAGCACGTATGAATATGAAAAAACTACAAAGGCCAGTCAACAGTGGTGGCTTAGGACTCCCAAATTTAGTACACTACTATTATGCATTTAATCTCAGGCACTTGGCGCACTGGGCCCTACCTCCAGAGAGAGCCCCCCCATGGTACAGTATAGAGCAGTCTGCATCGACACCCCTCCCTCTCCTCCATTGTTTGTCCATCAAATTATCTAAACATTTAAAGAACTTATCCAATCATATCTCACTTTCAAGGTATATGGAGAAAGATCTCAGGGCTGATAGATTTCGATCCTTATATTTCAAATTTTATTAGAGGATAACCCCTTGAGATGTATCATCTCGTCTTCCAGGGGGTCCTAGACATAGATACAATCAGTCAGTACAATACAGTTACATAAACACAACACAAAACATACACTTAGGGTGCTCACAGCGACTCCCAAATTCCTCCCGTCCAACCCACCATACCCCATCAGCCCCCAACCCCATCACAAGGGCAAAATAGAGGTAATTATTAACAAAAAAAACAAAAAAAAGGGAATTAAGTCAATAACAACAGCATGGGGTCTGGAACAAGGAAATTAGTGAGGTCTTGAACAAATGAAAAGAAGTGACAGATCTAATGGATGACGGTAAGTTATTCCAATCAAAGGGAGCTTTGTGTTTGAAAACACGTCTACCAATTTCTTTTGAAGCTCTTGGGACAGAAAAAACAGTTGTGAATGTCTGACAGAGTAAGGTGGTCGGTAAGGGACTAGGTATTGTTTTAAGTAGAAGGGGTAGTTAAAGTGGACACATTTATAAATAAGCTGGAGCCAGTGGAAACGTCGCCTGAGGTTGAGAAGCAGCCAATCAAGAGTCTGATGCATAATACAGTGATGGGTTGTGTATGGACATCTTAAAACAAATCTGCAAATACTGTTAAAAGCGACATCAAGAGAGTGAAGGTATTTCTCTGATGTGTTTTGGTATATGGTATCGGCATAGTCAATTATTGGTAGTAGCAGTTGGATGGAGATTCTTTTCCTTACTTGAAGAGTGAAACAATTTATGGAGCTATAAAGTATGCTGAGGTTATGATTTATTCTATTTATAATGGAATCAATGTGTGGCTTCAATGTTAATGTAGTGTCGATCCAAAGACCCAGATATCTGAATGTCCACTTTTTCAAGGGTGGTTCCATGGTTAAGGCAGACAAACAGTTGAGCAGAGTGATGTGATAGTTTATGACTGGTACCAAACAACATAAAACATGACTTCTTTTTGTTCAATAATAGTCTGTTATGGCTAGGCCAGTCCTGGACATTAATACATTCAGATTGCAAGAGTATTTCCATTTCTGATATATTGGTGCTCGATGTATAAATGACAGTATCATCGGCATAAAATTGGGTATGGCAGCCAGAGGAGGATAGAGGAAGGTCGTTGATAAATATGGAGAACAGAAGTGGCCCCAAAGATGACCCTTGTGGAACACTCCTTTCTACGATTAGATAATCAGACTGACTTCCACCGCAACTTCCACATTGATGTCTGTTATGTAAATAGGAGTTGAACCACAATAAAGCATGACGAGACAGTCCAATTGCGTATAGTTTGTCCATGAGCAGGTAATGATCTACGATGTAGAAAGCTTCTAAAAAGATTGCATCAGTGAATTTGTCATTGTCTGAAGCTGATAACACATCACTAGTGAATTTAAGCAAAGCAGTGGTTGTAGAGTAATTGGGTCTAAAACTAGACTGGCATGGAGACAAGATGTTGTATTCAGAGATGTATTGAGATAGTTGATTTAAGACAAGTTTTTCAAAATTCTTAACAGAACTAATATTACTAATTGGGCAATAGTTGTTCAGATCAAGTGGGTCACCGCCTTTAAAAATTGGAGTGACCTTGGCACATTTCCATGATAATGGGAGTGCACTAGTAGATAGTGACAGGTCTGCAGGGGTGGAAAGAGTACCAAAAAAATCTACTCAAGTAAAAGTACTGTTACCTCGATGAAATTTTACTTAAGTAAAAGTAAAAGTAAAAGTACTGGTGTAAAAATCTACTCAAGTAAAAGTAAAAAGTAGCTCATTTAAAATGTACTCAGAGTGAAAGTTACTTAGTTACTTCTAAGGGGGGGTGTATAATATCTCCCCATGCAATAAAAAAGTATAAAAACATACACAAAGCTCAAACTCACTTTTTTATTAAAGAAAACACCAGATCCAGATTACAGTTTCTCCTTAATAACTCAATGAACTTGCTTTTTAGTTTGAACAGGAGCTGGTTTGCAGGACTTGGCACCATCAGGTGAGTCAGAAATAATAATCAGAAATAGTATCATTGTTTTCAAGTTGCACCGACGCACCTGTTGCATATTCAGGTGTACAGAGATACACATGTATCAAAAACTGCACAAATAAATCAAAATTTTGCAAAATAATCATGACTTGATTCATGCCTGAGCTTTCATTCACATCTCACTGTATAAGAACAGAAAATCAACAAGAAACTGTCTTTAGCTCATTAAGACATAAAAGCAGAACAAGATTATCCCACTTATGAAAATAAATGTTAACAAAACTCAGTTGAAGTGAAAGTCGGCTCTGTGTCTTTTCACTGATAAGCAACAGAAACATATGGGAAACATCTGGAAAACACTCCAGAAACACTCAGTCAAACCTCAAGATTTTTGACTGATTTTTCAAAGCACTTTGTACACCGTTTCTTTCTTCTCCTGCTCTGCTTCAGTTCCTCATTTTAATTACTCAATGAACTTGCTATTTAGTTTGAGCAGGAGCTAGTTTTCAAAGTTAGTGGAGTTCATTCTAGCTTGGTTTGCAGTGAAAAGCAGTCCAGCACAGCTGAAGAGGTGCTCACAAGCAGCAGAAGCAGGCAGGCCAGTGTTGAGTTTGAGAGAGAGCTTTTTGATGAGAGGAAAAGAGTTCAGTAGGTCCAGTTTGTCTGAAACACAGGCAAGGAACCCATCTAGCTCAGTTGTGCCTTTTGACTTTTTGGACTTCAGTGATGAGAAGAAATCGTCCTCATCTGATGAGTGGCCGACATGCTCCATCTCATCATCTGTCATGTGCTCAATGTGGTGCTTCACATAGGCCAAACCTGTGTTAAGTGACAAATACACACAAAACACATAGAGTATATCAGACATTTATGTGGCAATTTAATTCATCATAATGTTGCCATTACAAAAACCAAAACATTTTCTACATTCATGTAGACAGGCTCATTATTTTGTTGCATATATGATATTGGACTAAGCCTTCTTAAAGGTGGCAAAAAATGTTTTGCTGCTGGCCCTGTGCACAGCAGTACACTGCTTTGCTTCTATGCTGAAGAAATGGATCCTCCTCTTCTCCAAACTTTGTGTGAAGTGACCAGCATATACAGTAGGTGATACACTGACTATATGTAGTTTATACATCCCCCATCAATAATCAATCAATCAATTTTATTTATAAAGCCCAATATCACAAATACAATTTGCCTCACAGGGCTTTACAGCATACGACATCCCTCTGTCCTTTAGACCCTCACTGCGGATAAGGGAAAACTCCCAAAAAAAAACCCTTTACCGGTCCAATCCAAATGATACCTTTAATAATAATAATAAGTGATGAAAATCACTCAGCCTATATGACATAAAGCAAATATCAACAGATAAATACTATGTTTTAAATTAGAAGTTTGCCACAACCAAAATTCACAAAATGTCAGAAATTCAAGTCAACACCCCAAAGCCAAACCACTCTGTACTAAGGATTACCAGCAATCAGATGCTTTATTTACCCATCTCACTAGTACTACTGATAATATTGATACTTTGTGGTCATTTTTAGGATATCAAATAAGTCCACTCATGTTCTATTCAGACTGTATGCTCAATGTGTGTGTATTTATGTACTATTCACCCTCTGTGTTTTATGGAAAAAGGTGTAATTGAAAATGTAATGGAGAATGTGTGAGAGAGTCATTATTTCAAACTGTGAATAGTGCTTACATAATGTATTCCATTATAGGAGTACTCACATTTTCACCTTGAATTTCTCACAGACATTTCTGATGGCACCCTCTCCCTTCTCGTGTATAATTTGTATGATCCTCTCTCCACAGCCATGTATGTGGAGTTCCACTGTGTTTGATTTGGCCGTATGAACTGGAGGTTGCATTCTACTTCCACAGTTTCTGCAGCCATGTGTGACCGACCAGTTTTGTTACACAGTCCTTAGCATTTCCCAAAGGCTGCACGTGATAGCAGTTTATATATATCATTCTGTTCTTCTGCCTTGGCAGCATCTGTTGTGGCAATTAAGTTTAACAGGTGACGCGCACCTTTGATGAGGAGGCAGTTGGTATTCAAGACCGTTGTTTTGTGTCTTGATGGGTGACTTTGGGCTCTTCAACAATCGGTGGTAGTTGCAACATAACTGACTCCACTGAGGTGTGACACCACAGCCTTCTTTATTTGAGTGGAAGCTACCTGTATTCTGGCCCGGAGAGTGGGTCTGGAAATGATCTTGCATTGAGGATTCAGTGTTGATACAAGTTCTTTAACAGCAGGTTGTTCAACCACAGCAAATGGATGAAGGCCTTCACAAATGAAGTTAATCAGAACCTTGTCAACTTTTGCTTGCGGCACACGTTTGGTTCCACCCACTGCCACCAAGTCAGATATTTTTGCTTGCTTGCTTGGGGTTTTTTCTGGTTCCAGGGTCCGCTTCCGTGCTGTCACGAGGTCAGTGTAGACTTTCATCTTTGATGGATGTTTCCTCTGTGAACAAAAAACAAACATCGTCATATAAATAATCAATACCATGTTTTCATTAAACATACAGTTAAAATATTTTTTTATATTAATAGATTAATTCATATTTTTCAAAGTGTCATGTAGAAAGAGTAGACTATATCATGGATGGGTCACTGGCAGACTTTATGCGCTCTAGTTTCGCAGACCAGCAAGGCGGGGGCGCAGCGCACCTGCGCTTCGCCAACTGGGTGTGGCCAGGCGGATTTTGCAAGTTTGGCACACCATGCGCCTGGCACAACTACTCCTCTTTCCCACCTCCGTCCCTCCTACCTGCGCAAGTCGGAAAGAGGGAGGAGAGAAGGCATGGAGTGGGTTTTACACACATCACACTAATCAAATGAGGCCCTCTCCTCGCCCTTAAATGCACCGCGTGAAGGCGCAATGAGAGTTTACTCAATTTGCCATGGCAGAAGAGAGCAGCAGTGTCAGACAGCCAAACTTCTCCCAGGAGGAAACTGATGTTTTGGTCCGGGAGGTCCAAGCTCGCAGTGTCAGAATATACGGAACTGCGAGCAGACCTCCACGGGCTGATGATGCAAAGGTAGCCTGGGAGGAGGTCACCACAATCGTAAATCAATGTTGCACTTCTCTCTCTTTCTCTCTCGCAGTCTCACTCTGTTTCTTTTCTTTTGACTTTTCTAAGATGACAGATGCTGAACAAATACTCCCTATCTGATGCTGTGGCTGTTTGTGGTTGGCTGAGAGGCATGTGAACTCAGTTTGCAGCTGTGTTAATCAAATCAGGTTGGGTTTCCATTACGCGTGCCAAATGTGCCAAACGGTGCCAATCCCCATTGATCTGACATCCGATGTGAGGGGACATTCGATATAGAGATACATTTATGTGCTGATTGCAGATAGTTGCATTGAATAGTGGTTTTGTGGCTATTTATTGCATCATTAATGTGCCTGATATTCTGGAAACCTGCCTGTGAGGTTTTGGTGACGTGTGCGCACTGTCAGCCGGTCAGCCAAACTTCGGCTTACACCGGCTGCCCTCCGCCTACACTGACAGTAGACCTGGTTTCAGCTGGCGAGCTTTTAGTGCACCTTCGGTGAAGCCTTTTGGCACGAAACTGTCACTGCGCCAAGCTGGATCTGTTGACACCTCCCCCTGCTGCGCTGCCACACCCATCTCAGCGCACCTCGGCCTGCCAAACTACCAAACTGAGCGCGCCTTGGGTTGCGCTGCTCGAAACTAGCTCTGCGAGGGGTTCGCCACCCTACGCTGCGCCGGGAAACTAGAGCCCTTTGTGTGGTCCCAGATCACCTGGTTTTATTCTGCATATAAGATTACTAAATGAAAAACATTCACCAATATATCAATCAATCAATATATATTTATATAGCGTAGGGCATTAACAGAAAAGTCGATTTGTCGACACGTCAACGTCAGTCGACGCCCCCTGGGAGGAGTCGACAAGTCGTGTGTTTTTTCCCTCTCTCTCTCTCTCTGTGTGCTTACGCTGACACTATATTTGTACCAATGTAAAAAATAATTGCATGCCCAATAATTGTCTTGAATAGAAGTGATTATTATTTATTTACTACTTTTTAATATTATTATTATTATTATTATTATTATTATTATTATTTCTAAAAGAAATTTTATCATTATTTATTTATTTACTTATTTATTTTTGCTTGAGATAACCACCATATTGCTCAGATGACCCCTCTTTGCTTTGGGAGGATGGATGGGTGGGCATGTTCTGTGTTGGAATAGAATGCATTTTGTATTGTATGTGATGCCATTGATTTGTATATTATATAATAATAAAATACAAGTCATAAAAAAACAAACCTATAGGCATAATTTTTGATCCTCATCTTACTGTTTGCAAATGGTTGCACTACTCTTGCAACAGGAGTCTGCAACTGTAACACACTCAGCACACTATGTTGGCAACTTGTCTGTGTTGACTGTATGTATGTCTGTATGTATGTATGTGAATATTGCAGCTGTTTGCACTATACTGCCCAAGATGAATTTCCCTTGCGGGACAATAAAGTTTTTCTTATCTTATTATCTTACTTTTCACTCACATATTAAGGCCATCACTAACACCCATTCTGGCCTCTCTCCACTGGCTACCTATACAAGCTAGAGCTGATTTCAAGGTACTCCTTTTAACTTTAAAAACCCTGCATGGACTTTTTCCACCCTATGTATTTTTTTTGTTGTTTTATACTTATTATTTTTTTTATTATTATTTCCATCAAGAAGAAGCAATACATATACCAGCATACTGTATAATTTCATACTCAAACAGAATATAACTCCTACTAGTAACAGTATTCCTCTGCTCCACAGGATCTTAAACCATACTCATGCATGCTCTAGTCTCTATATCTGTAGGCAAACCCCGGAGATCTTGCCTCCGGAAGAAAAGCGGAAGAGCCCTGGCTTCCGGTTGTAGGCTGTCCATCGCAATGGTTCAGCATATTTACTTATATAAGTCGGAAACGGAAATTTGCCCCCTCCGCCCAAATCAAACCGGAATGCCAAAAAATCGGGGGTCTGTCCCCAGAGGCTATATCGTATCATTTTTATTATTTCATTTGGGAAGTTATATGCAGCTAGAACCTCATACAGGTAGCTCCACTCTAAACGGTCAAATGCTTTTTCAGCATCTACCGCCATCAGTGTCACATCAAGTTTTTCCTTTTTAGCAAATTGCGTTAGAGATATACAGGTTCTAACATTGGTTTTTAAATGTCTATCTTTAATAAGTCCTGTTTGGTGAAAATGAATGATTGATGGAAGTATTTCGGTTATTCTGTTATTTTAAACTTTTGTAATTATTTTATTATCACAATTTATTAGACTTATTGGTCTGAAATCAGAGGGTTTATTGTACTCTTTACCTGGTTTAGAAATTACATTAATAATAGTCTTATACATTGACGGTGGCAGGATTTCATTTGTAGTGACTTATTTTATAACATCAAAGAAGAGAAGATTAATTTGGGGCCAGAATGTTGAATAGAATTCGGTTGGTAACCCATCCATACCTGAAGCCTTGCCTTTTGGGAAGCAAATTCTTGGTTAATAAGTTTGTTGTTTCTAACCACAGAGTTATTCACTAGATCTTTCAGTGTGATAGTCTCTCTTTTAGACATCTTCTTTGCTAAAGAGGATAACTACTTACCTGTCTTATTTGATGATATGTATCTTAATTTATTTACATTATACCTTACATTATTAACTTTTTCCAGCAGCAGCTGGTCATATTCTAGCTTCAATCCTTGCAGATACTCCATATCCTTACTTACGCCAGATTTTTTATGCAGGTGTTCTGCTCGACTGATAGCTGTCTCTAATTGTTTAACTTTTTTATCTAATTCTTCCTTCTTTCTAGATGAAAAAGAAATAATGATCCCTGCAATGTATACTTTAAATGCATCCCATATAGTATGAAGTGGTGGTTTCTCCTTACTGGTTGTGACGTTAATAGTTATGAATTCATTAATATGTTTTATTATGTAATTAATAAACTCCTCATCTTTCAGGTATTTTCTGTTCATTCTCCAGATTCTATATAGTACTTTATTTGTTGGCGGGCACATAGTGCATGTAACTGCAGCATGATCTGATATAACTATATCTTGTATTGTAGATGTGATAACATCATCTACTCCTCCTTTGGATACAAAGATGTAATCCAAACAGCTATAGCTGTTTTGTGCATCAGAATAATGTGTATAATCTTTATCTCTTGGATGTTTTTGTCACCACACATCAGTTAGGTCATTTAACAAGGGGAATTCCAGAAGCTCCTTGGGAACATTAGGCTTCCTTTTCAAGTTGGAACTATCTTGTTATGTGAAGACTTTAAATCTCCGTCAAATAAAATTATTCCTGCTGATATACTGTTAATTATTCTGAATATTTCTGAGATATTTCATATTAGCAGAAGGAGGAGAGTAGATATTTATTAGTTTATATTTATCTTCATGAATTTCACATGTAACTATTAAATATCAACCCTCTGGGTTACAGTGTTTTGAGATTAAGCTAAATGGCAAGGATTTACTTATCAAAATACCTACTCTTCTGCTTTTAGATGTGTAGGTTGATTCAAATGCCTCTCCCACCCACTGTTTTTTTAGGAATTTAATCTCACCAGGTTTCAGATGCAACTCTTGCAGAAAGACTTTATCTGAAGACATTTTCTTTTGGTGTTGCAAAACTTTTTGTTGCTTTACCCTGTCTTTAACTCCATTTACGTTCCATGTTGTAACAGTGAATTTATTTGGGTTAGTTTTAATATGACTGCTATCCAACATTTTGTTTGATGGACATAAAGGTAAGTATACTTGGCCAAGTTCTAGACTGATATAACAACTTTAATAGGGAACCAAACACACAAGGCATATAGTCACTCCCACCACTCATTATACATATTAGCACACATCTCCCTCCCAACCCCCTTGCACACATCCCCAGCAAGGTTATAATAGTTTTGGATTTTTCATTATAGTTTAGTTTTATTTTGTTTTGACTTTTTTTCCTCTAATTCAGTTAGTTTTAATGCTTTAATTGCTAGTTTTTCCTAAATGCTTAGTTTTAGTTTAGTTTTTATTAGTTTTAGTATTAGTTTTAGTTTTTTCATACTTTGGGTTATTTATCAGGTACAGGATTCAAAAAGATTAGAGTAAGTATTGTGTAATAAAACTCAACAAAAGATACCATTTTAAAATATTTATTCAGTTACTGTTAAGCAACCAACCAATCTGAAAATAATATGAACAGACTCAAAAACTCAATACACAGGTTTGAGTCATTTTTTCACCAAAATTACCAACTCAAAAATAAATTAAGAACTAGGCTTCTCAGGACTAGATGCAGGTGCAGTATTTTGACATATCAGTACAGTATAGATTAACAATACAGTACCTCACATGTTGTATTTAACATCATAAAGTGAATACAGTGAATGTTTTGAACACTTAAAGTGCACATCTATCATTGTTACATTTTATATCCAATTAAAAAAATCAATAAGACTAATGTATTAATACTATAACCACACTCACCGAGATCTCCAGTCTCTCCAGTCTCCTCATCCTCCTCGTCTGTCTCCTCCGACTCTGATTCGATCCACAGTTCATCCAGACCATCTTCGGCACCTCGTGGCTGGGCCCGTGAACCATCTGTGCACTCCTCACTTTGTACTTGGCTTCTATATCTAAGCAGCCGCACAGCTTTGACTATGTTGGAGCCCTTATCTGTCACAATGAGCAGCACCTTGTCTTCTCCTATACCCCATGCTTCTAATGTCTCATCAATGCAGCGAGCAATGGTCTCCCCGGTGTGTGGGTGCTCCATTCGGTGTAGGTTAAGCAGAGCATGGTCAACCTGGCCTCCAGGCGGATGATAAAAACATGCTGACACACCCATGAAAGATGCTGTTATTCCTCTCTTGGTCCAACCGTCCACACAGAGGGTCAGCTTCCTCACGTCCTTTATTATCTCTTTCAGTTTGTGCTTTGCCTTTTCCATCTTAGCTCCAATAAGGTTATTCACTCGGGCAGCACCGGATGATTTGAATTTTGGCTCGAGTAAAAAGCTAAACTTTTTGAAGGCAATCGAGTCACACAGTCTTGTAGACATACCAGTCTCAATAAACATATTTACAAGTGCATCTTCCCGCTTGTGGTGCTCCTGCGTGTTTACTAACCAGCAGCTATTTGGTCGTCGGTGAAAGCAGTCCATTATGGTTGTCTCCTCCTTCCCGGTGCTACCTGGCCGGGATGTTGCTTCTCTTTCAGCGGAAATAACGTTAACGTTACTTAGAGAAGCCACTTTGTCAAGGTACTCGCGATTAGCCTGCTTGTGCAAGCTTCTCAAATGGACTTTCAGATTCGTGGGGTTTTTTCCCTTGAGAAGTATTCCACATATTTGATTACCTGTTTCCACTACAAGGCACTTGCTTTTCTCTTTCTCGCCGTCATATTCAAAGAAATCCCATATAGGACTCTGCCGCTTTCTCCCAACTTTTGTCGCCATTTTGGCAGGTAGAGTGATGAGAAGCCGACTCTAAACGAGAAGTGACGAGAAGTGACGGGCCGTGAGGTGCCGGTGCCGCCAGCTCACGTAAAATTGCTCAAGCGAAATTAATCGATTTCATATTCATCTTAATCCGAAATTGACAAAGACGAAAACGAAGGGAATGTTATCTATAATTTCAGTACGTTTTAGTTAGTTTTGTAAATGTAGCACCTTTGGTCCTAGCTTGGAGAATTAAGGGATACTCACATCTCTAGGTTCGGTAGGAGTTGGGTGAATGACTCAAAAAGAGGAGTGGTTTGAACAGGTGATATTTTAATATCAAAGAGAAATGAAATAATAAACATCAACAACTTGGTTGTTCACTGTTTCAAAAATAACAAGGCGCCAGAAAATAAATAATAAAAGAAATAAAACAAAAGAGAAGAAAGTCCTGGGGCACTGAGCCCTCCTGCTCAGTGTTCTGGGGTGTTCCGCTGAGGGGATCCAATGTGAGTGCTCTGTGTATCAATGTCAATTGAGTTTCTCTGTCGTCGGTGTCTTTTTACTTCTACTACCCAGGTAGGTGAGAGGTGTGTGTGGGTGGATCTTATTTGCTCTCAATGTGCGAGATTCAGATGATCCAGAGTCGTCGAGGTAGGAAGGTTCTGCAGCTGGCCACACTGCTTCTCCAACTCTCCCTCTCTCAGTATCGTTGGGCTGGACTCGCCATCTCGATCATCTCTTTCTCTGTTTCTCAGTTCAGACTAGCAAAGGAAAAAACCAACCGGAGTTCCATGCGTTTTAGTTCACAAAGGGGGTTTTTCTCCTCGGCTCACGGCTTATCGGGTTGAACCTGGGTTCGCCCGTGACTGCCGGGTCTGCCTACGGACATCTCTGCCGTTGTCCGCGGTTTTCTGCTACTCTTTGAGTCGTGTTTGCTTTGTTTAGCTACCAACTCTCTCAGTCTGGTCTGCTCTGCTACCGTCTGGCTTGTGTCTTGAGAGAAAAAAAAATGGCGTCCGCTCTCAGGTGCAGACTTCTCGCGATACCTCGCCTAGGACCACACCTAGGTTCACGCAGGATACAGCGACTAGCAGGGAAATACTGCCATCTACTGGGGGTGTAGTAGAACTGTCTAAATGACAAATATAGGGTTAGTAACCTGACTTTTCATGCTGGCTACACCCTCCCCTCTCAAATCAGCATGAGTCCCTTCATGCTCAGTTCCCTGGACTACATGGTAACTATCATCTCCTATAGTATCAAGGGCTCTATTGAAACTCTCCAAGAGACTTTTGGCAAAGGAGATTAAAGGTTTCCCTAACTCATCATAATGAAAGTGTTTGGGGGGTCTTCTGAACCTTTCAGATCTCTGTGTGGTCAAGTCTGTGTCGTCAGTATCTGTATCAGTCAACTGTCCATGTCTCTCATTTTTGTCTTGGTCAGTAACATCTGTGTTGGTCAGTTGTCCATCTTTGTCATTCTGGTCTTGGTCCATGATGTTTGTCTCAACTACATCTGTGTCAACAACATCTCCGGTTGGTTTTGATTGACTTTCGCCCATAGCTATGGTTTCTCTGTTCAGGTCTGGTTTAATGGCTTGCTCAACTGCAACCTCTGGTCCCGCCAAAGCCAAGTTGGGAAGCACTCCTCCTGTCTTTGCAGGTGGTGCAGGTAAGTTGCCGGCAGCAAGTACATCCTGAGGTTTGGAATGTGCGGAATATGCTGCCCTGTAGGAAGCTCAAGGACCTGAACAAACCTTTTCTCAGGAATGACAGACAAAGAAACTGGACAATCACATGAGTCGTCTTCAGACTCTGAATGATTCTTTTGGGAGTGAAACTGAGACTGTTGGCTCCTTGTTCTGGGACGGCGTACCTTTGGAGCGACCTGCTCAGGCTCCTCGTCATCTACCAGATTACTACAAGGCAGCAGGTGATCCCTGTGCAGCGTTCGAGTGGGACCGTCTTCACTGATGGGCTGCACTGTATAAACTGGTAAGTCTCCCTTTCTGTGCAAGACTTTGTATACAGTTGACTCCCACTTATCCGCGAGTTTGTGTTTGTTCCGTAACCGCAGGTTCCGTACAAGCACATGATCACCTTCCTGGAGTGTTGATTCCCTTACTACCCTGTCAAACCTGTTTTTGTTCCTTTCTGCGACCTTTGCAGAATTTTTGACTACAATCTGGTAGCTTTCTTCAAGACGCGCTTTCAGATTCTTCACGTACTGCGAATGACTTTTGGGAGCTCCACCCTGGACAGGTAGACCAAACGCAATGTCTACAGGTAACCTGGGCCGGCGCCCAAACATCAGCTCATACGGGCTAAAACCCGTCACATCGTTTTTTGTACAGTTGTAGGCGTGAGTCAACGGTTTCACATAATCACGCCAGTGATTTTTCTCTTTTTCTCTCAGGGTTCCCAACATACTCAAGAGAGTTCTGTTGAACCTTTCAACTGGATTTGCGCGGGGGTGGTACGGACTGGTGCGTACTTTCTTGATCCCCGTGAGAGCACAGAGTTCTTGAATCAGCTGTGACTCAAAGTCTCTGCCCTGGTCACTCAAGATTCGCTCTGGAAACCCGTAATGTATCAGAAACTGCTCCCAAAGACTCTTAGCCACGGTTGTTGCTTTCTGATCCTTCGTTGGAAGCGCAACAGCGTATTTCGTGAAGTGATCAGTTATAACTAAGACGTCTTTGGTGTTTTTGCTGTCGGGTTCTAAGGACAAATAGTCTATGCAGACTAGTTCCATGGGACGTGTCGTTTGAATGCTTACAAGAGGTGCGGATTTCTCAGGTGGCGTTTTCCTCCTTACACAACGCCCACAAGATTTGATTTTGTCCTCCACGTCCTTAGCCATCTTTGGCCAATAGAACCTCGAACGAATAAGGTCAAGAGTTCTGTCAAAGCCAAAATGTCCTATATCTTCATGGAGCCAAGAAAGAATGGGGAACCGAAGAGACATAGGAACCACAAACTGGTAAGTGATGTCACCATCTGACCGTCGGACTCTGTAAAGGAGGTTACTCTTGAGCTCAAACCGCTTCCACTCTTTAAACATTAGCTTAAGTTCCATTGAATCAGGAATGGATTTGGGATTTGTCCCATTTCCAGATTCCAGCATGTTGATGACCTTCCCAAGGACTGGATCGGACCTCTGGTGATGTTGGAGATCTGCTTCGCTGAATGTAGGTATGATGGAACAACCTAATGCTTCAACCTCGCCGTACGCATCTGGCACTGCATCAGCATGCAAAGCCAACGACTCCACAAAGGCGACAGAAGGTAAGTTACCATCGGCCTCAACAAGATGACAACTGCGTTAACTGTGTCAGGCGGTAAGTCAAGATGTTCAAGAGAAGAAGAAAGGTGATGCGAAGCAAACTGTCTGATTCGTTCTCTTTCCTCAAGGGACACGTCATCATCGGGCAGATCGTCATGAGGACGTCTGGAAAGACCGTCTGCATCTTGATTGCTCTTGCCAGCTCTATACTTGATGTTAAAATCAAAAGTGGAAAGAGCGGCCAGCCAACGATAGCTAGCGGCGTCAAGCTTGGCAGACTTCAAGATATACGTCAGCGGGTTGTTGTCTGTCACAACCGTGAACACATTTCCATAAAGATAGTCGTGAAATTTCTCTACCACAGACCACTTTAAAGCCAAGAACTCTAATTTGTGAGCTGGTTAGCGTTTCTCGCTGGAAGAGAGCCCTCTACTAGCGTAAGCGATAACGCGTAGTTCACCATCTTGCTCTTGGTTAAGAGCGGCACCGAGTCCAGAGGTACTCGCGTCGGTGTAAAGGAAATAAGGAAGTTTCGGATTTGTAAATCCGAGGACTGGTGCAGAAGTGAGCTTGTCTATGATGGTTTGAAATGCTTCTTGACAAGCTGGCGTCCATCGGTCGGCGAAGGGCTCTTTGATGCTCAAGTATCCGGCGGAGGAAGGGGTTGCCCTTCTACCCTTCCTGCATGGTGGGTAACCACCGGTAAGGTCGTTCAAGGGTTTTACTATCCGGGAATAGTCCTTGACAAACCGGCGGTAATATCCCGTAAAACCAAGAAATGATTTGAGTTCGGTAAGTGTGTTTGGCCGTGGCCATGTGCGAAGGGCACTCACCTTCTCAGGGTCGGTCTCAACACCCTTGTTCGAGACAATGTGCCCCAAGTAGCGCACAGAGCTCTGAAAAAAACGACACTTTGACTGAGACAACTTCAAGCCATATTCCTGCAATTGCTGGAGAACATGTAACAGCCGTTTTTCATGTTCCTCTTTAGTGTCTGAAAACACAATGACATCATCCAAGAAAACCAGCACTTCTTTCAGGTTAAGGCTACCCATGCAGCGCTCCATTAGGCGCTGAAAGGTGCTGGGAGCATTAGTGATGCCCTGGGGCATACGATTAAACTCGTAAAAACCCAGGGGGCACACAAAAGCAGTTTTAGGTTTGTCACAGTCTTTCATTGCTATCTGGTAATACCCAGATTTCAAATCCATTATCGAGAACCATTTGGATCCAGCAAGTGCTGAGAAGGACTCTTCAAGATGTGGAAGTGCATAAGCATCTCAGATCGTCAAGGAGTTTAACCTTCGATAGTCGATGCAAAGCCGGACATTGCCTTTTTTTTCCGAACCACAACGATTGCCGAAGAGTAGGGTGATTCTGATTCGCGAATCACTCCGGCCACCAGAAGCATTTGTAGATGTTTCCTTACAGCTTCATAATCGTTAGGGTGTATTGGTCTAGACTTCTGTTTGAAAGGTCTTTCATCTCTCAAGTGAATGTGATGTTCGACCTTGGATGTGTGTCCGAAATCTAGATCATGCTGAGCGAACACATCAGCTTAAGTGTTCAAGCTTTGTGTTACCCTCTCCTTCCACTCTTCTGGAAGGGGGGATCCATTGAAGTCAAAGACAAGACTTGACTCAGTGGATTCAGAAGCTGACTGAGGAAAAACTGCACAACACCGAACAGTGTTGGTGTCCTCATGAGAAGCAGGTAAGTTGTCATGAACTGATGCAGGAGCATGAAGTTCAGCGATAACACAACTACAAGGAAGTGTTACGTCATGTTCACTCTCGTTTCTTACCCATACAGGTAACTTGAAAGGGTGTTGCTTGGGCCTGCTCACAAGACAACACTCTACAAAGATACCTCCAGGTAACGTGGACATGCTAGGCTGGTCAATGAGGATACATTCATCTGAGGTGTTTATCTTAGCAAATCCTTCGAGAAGCACTCTCCCTTGTGCAGGTATCACTCTCTGTTCTCTGCCTTTCAGAGTCATCAGGCCAATTTTCCCAGTGGTACTTAGCTCTTTCCTGAGCTTCAGGGTGTGAAGGATTTGTCGGAAGCCATAAACAGGTGAAAGGTCGTTTGGATTTTTTCCATGACAATGCTCGTCATATATGATATCAAGAGCGTTTGTACCTATTAGTACAGGAACCTCACAGTTGGTGCGTATATCTGGGACGACCAATGCCAAAGTAGCGACTTCAGGTTCAGTTTCGACAAAGTCCTTTGGAAACTTCAGGACAAGCGGGATATAACCCAAGTCAGGAACTATGGCACCACTGGCACCTTCAACGTCAAGACCATCAATTGGTTGAATGGGATATTCTGACAGATGGCTGTTGTAGAAAGAAGTGAACACTGTGGTTACTTGAGAACCAGTGTCAAGAAGACAACTACACTCAACCCCTGCCACTTTGATGTTAGCAGTACACTTATTCCCTACAAGTCCTCTTGGAAGCTTGATGCGATGTTCCAGGTTTTGAGAGTGAACGGATGCTTGATTGGATGGATCAGTTTTGGGACATGCACGCTTGGTCTCAGTCCTTGTGAGTCCCTCAACAGGGACTGAGGTTAGTTTAAATGATGTCTGTTCTGTTGTTCCCATGCTTGTTGTTTCTGCCTGAACTCTTTTCGTTTTAATTCAACTAGTTCAGGGTCGGGCTCGTTGCTGCAAGAGGACGCGATATGGCCGTCCTGTCCGCACTTGAAGCAGTAGCCTGGTCTGGGTCTCTTTTCAGGGGTACATTCACTTGGAGGTGCAGGTTTTGGTTCAGCTGGGGTCTTTGGTTTGGGTTTTGTTTTCTTGTTTGACTTAGGAAAAGACTGAGCTGGGTTGCTGCTCAAAGATGTTTTGAGTGAAGCTACCTGTGCTTGTAGTTTAGCAATTTGCTGTTCTAATTTGCTGGTCTCAACAGAAGAAGTCACCGATGCTGTAGCTGCCATGTCAGAACCATCGAGGGTACAGTCATCGACAGAAAGGGGGTTCGACTGGACTTTGGCTTTAGAAAACCCTAAGTGTCGTTTCATTCTGTTTGACTTTGCAGCTTGGCGGTCTTCATCTGTGCGTAACAGAAGGAGCAGTTCTGAGAATGAGGGGGGGGGGGGGTGATTTTCCTTTGCTCAAACTGTAAACTTGTGATGAGACTGTTGTTCCAACAACCCCTGCAAAATTGCTTGAGGAGCCGGCGTTCGGAGTCAACAGTGGCAATGCCACCTCGCTTAACCACTTTACTCAAAGCTGCCTGCAGGCACTGCAGGTAGCTGGAGGGTTTCTCACCTGAGTCTTGATTTGTGTTCAGAAATTTAGCAAAAAGCTCATCTCCATCATCCACGATGCCGTATGCTGAATCAAGGAGGTTGAGATTGTCGTGGGGACTGGAGTTCGGTCCAAGATGTTGAACGACATTGGCAGCGGGTGGAAGAAGGCTTTCTACCATTCTTCTCACAATGAGTTTGTCAGACATGGAAGGATCAGCAAGAAAGAAGTCAACAGTACTGTGCCATGTATCATAGTCAGACTCTAAGTTGGGACAGGGAGTTTTCCCAGAAAAAGACCTTAGCTTGGTGTGACCATGGTATTGGGAAGCCACATCGCTATTCCTAATGACATGTTCTACCACTACCCTTTGGACATCAGGGGTGGTGAGATGTTCAGAAGGTAAGTACAAACCTGGTTTCTTAGGTGAGGGTAGAGCCTCTGCACCTACAAGGAGTGAAAAAGAGTCATGTTCGTGTGAATGAGTTTCGTCAGTAACCACTTTAACAGGAGTCTGGGTCGGGTTAGTCACTGTCTGTGCTGAGGTTAAGTCACTGGTCAACTGAGGTTCTTGGTCGGTTTTAAACGTACCTGGTTCAGCTGTCTGGGGTTCAGTAGACTCACGGATTCTGGTCAACTCTTTGAGCAAAACCTTCTCAAAGTCAGCACCACTTAGTTTAGCAATACCTTTTAGCTTAGCTAAATAAGTGTTTGTCAAGGTTGAACTTCTATCAGCTGCATAAAAGACTGACTGCCGGGTCTGCCTACTGACATCTCTGCCGTTGTCCACGGTTTTCTGCTACTCTTTGAGTCGTGTTTGCTTTGTTTAGCTACCAACTCTCTCGGTCTGGTCTGCTCTGCTACCGTCTGGCTTGTGTCTTAAGAGAAAAAAAAATGGCGTCCGCTCTCAGGTGCAGACTTCTCGCGATACCTCACCTAGGACCACACCTAGGTTCACGCAGGATACAGCGACTAGCAGGGAAATACTGCCATCTACTGGGGGTGTAGTAGAACTGTCTAAATGACAAATATAGGGTTAGCAACCTGACTTTTCATGCTGGTTACATAAACACACAATACAGTTTCAGTTAGTTAAAGTTTTTTTCTTTTAAATATAGTTTTTATTTATTTCAGTTAACGAATATGTTTTTTCAATTGTAGTTTTCGTAATTTCGTTCGTTTTTGTTAACGATAATAACTTTGATCCCCAGCCCCCCCATTCCAAACACACACACACACACACACAACCTTCACCCCCACACACACTCCCACACACATCTCCCTCCCCAACCCCTCGCTCACATCCCCAGCCCACCCTGTACTTCCATCTCATCCCAAACATACACACACGCACACACAACCTTCACCCCCCCCCCCCACACACACACACACACACCTCTCGCCCACCCTGTACTCCCACCTCCCCATTAATCCCAATCATACTCCAATTTACAATATCCATACCCCCCCCCCCCCCCCCCCCCCCTTGAAGCTTGATCTCTCAGTGGGATTAAAAAAAAAAAAAGTGGAAAGGGTTAACCAAAGCAGAGGGTGCGTTTATCATAGTCTTTTCATTCTATCCCTCTAAGAGGAAGAAATGATAGAAGCAAATAATATCATTCCACTTATCTTTTCACAGCACCATGTCCATTAGATCCAACATGTTGCCCAGCAGGGGAATACCTTTTATTCAGTTGGGTTTCTACTTCTTCTACAGTTGAAAACCTCAGTTCATCTTAACCGTCCACAAAAACCATTGTGGCTGGGTATTTGATCCTAGTTGTTATGCACAGATTGTGAAATCACTCCCGCAGAGGCCAGAATGCGTCCCTCTTTTTTCTTACTTGGGTCGAGCTATCAGGAATAATCCAATACGTCAGGGGCTTTGGGGACTCCTCTTCAGTTCCCTGGTCTTGGGATTGGTGTGGCTTGCATGATCTTGAGCTTTGTCTGGAAGTGTTGCACTCGGAAAATTATCGCTCAAGCGACGTGGTTTCTCCCTCAGTGCCCCAAGGCGGTGGGCCTTCTCAATGTCCCTCTCATTCAGCTTCAGACCCCATTCAGTCTCAAACACATTCACCAGGAAGGGAATCATTCCAGATGACTTTTCCAACTGTTCGGGTACGTCCAGAATTTTGAGTTACTTCTCCCGTTGTCTGTTTTCAAGTAGATCAATGTATTCCACTGCCTGGGCAAGGTCTTTTTTTAGCACCTCGATTTTACTTTGTTGATCTTCTAACTGGACTCCATGCTCATGCACTTCACTAGTGAGTAATTCCACTTTCTTGTCGCTGGAGTCCAGTCGCTTAACTAATGATGCCATAAGTATATTTGGTGCTGTTTGCATTTCCACAAGTTTGTCAAGCTTACTCTCCAGATCATCAAATCTGGCCACATTTGTTACTGGCATCTCTGGCTTGTTGCGTGATCTAGTGTGCATATACACCAGAAAATATTATTTCTTACTCTTATAGCAGGGCAAGCATCAGACAATGTTTCCAATCGTTTTAGCAGGGTCTTAATCGTCGATAGTTGATAGATTTTAGATCATTGTGCCCGCAGCATGTAGAGCTCTAGCCTCTCCAGGCTCTCATGCAGCGCATGCTCCTACCTACTTGCTCCACCCTATGTAACCAAGCTAATCACACCATATACACCAGCACGCTCTCTTCGCTCTCTGGATGTTGTTCTCCTGGTCATTCCTCCTGTGAAAAAGACATCAGTTGGCTGTAGAGCATTCGCCTACCATGCCCCTTTTCTTTGGAATGGCCTTCCATCACATGTTAAAGAGGCTCATTCGGTAGACATTTTCAAATCAAGACTTAAGACCTACCTTTATTCATTTTATTACAACCTACCCTAGCATTTATGTTTTTACTATTACTGTTTGTTGGTTGTATATGTGTTTCTTACAAGCCTATTCTAGAGTTTTTATGATCCACCACATTCTTAACACCCCTTTTATTAGGGGCCGGGCAGCCTAAGCTGCCAGGACCCTATTGTTCTGCTGCATGTTCTTCTTCTTCTTCTTCTTCTTCTTCTTCTTCTTCTCCTTCTCCTTCTTCTTCTTCCAAGGAAATCCTACTTCCCATGCACGAAAAATGACCAAACTTTGCATAAAGGTCCAGTCCCATGCCAGATTGCCACAGCAGCAAAAACAGGCCAATAGTCCTGATGGTGGCGCTACAGCAAGCCTCTAAAGTTCAAAATTTTGAAAATTCACAACAAATCAACCACATGTGCTACAGATTTGCAACTTTCACCAAAATGTAGCCCCAATACTGAAGAAACTTTTGCACATGAAACCTGTTGCAAATTATGAAGTCCATCACTCTGTTTTTTTCAAAAAGTGTAAAACTTATTAAACCTATCTTCTCCCACAATTTTTGCTCAATTGACACCAAACTTGCTAGAGAGCATCGTCAGACTGTCCTACACACACGATCCACACAGATTTTTGATTTATCAAAAACTGCAAAAATTGAGCCTACAGTGCATCAAAATGTTTGATGGTAAACGGTACTGTAAACATATGGTATACTTGCAAATTCTTGCTAAATACATTTTCAATGTTCATTTAAAAAATGACCAAATTTTGGAGTCATGGTAGATGATGTTTGGAACATATCAGAAATTTATCAAAAACTGAATTTTTTTTTTTACAGCATTTTGAATTTTGCTCTCATGCCAACAATTGGAGTCAATGCAAAAATGGCATTTTTAAACATCAGTTTTTCACTTATGCAGCCAATAAATCATTGTTAAAAACAAATTACCAACATCTCCATGCTGTCCAGATGCAATTTGTGTATTTTCGAATTCTTGTCTTAATAACTGAATTTTTGACAGCAGTTTGAAATCTGCCTTTACACACTAACAACTGCTGTCTTGCACACAAGTGACTAGCTTAGTCAGTTTGTGAAGCTACATGTGACGTTTCTGTTTGCCAGTTAGATCAGTGAGATAGTAGCCTGGTTCCAGACCATAGACCCCGCCCACTCAACTGAGTAGACTTGTCTCACTGGTCTGGTATACCTTATTGAATTTGCGATTTATCTCGTCCAAACGATGGACGGACCAATCAACGCCGGGGGTCTAGCGATTAGCCAATCAGCGCCACGCTGATGTCAAGCTGTACGCCGGTGGGTAACTGGTGAGGATAGCAACAATGGCGACCGCTGCAGATCCTACAGACCACATTAACGATGCTATCGAGGTATTTCGCCACTACTCGCGTTAATTGAGGACCAAATTAAGGAAGCTGCTAAACTGGATTTAATGGCCATGCAGCTGGACGTGCACGACGACGGAGACATTTTAAACGGGCAATGCTCGCTTGTTTTCGGCACCCCTGAGGCATGGATACTAATGACGTCAGATTCTTGGTGAGTCGTTGATCTCTACTGATTGGTTAGGGAAAAAATCAAATTCCCTCCCCCTTGTAAATCGCCTTCAATGGAAGCGATGTCAGACTGAAGGTTCTGCGAGCTTCAGTCTGACACTCAGGCTAGTGAGATAGGAGATAGTTCTTGGTGTTGAAGATTATGAGTTCAAGCCTCAGCTTGTGCAACATCTCCATATGAGAAATCTAGCCAAACTTTTCATAAAGGTCCAGTCCCATGCCACATCCTCAACTGGAAACACAAGACAATATTCCTGATGGTGGCGCTACAGCAAGCCTCTAAATTTCAAAACCTTGAAAATTCATAACAAATCAACCATATGTGCTACAGCTTTGGGACTTTTACTTTGAAATTTGCTTTTCCATGGCATGGATGGCTACTGTCTGGCACCCTAATGCTTGGCTTATTCAATTTGTGAAGCCACACATGAACTGTCACTTGCCAATTAGCTCAGTGAGATAGAAGATGGACCTTAGTCTCAGAAGATGTGAGTTCAAGCCTCAGCTCATGCAGCTTTTCCATATGATAAATCTACCCAAACTTTTCATAAAGGTCCAGTCCCATGCCAGATGTCCTCAACTGGAAACACAAGACAATCCTGATGTTGGCGCCACAACTGATGGTGATTACTGATGCTGGCTACTGTCTGGCACCGTGATGCTTGGCTTAGTCAATTTGTGAAGCAACACATGAACTGTCACTTGCCAGTTAGCTCAGTGAGATAGAAGATGGACATCAGTCTCAGAAGTTGTGAGTTCAAGCCTCAGCTAAGGCAGAACTGACATTCTAATATGAAAGTCCTATGTTCAGGCATCATGCTATGTGAAATAGAGACTACTTAATATAATTATGATCCAGGCAGTTTCGCGGAGAGACAAATACTCTTTATCAACACTTTTCCCTGTTATCCCTTGTCTCTTTTCCCTGTTTTTTCTGCTTAGCCTAATTTTATTTTATTTGTGCAGTTTTGCTGCTGAAAGGTAATGTTGATTTCCTTTTAAAATAAAGCTGTAATGGTGCATTTACAATTTTACAAATAGGCCTATCTCTGCTATGAATCATTTCATTATTGGTTAGCATTCCAGTTATTTTCTATATTAAATGTTTGCATAACATATCTATAATAAAATTATGTAAAATTCATATTACCTTTCCCCAATTCCAATCCGGCATCCACAAACATCTCACTTTGTCTGACTAAAGGTCCAAACCCATGATAAAGCAAGATTTGAGAAGGATATCCTCAAATCTGCGAAGGTAACTCCAACACTGATGCCTGAAACAATCAATCCATCATGAAATAGTTGTGGATTAATTATGTGTTTGACTTATTGATTTATTGACTAATCATTGCAGCTGTAGAATTCCTATAATAAGCTAGAAGAAGTTTTAAACATATATACCGCAGAGTTCTCTTGCTAATTAGCTCAGTGAGATAGAGCATAGTCTCTTATGCTTAGAATGCCACCTTTTTTTCCATCTTCCTACACTCTGCTTGTTGCTCAGAATTGCCTAATTTTACCTACAATTGCCCAGCCCTGAATCATTGCTGCACAGCAGCTATAATTTGATGTTATAATTATGGTTGTTTTAATTTGTATTTTTATTGTATTTTTTTACTCTTTGTATGTTTGTCCAATGCACTACTTTAATTGTAAAGTGTTTTGAGACCATCCTGCAAGGCGATTCTACACTTTTAATAAAGTTTGATTGATTGAATGTTAAACGATTTGGATGGAAATGTGATAGATCAGTGTTGGCCGACCCTCAGTTTTGTGAATGGGCAGAGCAGGAGCTAAGAATGTTTATTAATAGCCCAGGCAAAATAGCCTTTTACGACTAATTGTAAGAGAATTTTTTCCCCATTTCTCATTTCTATGAGGTGTCCAGAACAACATACTAAAAGTCCTAAGAAATCCTAGTTGCGGAAATACGTTTAATTCTCATCAATCCTAGATGTGTGCCAATATGGCCGTACAACAATACACCCAAATGGGCTTATTTTTTTCTTTTACTCCTATCACAATGAAACGTTCCAGAATGAAAGTAAACATGAAAAGTAACATTTTTTGTATTACAAGTTTTTTTTAAATGAATTTGAATATGTAAATGAGCTCAAAACTCATTAAAATATGGCCGAAAATACACCTCAATAGGCTTATTTTTCCCTTAACTCTTATCACAATAAAACTTAACACAATGAAAGTATACATGAAAAGTAACATTTTTTGTATTACAACTTTCTTTGGAAATGATTGTAAATATGCAAATTAGCTCAACACTAATTGAATATGTCCTAATTTGCATATCACGAAAATCGTATTATATTTAAGATGTTTTTCATTATGATATCAAACACACTGATAAGACTTTTGTGAACCATTTGATCAAAATATTGTGATTTCATAGAATTACCTCAAAAACACCATTCATTCCATTCGCTTGAGTTCATTGTTGCTTGGCTGAGACTGGATAATGGTCAAGGCTTTCCAGAAAAGGGGTTGGTCGAACGTCAGAACAGGGGTCACATTATACTGCAGAGCTTGAGTTGCCACAAACCTCAATGTTGAGTATATGCAGGATTCATCACTGGGATCAAGATCAATCATTGGAAGGAATGTTACTGAAGCTCTCCCAGGGTGTTCACCTTGATGCAGCAGCTGCGTCATACCGGACCATGATGGCCTTTGAGAGTGAAGGAGTAGGGAGGTCTTCCACAACACATCCAGCTGTGATGTTTTGTTATCTGCTGGCAACAGAGCCAGTGGCTGACACATAATAGGTTCATGTATAGGAGGAATCTTAAAGTACTGAATGTTCATGTGACCAACCGCAGCAATATCTGCAGCAGTCACTTGGATCTTTGGAACACGTTTGTTTTGTTGCGTTCCTGGTGTAACACAAGCTATTATACCCATTCCATGGAATGTCCCTGCACCATCAATGGTTGCAACATTGTGGTCGACGTTGTCTGTGAATCCAGGGATCTCAGTCCCTTGCGCCACTGCTGCACTCTGTTCATATTTCATGACATCTGCACACAAGCAGGCAAACCATACTCATGGAGTGTGTCGACCAAAAACTGTGATGTAGAATGGTGATGCATCTGGATCCCTAGGCCAAGCTGAAGAGGTGCACTCATTGTCCTTGGTCTAATTGTAATTATTAATTAATTATTAACAATTAATTTTGGTTTTGGACAAAATTGTTAACTGTTGTCTACCTGTTATGATGGTTCAGAAATATAGTCTCTAGCCTACATAAATAAATAGCCTAATCAGTTCAGCGTAGCTTATTTGAGTTGAATTTTTCCCCACTTGGCTAGGTTTCCCACTTTGATTCAGTTTGTTATTTTCCCCTATGATACTCGCTGTTCAGGGATGCTATCTGCTATTGTGTATAGCCAAATTGGTGCAAAGTGCATTCTGCATTGTGATGTCTCCTATTGGTGAATGTGTGTCTGTCAGCTCTGTCTGGTTTTTCGGCTAGACGTGCTGTGTGCGAGTTAATCGTTGCACTGCCTGCAATTGATAGCCTATCTTTACCAACAATGTCTAATCTTACCCACAATATCTTGCAAACAATCTGTAAATTTACCAGCACAAAATATTATCACCACAGTATCGTCTGTGATTTATTCTATGTTTGGAATGTTGTCTGTGGGGATGGGGGCGTGGGGGTCATAGCCTGACATATTTTACACAGCTCGTTTGCATATTTAAATTCATTTTTTTTTAAAAACTTGTAATACAAAAAATGTTACTTTTCATGTATACTTTCATTCTGGAAAGTTTCATTGTGATAGGAGTAAAAGAAAAAAAATAAGCCCATTTGGGTGTATTGTTGCACGGTCATATTGGCACACATCAAGGATTGATGAGAATTAAACAACTAGGATTTCTTAGGACTTTTAGTATGTTGTTCTGGACACCTCATAGAAATGATGTAGGGTGAAAAAAACAAAATGAGCTAGATTTCCTGGACTATAATGAAAATGATGACAATGAGGTAACCCCGTCTATTTTGTGGTAAACTATGAAGGAATACATAAAAGGGATTATCTCCTACACAACTACTAAGAAGGAAATGTATTAATGAACAAAGACAAATGAAGCTTAGCGTACATTCAATTACTTATCCAATCAAACTTTGCCACAATCTCTCATAGACAATCTGCTCTCTCTTCTGCTGTTGTCAGCCATCATTTTAGACAGAATCTTCACACCCTCCTCCACCCCGTTCACCTACAGCCATTGTATCCAGAGTATAGGTCAAGCTCAACTAAGGCTCAGCCTTCTACTCATCCAGATCATTAGCACTTCTCCTTCTTCCTCTCATTGCATCTTCACCAACTCTACCACCACCAGGTTCCCTATTCAACTATGGATTCATCACCCTCCATAAATCATACGGGGTCTAATCGCCAAAGACTTTTCTATGGAGCTTTTTTCCTATCTTTATTGAAGAGAGTGGTTTATCAATTTGAGAGTATTATTTATCGATTTCACGTTCAGATTTTGTAATATTGTCTCTCAAAACCCTGCCCTCGCACTCAAGTAGCCTCTGTTTGCGCTTAGATTTACTCAGATTTACGCACTCAGATACAATGTTGCTTGCACAGATTTCCTGCTTCTGCTTCAGTTCTTCCCCTTGCGCTCAAGCTGCTTCCATGCGCTCGTGGAATTTCTGCTCTCAGATTTCTGCCCTGCTCTTGGATTTTTTTGTGTAACAACCCTGTCAAAATCCCCCAACCAATAGAACGCCAGGTTTATTGTTGACCAGTGAAATGATCCCTGCCTCCTTGCCGGCATAGTCCCTTTAGTTTTAGAGCGTCCCATCCAGCAGTTTCCACTGTATGTATATGTATATATATATATATATATATACATATACATACAGTGGAAACTGCTTATAGTGATCACTTCTGTCTAGGTCTAATTGATCACTATAAGCGGATAATTATTCAAATGTTGTTTGAAAACATTTTTTCATTGCTGCATCTCGTTGGCTCGTTTTTGGCAGTTTGTCATAATGAGAGAAAATTACGTTTTCCTTTTCTTTTCTCTGTCATGATTTCATTTTGCACGCGTCACCAGCCTCAGGTCACCAGCTGGCAATGGGTGGGTGCTGCAGCATGAAAGTTGAACCAGAATCAACTTTTGGAGAAACGCAACCTGTAATGCTTTACAACCCTGCCATGAGGGAAGACAAAAACATTACTAGGAAAAAAGAGCACATTTCTCTTACTTTGATAACGTTAAAAGTAAAGTTAGGCTTTGCTGACAGCTTCCAGACTAATTTTTAAAAAGAGAGGTGAGAGAGAGAGAGAGAGAGAGAGAGAGAGAGAGAGAGAGAGAGAGAAGCAGTGGTCGAGCAAGCTGGAGAATGGATGAGGAGAGCAAGCAGTGGTAGCAAGAAAGCCGGTGAATGAGAGGAATAAAACATTATCTTAATGTTAATGCAACCGTGATCACTATAAGTGGTTTCCACTGTAGGCCTATATACACACACCATAAGTTACACCAGTTGCTTTTTTAAAATATCGTAGCTCACTTAGGCTACCTTTGTTTTCTACTGTCTTAATGTGTTAGATAAGTTATTTACTTTTGCTGTTGGCGCTTTTCCCATTCCCAAACACTAAAATACAGAAAAAAATGAACATGGCGGCATCCATTTTGTTGTTAGTTGTTGCCTAGCAACAGTGTTCATGTAGTAGGCTACAACTCTTGAGAGCTAATCATATTATCATGGATGTATTCTTGTGCCACGAATATGACTTTATCAATTCAATCTGAAGGAAGTAGGTAATAGCACCATTAAAATAAAATAAAAAAAACGTATCTGAGGTCCTTGACTTTGACGGTTCATGTTGGCCAGCAATCCCCTGAATCATGATGAAGATGACGTTGCTTTCTCCTCCAGCACACCAATTGGGGGGCGCTGTACCATGCGGCTACTATTTTGCGGCTATTATAGTAAACAAAAAAAAAAAAATACAGGTGCATGTGTGTAAATTAACAGTCTTTTTATTCCAAAAGTCATAAAGAAAGCAAGGGAAGAATGTTAAAGCCCTGGAGGGTGGGAGTGGATGAACCCGGTTAAAGAGTACCCGTCCGGACGGGACGCTCTAAAACTAAAGTGAGCGCGCCGGCAGGGATCATGTTATTGATCAACAATAAACCTGTTGTTCTGTTGGTTGGGGGATTTTGACAGGGTTGTTACACAAAAAAATCCAAGAGCAGAAATTCCACGAGCGCACAGAAGCAACTTGAGCGTGAGGAGATCTAAAGCTGGAGCAGGAAATCTGTGCAAGCAACATTGTATCTGAGTGCGAGCACACAGTTTGAGCAGAAACAGAGTAGATCTAAGCACAAGCAGAGGCTATTTGAGCGCGAGAGCAGGGTTTTGAAGGACAATATTACAAAATCTGAACGTGAAATCAATAAATAATGCTCTCAAATTGATATGCCACTCTCTTGAATAAAGATAGAAAAAAAGCTCTATACTTTTCACATTTTGCATTCTTATGTGCATGTTAATAAATATTCTTTTATTATAAAAACATGTCTCTCTTGATTTAATTAAAGGTAAGATTGCAAGAAGCAGAAAAAGAACATAAACAACAGCCGACTCGAGCAAACTGGGATAGAGTTGTGACAGCTAAGATGGCTCTCAACACTCTCTTATAGCAGAGGGCTGAAAAAGCTTTGTTTTTGCAGAAACATAAATTGTGTGAACAGGGAAACAGATCAGGGCCGTACCTGGCAGCATTAATTAATAAATGATCCCAACATAAATCTATCACCAAGATAAAAGGTAAAACAGTTAACTATTGTTTTATGTCAAAGGACATTTTTTCTGTTTTCAGCAAAGATCTGTATATGTCTGAGCTCCCATAGTCTTCTGACACTGAGATAAGGATGAATAGGCTACATTTTTGGAAAGTCTCTCCCTTACTCAATAAACAAATGAGGAAAGAAGTGATTTGGGTATAGAAATAAATGTCAGTGAAATTATGAATACTATTAACTCATTATCAAGTGGGAAGGCAAGTGGTCCATATGGCCTCCCAGTCAAGATATATAAAACGTTTAAGAATACACTTGCCCCCTATTGAATAACATGTTTAAACACTCTCTTTAGATTAAGAGTCTTCCTAGTACCTTACAGTTAGCTACAATCACAGTCATCCCAAAAGAAAATAAAGATCCAGAAGACCCAGCTTCATATAGACCTATTTCAAATCAAAATACAGACTGCAAAATACTAGCAAAACTTTTAGCTCAAAGACACCCTCATTCCAAGGTTAGTATCTCCTGATCAGACAGGATTCATTTCTGGGAGACAGGCTTTTTCTAATGTCAAAAGACTGTTGAGTAGGGTGACCATATTTTGATTTCCAAAAAAGGGGACACTCGGCCCATCCACGAGATAGCCTACTTAAGTGATACTCGCAGTTTACTCAAAGATGCCTTATTATATTATTCAGTTATATTACAAAATAATATCTCTCAAAGACAGAAATTCAGATAGGCCCCTATAGGGGACACATACACACACTAGAGTGTGGCTACCCGATCTGAGCCCGACGGGTCCCGAAATATAAATTATATTCTGGCTTGGATCGGATTCGGTCAGCTTTCAGTGAAAATGTAGTGTAAAAATAAATAAAATCCTATTGTCTGTCCTGTTTATTGCTTGGGCACTGTTATTTACGTAACAACACCTGAACATCACACACACACATTGGCTGCTTGTTTCTACCTCTTCCCTCGCTGGAAGTCTCGGAGCTCCCACCACCCGCCTCTGCCTTGATTAAACGCTGAAAATAAAATAAAAGAGGGAGACAGGTGTCTCCTACTTTATCTTATATTGTTAAAGTTCTCCCTCTCCCCTCGCTGGAAGCCTTGGACCTCCCACCGCCCGCTCCCGTCTCAAACACGGAGGTCTCCCTCTCCGCAGAGCACCCACAGCGCACGCCCAGCCATAGCCTGTGACCATAACAACTGTGTGACACAAACTCAGTGCTTTAGTAATTAAGTAATGTCGGGCTCGGCACTCACACACACACACACACACACACACACACACACACACACACACACATGGAAAACTGGACATCATCATCAATTTATTAAAAAAAACCCGGACACCCCAGACAAGACGTGAAAAGTGGACATGTCCGGGCAAAAGAGGACGTTTGGTCAGCCTCGTAGGACAAAAAGCCTTGCACAGACAGCAGAGTTTTTCGAGTTTTTCAGGAGTATCTAGCGACGAGGTGAATATTTATTTAGGAATGTAAACCATGTTACGATATGTTATAGCTTACTAGTGAGATATAGTTTATCTTTGAGATATAGCCTATGTTAGGAGTGTTTTATTTCTAATTGTTTTGGTAACACGAGCATTAGCACAGTAATGCTAAAATAACACGTTTTATGTGATAGTCACGGCACAGCGCAGAAAATATAGGTTGGTACGATTATAATATATGCATTTCCAGAGTGTTCTTCCACAGGACACAGGGAGATGAGGAAGAGGGAAAGGGAGAGGAGGAAGACCAGGGAGAGGAAGGGGGCGAGGGGGTAGAGGCGGTGCAGAAACGGCCAGGTGAAGAGGTGTGTCTCGGCTACCCAGAGGGAAGAGGAGGAGGAGAGGGTGGCAGCCTTCGCAGCAGCGTGAGCGGAATCAACAGATTAGGCTGTGGGCTAGGCTAACCATTTAGCTGTAGCTCTGGGATAATGTTAGCCAAGGCTAGGATAACGTTAGCACGTAAACGTAGCCATCACTAGAACTTAGACAAGAGAGAAAATTAGTTGCAAACATGAAGCCAAAATGATTTTAAAATATCAGATTGAATTACCTGTCTAGCAGAAAGCAGGCAACCTCCACATCCCTTGTGAAATCCTTCTCCTGCAGGAGTTCTTTCCACCTGGAATAAGCAACGCCGATATTCACTCGAGTTTTGTCCCGTCCTCACTTATCTGATCTTTTTCTTGTAATTGGTGGCGTGGTTTCCCTCTTACGGGGCAAAACATATGTGTGGTCCTCCATTTACAGTGCGACAGAATCAAAGTACAAAGCAGGTTCACGCAGAAGTGCCGCGGATTTCTTCTTATCTTCACCCTAACCGTCTCCAGTGACGGCAAGTTCTAGTTAAATGCGAAAGGCGAAGCGCGTATATCCCTTTCGGCCACTGTATTCAAATATGGCGACGCAAGAGGGCAGCCTCCAGCAGACTGCGCCCTGTCTGTGTATATATAGAGAAATCATTCTAAGGCTATGAGAAAGCTTCCATTTGTATGTGAATTGCATTACACTTTAGTAAATACATATTTATGAAAGCAATAGTTGATATTTGCTAATAAACAACCACGTAAATTACACATTGTAACATTAAATGCAGAAAAAGCTTTTGATAGAATTGAATGGATGTATCTTTTTAAAGTCCTTTACAAGTTTTCTTTTCCTGAAAGATTTATACATTTGGTTAAATTACTTAATACAGACCCAAATATATCAATCAATCAGTGATCTCAGTAAATGGTTCACTCGTCAAATTTCACCATTCTCAGAGGTACAAGACAAGGGTGTCCTCTGTCACCACTGCTGGTAGCTCTTGTTTTGGAATCAGACTGAATGAAAAACTGGTACTGAAACTAAGAATAGCACAAAATTGTCTTGTATGCAGATGATGTCTTGCTGTTTTTAATGAACCCAAACACTCCTTTCCCAGAACTTATAGAGGTTATTAATGAGTTCAATTGTTTTGCAGGGTATAAGATTAATTTTGGAAAGTCAGTGGCCCTACCAATGGGCAGATTAAGATAGAGTAAGCAAGACATCCCATTCCAGATGAACAGATCAGGTATCACCTACTGGGTATTTTTATCCCATATGACCTACAGAAATTAATAAAATACAATGTAGTACCTCTTATAGCCAAACTCAAAAGCGATTTACAAAGATGGTCTGTGCTTCATCTTTCTATGATTGGAAGGATTGCATTAATTAAAAAGAATATTTTACCAAGGATATTGTATCCCATTCAAATGTTGCCAATCGACATTCCAATTAAATACTTTAGAAATCTGCATAAATATTTATGTAAATTCATATGGCATAGTAAAAGACTAAGATTTAAATTTGTTAAGCTGCAGCTTCCTTTTCTTAAGGAGGCCTCTCTGTACCTAACTTTAGGTTCTACCACTGGGCATATCAAATGAGACATATTTACATAGACATATTTCCCAAAAACATACACAGATTTAGAAATGATAGGGTGTGAAATACTATTACCATCTGATTTACCATTTATAGAGAGAACTAGCATGCACTTTTTAATACAAGACAATTACGTGGTTTAACCATTTTAAGCACTGTTTGTAAATATTATGGTATGGAGGGATCCATTTTACCACTTGCGGTCCACAACCCTCACTTCCCCCCCTCCTGCTTAGACACTGGATTCAGGAGATGGCGGGAAGTAGGGATAATTAATATGAAGGATCTGTTCGATGGACATGTGATGAATTTGTTTTTTCAGTTGAGAACAGAGTACGGACTAGAACAAACTCAATTTTTAGAACTGTTCATTCGGTTTCCCACTATAAAAAGAAGGCTGAGATCAGTTTTCCTGAAAAATTGCTGGTTAAATCTGTTTCAGTACATAAAAAGACACTAAGTTATGTGTGGGGAACTTATTAAATGTAAGAAAATGGATACTGAAATGGACTAGATGTTCCTGGCAATTGGATTTTGGGTCCACAATGAGTAAGGCTGATTGGGAAAAAATGTTATTAAATGCAAAAAAGATAACTTGCTCAAGTACTTGTAATGAAACTCAGTTTAAGATCATTCATAAATGCATGCTCCCTGTGTCATCAGATCCAAGTATGATCCTGTTTGTACTATAATCTGCCCAAAATGTAATACTGGCAAAGCTACATATTTTCATGTCTTCTGGGAATGCCCAAATATTGTTGAATTTTGGTATAGTGTCAAAAGGAAAATTGATGGTATGCTGGGATGTAGGTCAACATTAAACCCAGGTATTTGTATTTAAGGACTAGATGAGGGAGATAAGTATGCTGCTAAGTATAAATATATATTGAGAATTTTTTGGTATGCAGCTAGATTACGTATTCTTCAAAAATGGACTGGTGATGAATCTCCAGATGTTTCTCTCTGGTTTGAAAAATTTCTGAGTCTAATTCCATTCGAAAGGTTATCATACATAATTAAGAATAAAATGGCCCGATTCCTGTTCACCTGGCAGCCAGTCCTATTTAGTATAGAAGATGAACTTCAAGTTGGGCTTCAGAAGTACATGGTACATATATGTATATATATATATATATACATATAGAAGGAACACCCATTTTAACAGCTTTGTGGCAATATTTTAGTTGGGGTTTTTTCAGACAGTCTAGCAGCTTTTTGTTGCTGTATAGCTTGGGAAGTGTAAGAGGTGTCTCAGCGTATGGGGAAACATTCCCATATTCAATTATATTAAGGGGTCCAGGACCCCCATGTTTTGGAATTGCGTGGGCTCCATTGGATGGCGACAACATGTGAGGTTTATTTTGAAGAACTGTAACTGTCACTACTACTAAGATATGTCTTATAATACTGCTTCCCGTGAGTGAAACTGTGAACATCTTAACTCATGTGAACATCTTAATATTTTATGTATGTTCTATGCTTGCATAGATTGGGTGTCAATCATAGTGTCCTCCGTACAAGTCTGTTTCCCTCAGGTTAGGGGTTGGTGGGAGGGTGGGGGGTGGGATATGCTACTATATGTATTCATAAATGAATTTCAGGACGAATGGAGTACATCTATGTATTTTCCTGCTTCTGTTTACAGTTGCTGCTTTTTGAATTGTTGAAATGTACACTTACTATGGAACACTAATAAAAATATTTAATGGGGTTAGTGAAGCCAGATTACCAAAATATATCCTAGGTAAGCTGAACTGGCTTTGTAGTACAGGTACCAGGGCAGGTGGGAGATTCCAGTCGGGCGAGGTTGAGAGAGAGAAGATGCCTTGCAGTGGAGTATGAGGGGGAGGGAGGCTGCAGCTTTCATTTGTTTGGTGTTCTATGTGCTTCAGTTTCATGTAGTGTTGCTGTATTTCTTGGGTTCAGTTTTTGCCTTTGTTCCAGTAAACTTTTTGTTGATAAATGTCTTTTTTGGACTACTCCTGTTAGTTGACCTGGTTCTTCAGCGTTGTGTTGCCAACCACCTCATCTGCCCTTTCTATGGCAAATTCTACTGTTATTTTTTCCCCCAAGTTAACTAAACAAAATTTTATTTTATTATGTCTAGTTATCCAGTGATGGCCACTCTTTATGTCTTACTTAACTCACCTCCATTAAATATGATTTTAAAATGTCAATTTTTCAAACCACTGGTGCAACAAGGCTCATTACCTGTAGCAGCTGACTGTGAAAAGGTCATCAGGGCTGCCTTCAGTTTTTCTGAGACTGACGAGCTGGTTTCGGCACTTAAATACTTAAGTCAAGTCTTAAAAAAACACAACTTTGGATTCTCACAGTTAGGACTGACATACTGACACTCTTCTTGTTGACAAATGCCATGTGCAGATCCAAAGTAACAATAAACTGAAGTATTAACAAGCATATTGTATATATGTACAGCTTCATATATCTGTGCCGTAGAGCTCTATTATTGTTAAGTGATACACACTGTTGCAGCAGGGTTCGCATGACGCTCCTGTATTTGTTTTGATTTTATTACTCATTCTAGCTGTCAGCATCAATTGCCATACATAATTTTATTCAAGAGAACCTGATAACAAAACATAACTTCATAACATAACAAAAAAGTTAACATAAGAGAACATTAACATGTTTAAAACGATGTTTTGGGCTTCCAAAAGAACTTTGAACCTTCCCTTAGAAAGTTATAGCCATTTATCATAAGATTATAAAACTAAAGGTCTACACATTCAATAGTAACTAATGTGCTTGGAGCTGAGAGCCACAGACAGAACAGGGAATCAGGGAGTGTTGAGGTACATTGTTGGTTTGAATCTGCATGATGGAATTTGTTGACTTTAATAACAGTAGAGAATTACATGTACAGCAGCCTTTGAGAGTTTCTCCTGACTTGACACGTTGGGTTTAGGGCTACTTTTAGCCTTAGTATGTTCTGTGCATATGGTTGCCAGCATTTTATTTTAAAATTATAAACGGTCTGCTATCAAATGCTCTTTCTCCAACCACTGTCTACTTGACATTCTACAGACTGTTCATGCACATTTGTTTACTTCACTGAGGAGACAGGAACTAGAATTACTGCCCCGTGGCTGTATGCCTCCATGCACCAGTCAAGTTTCTCTTACAATTTAAATCCATATCTTTAAGAGAACATGGATGCTTCACACCCATTGTTTCCCCGACAGCACAGAAGATCTATACAATCGGCAGTTTCAAGGTGGGCACCAAAGATGGCCACAGTGACCTTAACCTTTGACCACTAAATTCAATCAGTTTACTCTTCAGTCCAAGTGGACATTTGACCTTTGACCAGCAAAATATTATCAGTTCATCATTGAGTCCAAGTGAATGCCAAATTTAAGGAGATTCCCTCAAGGTATTCTTGAGATATCATCTTCACAAGAATGAGAAAGGCAAGGTTACAATGACCTTGAACTTTGATCTATGACCATCAAAAACTACTCAGTTCATTGTTGAGCCCAAGTGGACATTTGTGCCAAATTTGAAGAAATTCCCCTGAGGGCATTCTTGAGATATTATGTTCACAAGGATGGGATGGACAGACAATCTGAAAACATACTGTCTCCGGTCGTGGCTATCATTGGTGCGAAGACATGAAAATGGTAAGTGTTGAAAGTCTGAACAGATCTCTGGTGTAAAACATCTGAAATTTTATTTCAAAGCTGAATGAGAACCACATTTTTTAGTAAACTAACTGTATCAGAAACTACAGAGGCCAGGAAAACTCTTATATTTGTACATGGAATGTAAAAACATCATTGAAACAAGGAACCATAATGGCAAACTGTACTGATTTAAATTATCTAATCTTTAACAAATGCAATTTATTGAATGGACAGTGGAACATAAAAAGTGAACAGCACTCCACTCACACATATTGTTTTTTTCCTCTTTATCAAGACAGATTCCACATCAACCCCCCCCCCCCCCCCCCATTGCCATATCACCTATCTACACCACCTGCAACAAACAACAGTTAAAAAAACAGACCCATAAAACAAGAATCCTCACTTGGCATCCAGCTTGGCCATTTCCTGAAGGTATATTCCAATACTCTCACTGTCAAACAGAACAAAGTAAATGTTTTTCAGAGAGGAGCTGGTGGATGACACAAAATGGTTGGAGATGGCCTTGAGGATAAGCTGGGCAGCTGTTTGTTTTGGGAATCCATTCCTGTGAGAGAAATTCAGGATGTGAAATGAACTTCATGGCAACAGCAGTTAGAGTACAGACTAGTGAGGACTTATGAATATAAGCTGCAGCTAAAAGCAACACAACAAATGAGGGTGCTTTGAAATGTCATCGTAAATATAAATATAACGTAAATATAAATATAATCTGTGAAAACAAATCAAAATCCTCAGCCCACTCTATTGCTTCTTAGCACTTCTAATAGCCTAACCACACCTAAATGAATTCAACCAATCAGAGCTGAGGAGTCTCTAGCGCAGCTGTAGCTCACTGCCCATGAACTGTGGTCAAACTGTCAAACTAAGCAGCACTGATCAAATATGTATCAAAATACTGTCATTGCCTTGCCTATTTCTCAACTCAAATGTTTTCAGAGACATATCTCTCATATCGGTTTGGCTTAGGGCTGTATGGCTTAGAAATAATAACACCATATTTTTAGGCTTTATCCTGATGCACAATATGTATCACAATATTTTGGAATCTCCCCCAAAGTAATGCAGTCTACTAAAACACAAAATCATTAAATGAACTTCAGTTTTACAATAAAGCAGCTACTGTCATAAAAAGGTTAAAACAAAGTACTGTTTTCATTAAAAACAAGTTTAAGCATTGTTATAATTAAATAAAGCAGGACTATTGGGGCTTTTATTTTGAAGCACCCAGCTCGCCTTGGGCTGGAAATGTTGATATTTTTGCTGTGAACTTGAAGCTTCCAGTCAACAGTCAGATGTCAGCAGTTAGCACAAAGTTAAACTGTTGATGCTGCACCTTTAAACATGGCATGAGCTGGAAACACATACACAGCTTCTCAGTTTATATATATATATATATATATATATATATATATATATATATATATATATATATATATATATATATATATACACACATATATATAATATATATATACATATATATATAAATACACACACACATAGTATTTGCAAGTCGCAGTGGTGTGACGGTTACAAAATGCAACTAAATAGTGGCGGTCTGGAGCCCTGCAGATGAAAAAACACAACTTGCTTTCTAACGCTCATAAAATGATCTGGATGGTTGAAGGATTGTGTGATGTGTATCATGTTTGTGAGTCTGTCTTTTTTGTATGTGTGCCAGTAAGAGGGAGAGAGAGCCAAAATGCTGAAGTGAGTCTCATGCCGCTGGCTTAAAAAAATGACATGACCATTTCGACACATATTTCCAACATTCATTATATACATAGGATATAGAGCAAGGCGTGATACATCGAGCATATTGCCCACCCCTGGTTTAACTCTAAAATAAGAAAGTTGGTCGGATTGAAGGATTATCATGCCAAAAAACTGCACAGCAGTTTATAATGACACAACATTTTACATCTCTGTAATGTTGTCAAGGAAGCATTTATCTTTTGTCGTGACAATTATGAAATGAATACTAAAAATATGGGGTTCTACCAAAAATGTGAACTTGCATGTCTGTGATTGGCCACTACGGTGTCTTGTTGGATGATGGTGTATTGTTTAACAGCAAAAGTAGAGCTTTGAGAGAGGGGGTGTCACTGCTGGAGATCTGTGGTGAGCTGTAAAGTTTAACAACTAAGAGGAGGAGGAGTGTTTTCAGTTCTCTCACAGGCTGCATCAGTGATGGTTTTTAAAATGTATTTTGCTGCTTTAGTTAATAGCCATCACTCACCATTACTTCTTACAGTAAATCCACAGATAAATTCATGTCAGAATATATTTATTAGAGAATTCTGGTGCTGGTATATAAAGTCACACAGTGCCAAAGTGTGGAATGACAAGTTGGGACTCCCATTGCTCCTGTTTGCTCACATGCTGTGTTTGGCTGGATATTCATTTATTCATCAAAACTCTAAGGATAAATATAATAACTTTCCCTGGGCTGAGAGGGAAAACAGTTAAGACTGAGCTGATCTGCGAAGAATCCCCACAACATGTTCTACATAAGAGATGTATGATACATTTATCACAGTGCTCTGCATGTTTTACCTTGTGCTGCTGGAGAGTTCACATTAATCTGACTCTGCTGTGTTGAAAGTAATAGGGAAGATCAATATTACCAGCAAAACTCTTTCTTTTCCTGCTGAGTGACTGAAACAAATGCACAGGCACTTTCAAGTTCAAAGGCATCTGACACTCACATTACCAAGCTATCATACAGACTGTGAACCTGGCGTTCATTCTTAGACTTCATGTCAGAGTATATAAGCTCTAGTGAAGTGCCTCATCATCTCTGAAGTGATAAATACATTAGCACACTGAGAGTTTGATGCGAGTCCTGTGTCAGAGTAGAGCTCACCGTCCAGCTGGAAGTGAAGGGAAAGCCACAGACTTGAGCTTCTTCTCCTCTGCAGCTGAGAGGCAGTTCTTTACAGTCTTCTCTAGCTGGTCCTCACACTTGTCTGAACCCCACTGAGGGACGTTACAGTGGATGATGAAGCGGGCTGCCATCCCACTGGCCTGGCTAACTGCCACTGCAGAGTGAAAAGACCCAAACACTGAGTTTGACAGTTTAACCCTAACACACATACCTTGGGTCTCAAGAGAGCGGGGTCCATATTACACCCTGTTCACTAAATTCATTTAGGCCCCTTGTATTCTTAACTATTTGTTTGTGACTATTTGATGCTGTTACTAATGTTGGAAGTGATTGTTTTTCTGATGTTTTCCTTCCAAAAGCTGATATGGTCTTAGAGACCCAAGGTACGTCAGATTGTTTTTTTTATTTTTCATGGTACTGTTTGAAGTAGCTGGAACGTTCTGTTTTCCTGTTGGGCCTTATTGTGTCTCAATGATGCTACAGATTAACCCTGACATAAGAATGACTGAGTTTATGTGTTACTGCTTCCTGTCACAGTAACATGATGATGCAGCACTGATGTGTCAGGTTCACCTTGTCACTTTGATTATTAAGAAGCAGAACTGAAGCTGTGTTTCATAAACAAGGTGTCTCATAAGACCTAAGGTTGTAGTGATGTCTGGGTTTGTAACACAGGAAAATAATGGGCTTCATGCTGCAACTACTTATATGAACACATTGCTCTTAAGTAGCACATGCAAATGTTTAAGAGAACTTGTCTCTGTCACTAGTTATCGTCAGAATTTTAAGATTCGTTAAGTTTAGAAACATAATCACTATTACCATGTCACTTATTTTTTATTTTTCAGAGTAAAACAAATGAAAAAGATGTGCAGTATATGTGTAATACTTTTACATCTAAATAACTGTTATCAAGCCACAATTCCTTTTATTTTGAAAGTCAACAACACAAGTTGAACCTTTGACCCCCATTGTTACGTTCGTCACTGACATGGAGGACTCCAGCGATGAAACTTTGCAGCCTAAGGATGAGATGGCAGCTAACACTGAGCTTAAGACACCCAAGGGGGACCTTTTTTGAGGTTTTATGCTGTTGGAAGGCGCATGTTAAAATGTTTCCTAACCTGATTGAATGTTTTCAGCATCCCAGCATCGAGCACAGCCAGTCAAAGAGACTTTTCCACTGCTGCATTTGTAATCAGGTCAGTCAGGTCAGGTCAGGTCAGGTCAAGACTTTTATTAATGGATGTGGGCAGGTGCGGCTTTGACTTAGACATAATGACAAGTAACAGGTTCTGGTGCTGAGCTTTCCGGGTATGGGAGAGTATGGGTTTTCAATAATGGACCCGTGCAGGACTGTGCTCTGAGCCCTGTACCAGTGGGTAGGAGGCACTCATTACTCTACCATCATTTCTCAGAGTGTTGTCAGTTATGATACTTTTGAGAAATACCTCTTAAGCTTTAGATGGTTCATAGGATGGATTTTACAATCCTCTTTCGATGATTTTGGGAGGCCCAGAGCTGTCGTACAAGTCATGAACTATCTGACAGTGTGCCTGTCTTTCTGCTGGGATAACATCAGTTGGAATTTAGAATGTGATACACTCATCTCAAGTAACTCAGAGTTTTAATGTTATAAAATCAACTGAATCAAATAATTATGTAGAATTAACAGTGTGATTTGCATCATGGCAAATTTACTGAGGGGTAAATTCTATTTTTTTTTCTGGCAACTCAGGGAGGAACCAAACCCCAAAACCCAGATCTATGTGAAACCTACTGGTCATTCAAGGTTGAAAAAGACGAGCAAAATACAAGATTACCTGACATCTAAAGCACTCATGGACAATAACACAGGGGTGGGTGAGCACATTTCTCTGCCTTCAAATTGTAGTGCAACAGCAGTTTGCTTTGAGGTCTGAAACAACTACTGCTGTATACATTATAGCTTTCCATTAAAAAACAACCTTAAACAGCATCTCAAACAACAGAGCTGATACAGTTTTCCATGTATGAAATTTAGTCCCGAGACTGTCGAGTCTGTACCTGACGCCACCTCCAAAGGCCCTTGTGCTTTCCGCAGCTCCTTGACTCCCTCCAGGAACTCTCTACCTCCAGCTTTCTCCAGGGCGTTACCTGAAAACAAAACAGGAGCAGGTGAACAGAGGGAAGACTGAAAACTTGTTTTTAAGACATTAAGAAACAAAACATGTCCTCACCCACTCCATCTTTGAGGTCCATCTCTGCATTTGTTGGGTTAATTATCCCCTCCACTTTGATTGTTCCAATTTTGCTGATTTCACTCTCTGTTAGTGAAAGCTGTAGATTCACAAAGTCACCAACACAACGTGAGGAAATAGACGCTGTGGTTTTCTTTAAGTCAAAATGGACACTGTGAATTAGACTGACATGTTGTTTGGCCTTTCACCAAAAATTACAGTGAGCAGACACTGTTGTCACTCTCATGCTTACATATTAAAATAAATAAATAAATAAAAAGGGGGAGTTTTTCCTTATCCGCTGTGAGGGACCAAAGGACAGAGGGATGTCATATGCTGAAAAGCCCTCTGAGTCAAATTGTGATTTGTGATATTGGGCTTTATAAATAAAATTGAAAAAAAAAAAAATAACATTTACACTGGTTGTCACTTAGAAGAGCTTAACATCATTGGTTCTAATGGATCATATCACATATCAGCAGCTTCAGTTCACAAATAATAGCACTGGTTTTCTGTGAGTCTAAAACACGTATATTACCTTTTGTCCAAGGAACAGGCTCTTTGCAGACAGGATGGTGAATCCATCTCCAGGACCGTCTTCCACTGTGGAGTTTGGTACAGACTCGTCTGTGCTCTTTGCCAGATGGGAAAAATGGCACATTAAAACCATAGTTTGCTTATAACAAAGAGTACACTGAGTGTAACAGGGTCAATTATGCAGCAGCAGTATGTGTAAAAGAAAATGTACATTCGTTATTGTGTTATAATTACACAAAGTCTGTGTAACCTTAGGTTTATTTTATTCATATTTACTTTATTTAATACCTGACATGTTAGGCCTCCGAGTCAGTTATGTGGAGACTGTAACCCTACGTTTACTATACAGTGTGACACTGCCCTCTGTAACTAGTGTCTCCGCGCCTTTTCCTCTTCCCTTTTGTTGTTGATCTCCGTGGGAGGGCCCTTGCAGTCGGGAGAAATTTCTGTGTTTTAGCCTCTGTTATTTGCATTTAAAAGTTTACGGGCTAGCTTAAAATAGTTGTGAAGTACTTACAATACACTAGAACATATTTCTGTGTCATTTAATTTGTGTAGGGGTACGTTTTATGGAAGACAACGTTACTGACCGGAGGATTTTGTATTTATGCTGCTTTCGTCAGGTATACTATGCCCTATTTTAGTTTTGTATTATTTACAACGGCCCTTTTGTTGTTGATCTCCGTGGGAGAGGGGCACGTTTCATGGAAGACAACGTAACTGACTGGAGGATTTTGTATTTATGCTGCTTTTGTCAGGCTGCTTCTGTCAGATTAAATGGAGACTGCCTCCAAAGATATCCACGTCTGAGTCTCTCCCTCAAACACAACACACACAACGCAGAGTCAGACACCACCGGTTACATGAATATCATGATGTGTCATGGATCAAAAAACGACTTCCAATGCTTTATCAAATTCTTGGCTTTTTCATGATTTTTTTAGTCTAAATGTTTTCAGCTCTTGTACAGATGCTGCTAATAAATTTAACACAGATGCACTGAGCAGTGGGGCATATTTTGTTGAATGAAATACAGGTTAAAACACATTGGGTCTCATTCATGAAACGTGAGCAGAAGGAATTTGTGTGTAAACTGTTCGCAGACGGATATTTACGTGCATGTCCGCATTCATCAATATTTTAGTAGCTCCGATCTTTTCGTAGCTACTAACAAAATCTACTCCTGCTCCTGACCACTCGTAGTGCTTGTGTAAATTTAGTAAAGCACATAAATATTGCTTTTTACTATTGGAAATGACAAATTTAATTCGTATTGCGCTCTGTTATGTACACAATACACAGATGCCTTTGAAACACGTAATCTAAACATGACAAAATATTAAAAATATAACACATTTAGTTAAATTATTTGGCAATTAGCAGGTTTGAGATCCAGGTTAGGTTCATGATTGTGAATTATCTATGTAGGCTAAATCGACTCAACAGATTACACGTTCTTTCTACACGTTGAATGATGATAAAAAAAAATATCCGTAAGGACAGCCGGATCACAGCCTCTTCGGCCTCGGTGCCTGGGTTCAGCAGGGGCAGCAGGTGGAAGGAGAACGATCGTTTGAATGAATAAATCTGATTTGATAATGATTAATTTACGTTGTATCAAACAGAGCTTTAGGCTATTAAGATTCAAATAATTTGAGGACGATGCATACAGACTGCTGTAGGCTATATGTTATGCGTATCATTTGTTAAAATAAATGTTAAATAGCTCTACATTCCGACAGCCATCACTGATTTAGAGTTTATCCATTACGCACATAACATCTGTGGTTCCCGTTCCCACTTCATTCAAAACCCCACAAATGAAACTTCTGTTTGTTTGGTGACTGCTGTATTTTTGTGTGTGTGCTTATGCGTTTCTTTGCCTCCAGTTTCATATCAAACCATTAACGCTTCACCTCTGACATGGTTCTTTGTACTACGGAGACAACATTAACAGCATCTGTTACCTCCCTCCAGGCCTTCGCTTTGCCTGTCCCTGCCACATCACCACTAACTGAAGAAAGTAAAATGTTTTCCACATGTTTTCCACTTCACCCAAAATTATTTCGATCTCCGCTTCAGAAAAAAATCTCTCTTTCTTTCTCTGCGCCATGACTGACAGGTCGACAGGAAGCACCTACACCTCCTTATATGGTGGTCATTGGCTATTCATGGGCGGGGATTTATGCTAATTGCTGATTACCGGGAGCGCGCTGTCACTTTACAATGGATTGGCATTCATGATCATACACACGTGTTTACGATCAAATCTGAGTTTCCCGCGGCGTTCCTGAATCCGAAGTAGGTTTTTAGTAGAGTAGGCTTTTATGTGCAAATCTACACACAGATTTACTCATTTTTCATGAATGAGACCCATTAAGTGTGGAAGTTCATTCTTCACTGTGAACATAGTTGTTTGACAATATACTGAAGGTCCACTTACCCTTCTCTGGAGCTTTTAACCAAATCTTAAGGTTTTCTAAAGCACGTTTGAGACAGAGTTCAGTTCCTTAACTCAAATTGAGGGTGGAGCTGCTCGATTGTTTCTACCTGTTCTGGTGAACTGAACAAATGGGGATGACAACGCACACATTTAAACCCTGTTTCCACCAAAAGTAACCCTTGAGACAGGGTCCATCCAGCACTCCCTGTATTTCCTCATCATCAGTGACACAGGGGGAAGTTGAGGTTGCACACTGACATTTTCTGAACCAAATACAACAGGCTGGAGTGAGAGTCTCTCTCCATGGGATATTTAAAAATAGCGAGTTTTTGTGCATTTAGTCCTTTTAAGACAAGCGCAGTTCACATAATTTGGTCGAAATTAATATTTAAGTTAATACTGTAAGAGCCAGTTATTACTACATCCAAGAGAGACAAAAAAAATTAATGGAATGGTCAAAGTTGTGACATCGAAAATTTTAGGTGAGCTGATGGATTCCCATCATTAACTCATACACTGCATAGCATTACAAGTAAACATTTCAGAATCAGAATCAGAATCTGGATCCAGTGTTGATAGTCCGGGTGTCAGAGACATGTCTCACCAGCTTCACGTGCTGCCTCCTGTCAGACAGGAAGTCAGTGATCCACCTGCAGGTGCAGTCAGGCACACTCAGCTGGGAGAGCTTGTCCTCTAGCAGAGCCAGGATGATTGTATTGAAGGCAGAGCTGTAGTCCACAAACAGGATCCTGGCGTAGGTTCCTGGGGAGTCCAGATGCTGGCGAGTGAAGTGGAGGGCCATGTTGACAGCGTCATCTACAGACCTGTTGGCTCTGTAGGCAAACTGCAGGGGGTCCAGGAGAGGGTCGGTGATGGCCTTGAGGTATGACAGCACAAGACGCTCAAAGGACTTCATTACCACAGAGGTCAGGGCGATGTGCCTATAGTCATTAAGTACTGTGGTCCTTGGCTTTTTGGGGATGGGAATGATGGTGGAGGTCTTTAAGCAGGTTGGCACACACCGGAGACAGCAGGTCGGTGCAGTGCTTCAAGGTGGCCGGAGAGACAGAGTCTGGTCCGGCTGCTTTGCAAGGGTTCTGCCTCTTAAGGTGCGGACACACCAAACCGACATCAGAGAACTAGCGGCGCCGAAAGCCAACTGCTGCGTCGTCTACGTCGCCTCATGTCGCCCTGTGTCAGTTGCATTTGAACACACTACACAGACTACATCCGACAGCCAAGTGGCATGTATGTTCTGCGCTTGCGTGAGAGAGAGCGTAGTGAGAGTGGTGCATCCTGACAGCCGAGGTGTTACCTATCTGTGCAGCCAAGCACCGCAGCACCTCCACGGACTATTACATTCAGACGGTTCCGGTGTTTCCTCTGCAGGCTCCACTTCACTCAGCTACCTAATAAACCCGCTGCAAAAAAAACTAAAGAACTCATAATTGATTTCAGGAAGCGCAGCAGGGAACATCTTCTACTATTCGTAGGGGATGAATGTGTGGAAAAGGTTCAGAACTTCAGATTTCTTGGCATCCACATTTCCAATAACCTCACCTGGTCTGTTAATACCACGGCTACGGTGAAAAGGGCTCAACAACGTCTGCATTTCCTGAGGCTTCTGAGAAGGGACAGCCTGAATACACAGCTGCTGGTGGTATTCTACCGTTCTGCCACTGAAAGCACACTGGTGTACTGCATCACAGTCTGGCACGCTGGCTGTTGCGATGGACAGGAAGGCTCTGCAGAGAGCAAAACTGCCCAAAAAATCATCGGCTGTTCTTTCCCCTCCCTTGAAGACATCGCCAGTAGCCGCTATCTCAGCAGAGACTCAACCATCATCACGGACTGTACGCATGCTGGTCACCATCTGTTCCACCTTTTGCCCTCTGGGAGGCACTACAGATCACTCAAAACCTGGACTACCAGAATCAATCACAGCTTTTTTCCGACAGCAATACGCACCCTGAACAGACTCAATAACATACACCACACACCACTAATGCTCCTTCTGTGCATTACAAATAATTGACTCTTCTTCTCCATGTGCAATATTCTTGTTCTATTGATTGATTTTATCTATTTCTTTATTCATCTTTGTATGTATGATCTGAGATGAGATATGTGAATCTGGCACCTAACAGAGCAGCACTTTTAAATTTCATTGTATTGTTATCAATATAATGACAATAAAGTCACTTTGACTTTGACTTGACTGTCTATTCCACTGTTAAAGAGGTGGTTTCATTTCAGTCATTACAAACTGCTCTGATGAGTTTCAAACTGAATGTAAATATGCCAAAAACACTTAATTGTCCTCTCAAAAGTTTAAGTATGGAAGCAAATCGTGACTAATATTTAAATTAAAATGTATATGCAGGAATGCTTTTTCATTTTAAGAATGTGGCTGCATTATTTCACTCATAAATAAAATTAATCATCAATCATCCTATTTGCATTTCAATTTTCTTCTTCAAGATTGCTCATTCTTTTACTTAATTAAAATTTAAAAAAAAAAAGTATTTTGAGATTTAATTTTCAAAATATGCCCCAGCAAAAAGATACCAAAATTCAATTTGAAATGTAAAATTTGAAAATTAATTATTAATTCTTCAAGACTGCTCATTCTTTTAAAGAAATTTTTTAAATGAAAAAGAAAGTATGACTAAATATCGTCGTCAACGTACCTTTATTACATGACAAAAACGGGACGCAACGTAAATGGTGGTCATGTGACGATAACTATAATTAAATATATAACGCAATGTTGTTAACGAATAAAAACGAGACTAAATGTGGTTTACAAAATAAAACCAAAACGAGACGAGATGAAATAACGTTATAATGTTTAGTCGCGTTATTATTCTTTTTATTTCTGTTTCCTAGGCTGTGCGTCACACTGCGCAGACGGATTACAGCCGTGACAATATACAGTATAACATCACTCACTCTCATGTGATATTGCTTTTATACAACAGTTCAACAACAGCTTAAACAGCAATGCTGAGTAAGGAAATGTTAACAAAAGGTGATGAAATAAATTATTAGTATGTTACGTAGCTCCGTGAAAAAAAACCCAGTTCCCCCAGTCTGTTGCAGGCAACGCAGCACACACACCAGGAACTCACAAGCTACTTTGTATTTACATCGATCTGCAGCTGGTTAACTTTGTACAGTTCGGCTGATGAAACGTTGGCAAACCTGGATGTTGGCACGGCCGGATTCTGCTTCCACTCTCCCTCATCCTCATCAGATGATCATTGATAATTCCTGAACATGTTCGCTTCATTTTTGCTCCTCTCCAGTTTGTCGAGGTCAGCTGATGTTACACAAACACAACTGGAGGTCTGCACAGAAGAGTACTGGCTTTCCTTTTCCTCGTCCTCTCCTGACGACCATTCATAATTTAATTCAAATGTAATTTTGGGGAAAATATCCATCTTCTTGGTGTAACGCTAGTGTCAGTTTGTGTCAATGTAGCGAGTGTGACAGTTGGTTAATTAACGGCTGTATTTATATTTATAACACCTGTGAGCGGAGTGATTATACTGTTACAAGTCCCAGTGATGTTATACTCTATATCATCACTCACGGAATGCCTCTCGTCCAATCATATTACTCGGTCGGAACTAACTGTTGTATAAATAAATATATATTTTGCTTAGCCTGGTTCCAGACCATAGACCCGCCCACTCAACTGAGTAGGCTTGCATCTCTGGTCTGGCATACTGCAATGAATTTGCGATTTATCTCGTCCAAACAATGGACGGACCAATGAACGCCGGGGGTGGGGACGGGTCTAGCAATTAGCCAATCAGCGCCACGCAAATGGCGACCGCTGCAGATCCTACAGACCACATTAACGATGCTATTGAGGTATTTCGCCACTATTCGCGTTAATGGAGGACCAAATTAAGGAAGCTGCTAAACTGGATTTAACGGCTATGCAGCTGGGTGTGCACGACGACGGAGACATTTTAAACGGGCAATGCTCGCTTGTTTTCGGCACCCCTGAGGCATGGATACTAATGACGTCAGATTCTGGGTGAGTCGTTGATCTCTACTGATTGGTTAAGGAAAATTCAAATTCCCTCCCCCTTGTAAATCGACTTCAATGGAGGCAATGTTGGACTGAAGGTTCTGGGAGCTTCAGTCTGACACTCGGGCTATATTTAGCTCTAACTGGGAGCTAATTTAGAAAAGAAAATTTTGATTTGGTTATACTATACTAGGTACTTATACTATATTGACTAGGTATAATAGAATTGCATTACTAAAAAGAGACTAAAATAAAATAAAAATTTTATGACTAAAACTTGACTAAAATGTCATCAGTTTTCGTCGACTAAAACGAGATGAAAATAGTCATGGATTATTCTGACTAAAATAAGACTAAAATGCTCAGACTTTTAGTTGACTGAAACTTGACTAGACAAAAAAGAGTATGAACGTGACTAAAACTAATAAAACTAAAATGACAGTTTGACACAAAGACTAGACTAAAACTAAAATTAAAACAGGCCACCAAAAACAACACTACTCCTGCGCTGCTCAGATTGCCACATCATTTTCGAATTATGGGCACTATTTTGCAGGGCAGACCACGAAAATGAAATAGCAATGTCTTCTTTGTTTTCTTTTTGGTTATGGCATAAATTCTGCAGTCTTGAAGAAGAAAATGCAAATGCAAATAGGTTGATTGATTATTCATTTTATTTATGAGTGAAATAATGCAGCCACATTCTTAAAATGAAAAAGCATTTCTGCAAATGCATTTTAATTTTCAAATTTTACATTTCAAATAGAATTTTGGTATCTATTTGCTGGGGCATATTTTGAAAATTAAATCTCAAATGACTTTTTCTTTTTCATTTTAATTAAGTAAAAGAATGAGCAGTCTTGAAGAAGAAAATTAAAATGCAAATAGGATGAGTGATTATTCATTTTATTTATGAGTGAAACAATGCAGCCACATTCTTAAAATGAAAAAGCATTTCTGCAAATGCATTTTAATTTTCAAATTTTACATTTCAAATTGAATTTTGGTATCTTTTTGCTGGGGCATATTTTGAAAATTAAATCTAAAAAGACTTTTTCTTTTTCATTTTAATTAAGTAAAAGAATGAGCAGTCTTGAAGAAGAAAATTAAAATGCAAATAGGATGATTGATGATTAATTTTATTTATGAGTCAAATAATGCAGCCACATTCTTAAAATGAAAAAGCATTTCTGCAAATACATTTTAATTTAAATATTAGTCATGATTTGCTTCCATATTTAAGGAGCTTTATGATTTTAACATTTGTCACATCCAATGGTAAATTCATTAAAAGGATGAGGCTCAAAGGTAGAGCAGATCGTCGACCAATCAAAAGATCAACAGTTCGATCCCCGGCTCCTCCAGTTTGTGTGACTAAGTAGCCTTGAGCAACATAGTGAACCCCAAATTGCTCCTGATGCTTCCTTTGTTGTGTGAGTGTGTTAAAAACTGAGTAGCAGGTGGCACCTTGTACAGTAGCCTCCGCCACCAGTGCATGAATGTGTGTGTGGATGGGTGAATGTGACTCGTGACTTTTTTTTTAATCATTCAAATTTGGCTGGGTGCTTATTAACACATTTTTCTGTGGTGTGAAAAACTCATTACACATTTAGTTTTACTTCATCTGGGCTTTAAAGGTTCAGTGTGTCAGACTTAGGGGTATTTAATGGCTTCAAGCTGGATGCACTATGCGTCGTTCAGGCCCAAAGGGTTAAAGAGGACCTGCTCCCTATGTAGATACAAACAGCTATTTCTAAGACAACAAAAGCACAACGATTTTTATTTTCAGGTGATTATACACTAAAGAAAACATACTCATTATATTAGCATATATTTTATGTTTGCCAATATGTACCACTAAATCCTACACATAGGACCTTTAATATAGACATTGGTAATCTTTTTAGGAAGCTAAAAGTGAAGTTTGTTTTTTATTTTACAAATAAATCTTGCTTTACTTTCAGTGCCAAGAAAAACTTTGTAAAGGCTTTTCTGTGTGTGATTAATTATGGTGACATATTGCAGTCTCCTTTATTTCGTGGAGCCTTGATTCAGTGTACCATGTATTTCTATGCATTCGCTTCTATGACTTGTTGAGTTGGACATCAGCAGCATTGGTATATTTCTATCAATAATGCATCTGGGCAAACCTCAAGCTTCCCTCTCTATCCTTCCCTATCTTAGTTCTGTTATTCACCGGCTGCAATCCTCCAAGAGGTTGCTTCTGATGTACCCTGTGTTTGACAGATCTGGGGAAAACTTCCATTTTCCTACTTAGCACCTTGGGTATGAAATAATCTGCAAAAAGATCTAATAGAAACTTTTCTATCCATTGATGGACGCAAGGGCATTCTGAAGAATGTGATAATGGAGGCATCTGGTTGTTTTTCTTGAGAGGCCTCTGTGTTAAATAGCTGTTTTTCTGTTTTGTTCATTTTTGTATATAGTGTCATTTATCATAGTTGCTCAAAGTGTGGCCAGTGAGCTAATGATGAGATGCTACAGGGATGCTAGTGCTGAAATTCTGGTGGACAACTTTATACTGAGAAAGTGAGATGGAAAAGATAATTTGCTTTATATGCCCTCTCATTTAGTCATCAAAAGTTTGAGTCTCCATGTTGTTTATGTTGTATGTTCAGATGTGGTAATTTTGTGGGGCTGACAGTGGCCAGGTCTCTCTGCAAAGGGAAATTTTGGTTTCTCAATGGATCTTACTTGTAAAATAAATAAAAAATCAGTCTTTAAGAATCTGATAAGTATTTCATTTAAAGCATATTGAGGCTATAATTTAGTATAATGTCCATCCTGTTGAGTTGACTGACCTTTGGCTTGCGGCCACGTTTGCCTTTAACCTTTTTGAGGGATTTGGCTGGTTTCTTGTTCTTTGAGCGTTCTTCCTGCTTCTCCGGGAGAGACGCCTGGCTGTCCGCCTTCACCCGGCCTCCTCTCTTTTTGGAAAGCAATTCTGGGTGGATCCGAGGCAGAACCCCTCCATTTGATATGGTAACCCCCCGCAGAAGCTGATGGAGGAAACATTTCCAAAACAGAGTGTGACCATGTGCTGTCCTACAGCATAACTTATTTCTTCACAAGAGTATCATTCTCTACAAGGACGTGTGACTTTTCTTGTGCAAACAAATGTGAAATGACTGTGGATATTCAAAGGTGAGTTTAACCAGTGTTGGGATACTGCTGAAATATTAGCTATACACACCATCTGCTGTCAGCTGAAACCTGAAATACTCCAAGAGACTTTCGGTCAACTTATCATGAGATGACAGTACCTTGTTTCTTGTAATTGCAGAATCATAACTAATCAAACCCAAACATTACTTGTTTGGGCTGCACTGTTACATTTATTAAGCCCAGTTCAGACCCAAGATTCATGATGAAACCATTTTAGAACGTTGCAGAGAAAAGTTGCAGTGGTGTGAACTGGCTGGCCGACTGATGGCGTCACCTGCAACTCAATTAGTCAAATCGCCAGTGGTTGGTTTAAGAACGTAAAGCACATCACCTGTTTCAACAGCCAATTGGCTTGTAGTGAAGCCTGCTGGTCAAGTTATAGTGACTGCAGACGGCGTGTTCGCTTGCTGCAGCAGGTGCTTCGTCCCCACTAAGCCCTCTGTTTCCTTCCTCACTGTGTGCTGGTGTTGGATGGTGGGTTACTGCTGTTGTTTGCTGTATGTGCTTATGTCCCCCCACACACACATTCTTTTTAACTGATTAATTGGCACTGCATATTTACATTATTGTGGCGTATTGATGATGAATACAGTTAATCTGATGCTTCTTTTGTTTCTGTTTTTCACTGTTTCATCACTACTTAAAATGCAGCTGTGGCCAGTAACTCACTATCCTCATTCATATTTTAAGAAGCTACAAATTATATATATTCTGCCACAAAATAAGCCTGAAAAGCTGGAAATCAGAACGGAAGCACAGAGAGTTGTTGCATAGAGATCATAGAGATGATACACTGTCTCATCTAGTTGCACCTCTGTGAACCAGCAGGTTCTAGAACATTGCAGAACGGCGCATTGCAAGTAGTTGCCTCTTTCAATTCGTCTCACCACACATCTTTGGTCTTAACTGGGCTTAAGAAAGTTGTTAATGTCTTGTGCATTTTATACATACCGAAAAAATATCCCAACGTGTCCGATATCCCTGGAAACTTTAAAACCTACGCTACAGTTTAACATTCTGCAGGTCCGCACATAACTCAGCTGTACAGCATGTGTTTGTAGTGACAGAGCCACTGGTGCATCAGGCAGATGAGATGAGGTTAAAGGTGCATCAGGTAACCTGATCCACTGGCAGCTCCAGATGGCAGAGAAGGACATGTCTTTGAATATTGACGTTTTCTTTACAAATGCTTTGTACACACTACAAAACATTTCTGTCTGTTCTGAAAGTCACTATGTCACATTAGGGGATTGTCGAGTTATAAAATCATGCTGTGACTTGGCAAATAGACATGACACACTACACGATGGTCCACACCAATTATCTCTGATCATCTTTAACGACGTGTGTGATGTCATCAGGTTATTCTTGTCCTATTTTTTATCATTATTACTATTATTTCAGTCTCTGTGGTTGTTCTTGTCTAAGCCGAAATGTTGTTGTAGTAACGTAAAAAGTGTCAGCAGATGGCAGGAGCTACATTTGTAGTACAGTATGCAAACATACAGGTCACTAAATCCTCCACAACAAGTTCCTGCAAATGTTTCACAATAAAAGCCTTTTTAGAAAATGAAGGGATTCTCTCAATCATAATATTTCCCTTTTTACTCTGTGTGGTAACATCCCTCGAGGAAATATCTAAAAGTCTGGGGTGTTGTTGCCGTACAGTTGTCCACGGCAGCCAGATCGCTCTGTGTTCCTATTGGTCAAACTGACAGCTGTGACGGGAGCAGTCGTGAATGAAAAGAGAGCTAGACTTTCTGTTGGAACGTTGTGATGCTTCCTAGACGCGGCTTTGAATGTCGATAACTATGACACACTACACGAGATGAAATGATGGATTGTCGTTTACCATCCATGTTGACAGCGTACGTCGCTGCTTTGGGCTAGAATCGGGCTGATATTATGTAGTGTGTCCCAGGCATTAGACATCATGCTTGGTAGCATCACTAATTTAAATGCCACTTTCTGTGTGAATACACTTTTCCACCAGTCACCAAACAAACAATTTCAAGTTGCACTCCTCAAAGGGGAACTAAACCCCCCTCTCTGGGCATTACTCCGCCCACAGCTTGATTTAAAAAAAATTCAGAAAAGATAGGTGGAACTGAGGGAGGAGGGGACAGAATGGTTTTACAGTAAGGGGAGGGGGAGTAATATGGAGTTAATTTTGTGTCTTTAATATGCAATCAAAAAGAATGGATTTGAAAACAAAAAAATATTGTGCAAACAAAATTATGATTTCAAAAATACAAAAAAATGCCCATGAATGAATGAAATATATTTGTGATTAAAATTGTATCTTGATAAATCCACAAGTTTTGTTTACAAACCAAAATATTGTTCTCATGAACCACAGATTCGTTTGCGTTTCCTGAGTTTTCGTTTGCTTTTCTTGAAGTTTTGCTTGCGTTTCTGCATGACTATCATGGGCGGGACCTCCTCTGAAAACTGTAAGAAGCCTCCTGATTGGTCAGTCTCACTCAAAGAGACGGGTTGACAACTTCCGCCCCCACAGTGAGCCGGTGGTAAGGGAGACACGGAGAGTGACAAACATCGATCATAACAGGTATGTTTTGCGTAACTTTACTGTCTTATTGATGCTATTAAGTTTACACTTGTCGCTCTTCTGGTGCTTTTTATTCCTAACCAGTAGAGATAGCATTATCAGACATTAACACTCATAATTCAGACGAACCAGCTTAGCGCTCTGCGCTCGTCAGAAGTTACTGACAAGCTTATTACTGCCCTGGCTTCAGTGACAGTTTGATTCATCTCACAGATAACAGCTTATTTATGTATAAATAAATACACTTTAATTAGATATACTATCAGAACAAATCATCAGGTGTGTGTGTGTGTGGATCATTTAGTCATTCCTGCAATACATTAAGTAAAGAGTTATAAAAGGGGGCATACTTTCACTGATCTTCATCCATTAGTGTTTGATCATAATCCACTTGGTCTCCTGAAGTTGCATAAATGACAGACACTGTATTAATCACTCTTAGTGGTACCTGAAAGCAGTTAGGTTACTGAGGTACCTGTTATTATAACAGTTTTTACTCATGGAGATTAATTTTCCTTGTCTTCACAGGAGGATGGAGAACCATCCTGATGGACCTCAGGGTCAGGTAGTTTTTTTCCCTCCTCAATTTCATGTACATTTTATCATAGTATTGTCATTGTGGGTGGGGGTGGTAAGAAATAAACTATACCTTCTCTGCATTGTTGCCCAGTAGTATAACAAGCACGGCAGGAATAGATCCTTAATGACACATGTACTCTGCATGATCACATAACAATGCCATGCATCTTAAATTCTTTTACAGTGTGATCGGCGTGCAGTTACCGAAGCTGCTCAGCATTTCATGTCTCTGCTCAGCAGAGTAACCCCCAATTTCCACCAGATGCATGTTGGTTGTGTCTGCGGTCCGGCACGGCAGCGGAGCCGATTAGATTCAATTCTAGTCAATGTGTGTGTTTCCACCGGCTCCGGCAGTGCTGCGTTCCGGCTCCGTCTCAGCTCCGGCAGTCCGGAGGCCTCCGCAACAGATACGCAGGACTTCTATTTTTGCAATTCAGCACAGAGCAGATCGTGTGGGACAGGAAGTCGTGCAGAGAAACACAATAAAACATCCGGTTATTTTTCAAAATAAGATACACAGTGTTCACGGCGGATCATATTTCCCTGCACTACACCTTGAAAACTACATAATGGGCAGAGGCAGGCCTGAGGTCAACAGGTCAGAGGTTTTCAGATGTCATTTCACCCTGTTGACACTGTGGATGAGGAGATATTCATCATGGCAGTGCACCGAGATGTCTTCCGGCGGAGCTGCACCGCTCCGCACAGCAAACGCAGCCGGTGGGTATTGACAGACGGCGGAGCACGCAGCGGATAACCAGCGCTGCCGTTCCGCAACGGACACGCATCCAGTGGAAATCCGGGGTAATACCTGAAGGACAGGGTCAGAGCACCAGTAGGGAGAGGCCAACAGTGGTCCTTCAGATTTTGTTTGCAAAGTATTTTTTTGTTTTCAAATCCATTCTTTTTGATTACAAATTAAAGACACAAAATTAACTCCATAGAGTAAAGGGAGGAGGGCAGGCTTTAGTGTGGATGGTTAGTGATGTCATTCGCCCCGAAAAAGAGTCATTCGCCTCCAATGTAATGAAATGTAAATTCAAACGTAGTAGCCAGGTTTCAAGCTGTAGCGGGCACTCCATACCATATTTTTAAAATAAAATGTAGATTTTCAACAGTTTGCACTAAACTGTCAAGATTTTGAGCAGGATCAGTCAGTAACACTACTATACAACCAGAAACAATCATTATCAGTTGAAAAAAATGGTTTTAGGGTTTTGTTACTCTTTAATATGTTTTATTTCCAGTGGATCAAATGACTGTGTGTAATGTGAAAGGTAAATAAGAAAAACATCGTTTTATTGTATTTGAAAGGCTGTTGCTGCTCTCACTGGACTACTGAATATATTTGTAGTATTTTCTGGCCATTTGCCCAAGCTCGCTTCTATAATATCACAGGTAACATACAATAATAATTCATTATTGTATGATGTTCACTTGCATATGAAATGCAGTATGATTCTTTCAAACCATACCAAAACATTACCATGTCAAATTATGGTTTTGAAATGAAACCTGTGGTGCGTTAAACACCAAGTTGTGAAAAGCAAGTGCATGCTTTTTTAAAAGGGTGGGTTTTTTACCTGTCACTTCTGAGCAAAGGCTTTTACACGGTGAGTCCATTTTTTGCCATCCAAAATTGTTGCACGTCTAAAAATAAATATGACTTCATGTTGTTGAATTAATCATGTTTGCACACTGACTGCAGAACTTTTGTCCGTCATTAAAATTTTCGGAACAGGTAGGATTTTCTGCGTTTTTGCATCCGTCAGAAGCCTTTAGAAAGTTGTTTCACCAAGAATCAGTGAAAATAATGTGGCAGTGGGACACAGCCACAACAAGACAGAGGAAAGGGTCACACAGAATCATTTCATAACTCAGATAGCTCACTTTCAACAGGTCAGATAGTAATATTCAGGTGGGTAATGAAGAGGAGAGGGATGTGGACTGCACACAGAATGTGGAGAGAGGGAGGGAGGACAGCTCCACCCCTTCATGCAGCTGCGGTGCCCAATGCAAGACAGGGAGAGAGGTGACAGCCAGATAGGTAACTCCAGTGAAAAAAGGCAAGGGAGGAAATATGTCTTTTCATTTTGTCTGGTATTGCAAATTTTGGCAACAAATAGAACAATAAAACGCATCAGACTCTGTGCAAGGTTTCTGTGTGTAACAATTTTTTTCAGACGGATTACAAAAATGCATCCTAAAAAAACAGACTCAGTGTACAAAAGCTATTACACCTCTGACACACCCACTAAATGACAGAAAACATACTTAATGGGGTTCAATCGTGAAACTGGAGCAAAATGGTGCACACCCATTGAATGTGTCCCCAATTGACAAAGTAAGTTGATAACCACATTTGTGTTAAGTGTTATCTCTGACTGGGGCTTTAGGTTTTGTTGTGTTGTGTTTGTGAGTACTGTTACCTGGTTGAGCTCCTCATCATTGGCCACAGCCAGCTTGATGTGCCTGGGAGTTATTCTGCCTTTCTTGTTGTCCCGTGCTGCATTTCCTGCCAGCTCCAAGATCTCAGCTTAGACAAGAGAAAACAGAATGTGGAAAGTACCCATCAAACATACAGTGTGTGTTCTGGAATTTATTTACCTCCCACTTTGTGACTCCCAGGGCATCAGTAACAAGAATACAACAGTCAAGAAGTTTAGACCAAACTTTACTACCAACAGTAAGGTGAACATACAGGGTTCCGCAGACAAACTCCTGGAAAAGTCAGGAAATAAGAAAAACTATTTTCCAGGCCTGGAAATGGTTTGGAATTAGCAGAATGTTTTAGAATATAATGTAATAATATAATTTTGAATATACATTGTTTAGGCTGTCGTTAAAAATATGTTGACAAAAATTTCAGAACATGTTACACAAATAGGGACTGTAGAATCACCATTGTCATGTGATGCACTTTGGTGTATGCAGCTAGTTGGCAACAGGAATGTCTAATGAGTGTGTAAAGTTAGCCAGTGCTAGCAGTTTGCTTATGTGCAAATACCTGGGGAGTGTGTGTTTATTAACATATGGCTTATGAATGACAAATACAATGCACGGCTCAAGAATGATGGACACTCCAGCTGCACTGGATGTAGACTCAGTCTGCACCACAAGGTTTGACGGTGGAGTATGGTGGAAAACAGATCTAGTGAGCCAAGCTGAACGGAAAAGGCACCACAATAACCAATAGGCCACTCAAGAGACTACCAGTGTCTGCACATTTATTGCAATGATTTGCCTACCTATTAGGGATGGGCACTTAAAGAAACTTCCATATAAGTGCAATCTGAAATTCATTTATTGAACAACCAAGCTTCAATTAACCTATTACACCATAAATTTAAAATTCACATGAGAAAAATCACCTGTTATGTTACTTTGCATAGGTTAGGCACAGCTCTGAAGAACAGTCTCAGAGTTGCTCTTCTGAAGGTCAGTTTAACGTCTGCCTGGTTAGCACAAGCTAACACATCAGCTGTTTAAAGGTCCCAACAAACTCACATCAACATTGAAATGGCTGAACTGTTGTTAAATCCATTTAATAACTTATAGGAAACATGTAGCAGTGTGATGCAGTTAGCCCTGTCACTGCGTGTGAGTAGGCAGACTCTCACTAACTGTTACTAACTCTAACTGTTCCCTTACGCTCCCACGGTCTCATAAACAGAGAGAGGCAAGGATATGCTGAGTAAAGCAATATGCTACACACAGCTCTACAACAAAATAGGATTAAATATTAAAATGATACATATAAAAATCATGTTCAGATGTGGGACAGTCAGCAGCAAGTGCTCTTGAACACTCTAAATGAGTACTTGAATACTCATGCCAATCTCTATTACCCATTTTAACTTACTTAATCAAAGTCATGGAGATGAGGAAAAGTTATGGAAAAGTTTTCAAAATTTCACTGTTAAAAACGTACAGGCGTTGGATAATAACCTGGACAATCTCCACTCCCATATCAGTTTCCAACAGGATATCAGGAATTTCAATGTGCTTTGTGTCATAAAAACTTTGCTAAATCTTGAAATACTGGACATCGCCATTTAACCAGGTGACTCTTTTTCCATATACCAATGTGACAGAGTAGAGGACTCTACTATCATGCTATCATGTTCCTGCTCATTTGATCTGCAGTTATTGCCACTTGAATGCAGGCCACAACTCACCACAAGTGAAAACAGAGTTCACACAGAGGCTGCCATGTGAGATCTCCGCAACTGCTCACAGACTGGTCCTGACATTGCATTCACTGCCGCTGGAGATTTCAATCAGGCTAACCTTAAGAAGGTTATGCCTGACTTTAATCAACTCATTGACTCACCACAAGAGGAATAAGGACTCTGGATCACTTCTATACACTGTTCAGAGGCTGCTACAGAGTTGAATCTGTAACCCCTTCAGTAACCGTGACTGTGCAGCTGTCTTGTTGAGACCAAAGTATGTAAACATCCCCCCAGTGACGTGAGTGGTCAGGTAATGGTCAGGCCAATCAGAGGCCACCCTGCAGTCTGCACTACACAATGCAGTCTAGAATAAGTTCCAGGACAGCACCATCAACGCCACTGATGACATAAATGAACTCACTGAGTCTGTGGTAGATTTAATCTGTAAAACTACAGAAGCTATGTACCAGAAACTACAGTTAAATCATTCCACGATCAGAAACCATGGATTTACCAAAACCATCCAGGATGGCATAAAGAAAATTAGGAGTGCAGCCTGGAAACATGGGCAATTATAAAGCAGCAGCCTACAATGTAGGACACACAAAAGGACTAAAGTTAAAATGAGCTGATGGGATCAAATTTCATTGGAGTTGTTAGTTGTATAATTCCATATCACAAATAAATGATTAATTGATTGATACTGTGTATGCTGTTTCAGACACTGAAGCTAGTATGTATGTAGCTTGAATCATGTGATCACCCTACCTGCCAGGTACTCGATGACGGCTGCCATGTAGACAGGTGCCCCCATGCCAATGCGGTATTTGTGTGTGCCGGTGCGAAGGTACCTCATCATCCTTCCCACAGGAAAGATGACACCTGCCCTGGCTGAACGTGACAGCTTGGTGGCCTTCTTTTTTCCTCCTCTGGCTGACATGCTGCTCTGAACACAGAGTACAACCATAGCAAGTGGATTGCAGACATAATATATGCTACACATACAGCAGTTTCCATATTGTGAGGGGTTAGTTCTCCTGAACTGAAAACGATGTGGCATCAGTCCACACTGACAGTTATGATTTTATTTGTCCAAGTTTTGACACATCTGTCTCTGAGATTCCAGCCTAGCACAAAAATGGAATTTAGTTTGTAGTGGTCACAGCATTAGCACTGTAAATTTATATTTTAATAATGTATCAGGAAGATCTCTTTTCAGAAACAGTGCCTCTGTTATGTCTTGATAATAATGTTGCAACTGTATGAGATTGTCATCGTATAATAACTGTCTCAGAAAATAGAGCAGTTTCACTGTATTATACAATTTATATTATCATCAGTCAAAACGACCCCTAAAGGAATAAAAGCAGAAGGGTTCTTGCTGGTTGAACAAACATTAAAATTATTATTAATTAAAACCATTTTGTTAATGGAAGTGTATAAAGGTCTCCCCTCAGAAAATAGCTAAAATAAAGAGGAGATTTACTGTCCAGTTGCCTTTTTTTTCAGTATCATAGACAAGCAAATGTACATGGTGTGATAACTGTCAACTTTTATATTGTGGTGTACTGTGGAACCAGTATATTGCTGCAACCATACTTGATAATTTAAAGAACACACTGGAGACTGTTTTCATAGGGATAATTTCTTTGTTTGAAAATAGTTTTACTGAAGACACCTTTCTAAACTAAATTCCACGTTTTAAAATTTAAAAATCTAGACAATAAAACCAACACAGCAAGTCAGCATAGATCATTTTGCAAATCTCTGGCCACCTTTTTTGTAATTAAAATCAATCGATCCTTTAATAACAATAAATATCTTAAGTTAATACCAAAGTGCCACACACCAGTGAAACTCAGACTGCTAGAGTATGTCCATAATTAAAGAATTTTACTATTTCCCCACGAACCCCTCTGCTTAATAATTTATTATTAATTAACAATAAACTGCATCGTAGTGTACATGTGTAGGTCTTTACCTTCACAAATGATTTGAGCGTTGAATTAAATGTGTAATAAACTGACCACAGAGTAAGACAAGTATAACTTTCATTTTTTCGTCTTTTTCAAATGCAGTTTGTTGCCATTTGTTTAAATAAATTCTGAATAATCAGTGGAACGGATGATAAACTTAGACAGGTATCAGCTCACGGCTGACATCCTCCAGTAGGCCTACTCACTTACACGGATGATTAAGAAAGCATAGGGGAATCTATAAAGGCGTAACTGAACAATGTCGTACTAGGAGAAAAAAAAACATACGTCACGTCCACTATCAAGGGTGTCATAATGTCGGCCAGTCCTTTGTGTTTGTGTGTTCTTTTTTATTCTCCTTCTTTTTCTTTCTTTTTTTTTTTAACAAACCATATGTTGACCAAGTATGTTAGGGAGAAAGGTTATCATTTCACCCCGAGCTTCCCATGCAAACAAGTTCGAGCAGTGAGCGGTCTGATAGGCTGCGGCCTGCAGCAGCGCCGCTATAACTCACCGAATTTACACGTATGCGCTCATTAACACAGGAGCTCACCTCTTGCGGTGAAGGTGGAGAGATATTTAGTGTGCTGCTTGCGATGTTCCGCGAAAGAACCGAATGGAAAAAGAAGGGAATGTGACCGGGGCTATGTAGGCTAATGTTACTGTAGACATATAACCTTACAGTGAAGCATGCAACACCCCTTCGACGTAGCTACGCAGGCATTAACATCGACTCTTCGGTTATTTAAACTGTGGAAAAGCCTGATACGGCAACGCAAGCCTAAACACAGAGGTGCTTTTATTAATTAGCACTAATTCAACCGGGGAAAAACAAGCTAAGGGTTAATGTTAGCTACGCCTGCTTCGTTTTGGCTTAACAAAATCGTTACGTTCACATTCCGCGAGGCACTTTGGCGTGTTATTGTACAATAGAGACATAAACCACAACGACCCGTTTCTTCAGGAAAGCCCCCGCCCGCCCCCTTCTTTTTCATGTAGCCTCTAACACTGTCATCACATCAGACATGGAAAGTAAAGCGCCCCACTCAATCCGGATATGCGCCGAGGCAGAGAAAATAAAAAAGGTTTCTAAGTTTCTACCTGTTTGTCCGCTTTTCACGCGAATAAGCGCGGATGAGAGATGCTCCTGCACGGAAGACCCCCCCGGTGAAAGACGAAGCGCTTTGTTTTGGTTCTGTTTATTTGCTGTCCTTGTGCGTAATCTATCTTCCCAACCTTACAAAAAAAGGCACAGAGCAGGCAGGAATAGCGCAGCCTGGTTGGAGGCTGGCTCTGTGCTACTGATGCTGCAAAGGGGAAAAATTCAGTAGAGGGAAAATTCAGGGAAACGCCCCCCCCCCCGGACCCACACACACTCACACATGACTTCAGCAGGGACAGTGTTGATTAAAGGATCGCAATGTGGGTAGCGTTGTTTTCAACGGCAAAGCAAATCTAAATAAAACCTATATGAATACAACAAATTCTCTTCGGAGGTCCAATAGAACCCAAATCGTATCCTAAAATGACCTCTCCCAAGGCCTTAGAGTATGTTGTGTATATTCCATTGAATGTGTTCAGCTTTTCAGCCTCCCAGGCAGTTTCTTAGTGATTTACTGTGGGCTCTAAGTAAAATATGAATGAAACTGGCATAATTCCAGGCCTAACATCTCTATTCCTTGAACATGCAGAGTGTCGGAAGTAAGAGTGCGATGATCCTAGCAGCCTGCTTCCAGGGGTGCAGATGGGATTTTTGAACTGGGGGGACCAAGCTGTCAGCAAATGATTCCGACTAAATTAGTTATTTTGTGTACATGTATATATATATATATATATATATATATATATATATATATATATATATATATATATATATATATATATAGAATCGTGACTTTTCTAACTGAATGTACAACATTGGTAAACAAAGGCCTACCTGATCAACACTAGCCATACATGATCAAACTGTTTCTGGTTACTCAAATAACATTATACATAAAAATAACAACATTAAAGATATTCAGCTACAGCCTAGAATGCTGTTATTTTACATTTAGCCTACTTCAGGTAAGTCCAAATGCCTTCTTATTATTGTGAGACTAGCCCCTCACATTACAAAACAAATATTTGCCACATCTGGGAAAGTCAACAGGCAACAGGCATAGGATATTTTGGTTCTTGAAAAAATGCTGTGATTATTTTTCTTTCTTCTCTGGCTTCATGTGGCAGAAAAATCACCAGCTCAGTCATTAGACAGTTGTATATGATCACTATGGTTACTGCTACAGACACAGGCACAGCTATCAACTCCTCTTAGGACCCCCGTGCCTTATGGTGCGTTACAATTTCATTGGAAGTTGGAACTCGAAGCTCCGAACAACGTAACCTCCGAACTGAACGCTTCCCAGTTTAAAAACTGGGACATGGAACATGGAATTCGAAAAAAAAAAAAAAAGTACAGTTAATGAAATGTAACAAAACCCCAAACGTTTATGCTTGTAGATGCTAGATTTCAATGCTTTTCCAACTTCAAAACTCCGGGGTGGGGGGGACGGATTGGGGTCACTATAAATCTGGGGGGGGACATGTCCCCCCTGTCCCCAGTGCCATCTGCTCGGATGCCTGCTTCATCAACAGAGAAATCCTAAGAGCTGAGAAAGCCTCAGCAGCCAATCACATTACTTGCCTCCAGCTTTGATGTGTCAAAGCCAATACATCCATGAAGGGGATCTATTCAAAAAGGCTACAAATCAGTCAAGTGAGGCAAGTAAGTCAAGGAAAGGGCTGACGGCATCAATAAACAAACAATAAACATAATAATTAACACAAACAATAATAATATACACAAACTCAACTTTCTACAAGGCTAACTAAAGTTTACAACTGGTTGTTTGGTAACACCAAAAGGAACCAATGAGGAGATAACTGCTAGTAAATCATTAGTTAATCAGTCATCAAATTTTAGTTAGTGTTTTTTTGTCTCCCTCCACGTCATTATCTTTTGATTAGGCCTACTTACTCTTTTTATGTCCCCCTCAATAAAGTTATACATTATACTGAATATTTACTAAGTAGTCCTGAATTACAATTAGTTCCTTCACAAAAAAATCCCCCTGAGACAGCAGGATTCTTGACAAGTGTTTTATTGTTGATGTCATCATGTTAGCAGATCTATTTGTTGTGGTATGCCCTAGCATTTTTGCTGTTAGCATAAATGCTAACATGGTTTGTCACAGGATACACTTCACTCATCTTATGTTGGACACGGTAGATAGCAGTAAAAGTAGACCTATTCAACTGTAGTATACGGGATGCTAAAGTATTCTACTGTAATACACCAGCACACACCTACAGGGAATTTATTGATTGATAGGTGACTGAAAGAGTGATTGAATAGGCTGTTAGCATCACAGATTAACCTGCATGTCTCTGGATTGTGGGAGGAAGCTGGAGACATGGGGAGAGCATGCAGGCTTCGCCCAGGGGGGCTCCCCTGCCCTGGGTTTCGAACCACCCACCTTTGGTCTGAACTAGACACCCTCTTGCTGTAAGGCGACAATGCTAACCACAGTATCACCGTGCCACACCAATGTATATCAAAATAATAAAATGGGCTTTTTGATGGTAGTGGTTCTAAGCTCCTGTCAGTTGAAACTACTTCAAATTTGATTTGATTTGATTTGATTTATTTGGATCCCCATTAGCTATGGCAATGCCAAAACTATTCTTCTTAAATGATTAAACAATGTTCAAAACAGGAGCGCTTCATGGACTCATCCTTGGTTAGAGGTGCTCTTTGGACAGGGACACAAAATGCATATTCACATGGCATTTTCACGGTGACATTAAAAACCAGTTTTTAATGTCACTGTGACAATGCCATGTGAATAAAGGCATTTTATAGATTTAAAGATAGTGCCTTGGACTTTTCTGTGTTTTTTGTATACTTCAAATGATTGTTTGGAAAAACTTCCAGTTGCAACTATATGAGCTCACCTTGTCTCACATCCTCAGGAGATGATGAAGTACCTGCTGCTCCTCTGTTGCCTGTGGCTGTTTCTTAAACTGAGGGCCATACATGGCACATAATGTTAAGCTTGCTAAGTGCTATTGATAATATATGTAGATACACATAATGTTGTTGCAAGGAGGCTGATAATTTTTTCATGCACCAATTTGACAGCCATTATTATTATCATTATTAATATTATTATTATTATTATGACAGACAACCCCCTTTTTTAAAAGACTTTCTTTAAGATAAGATCTCATTTAAAGAAAATACCTTAATCTTACTAGAATGCACCAGTAACACGTGGGAAAAAAATCTTTTAAATGAAATATTTGTTAACAGGCCAAAAATTAAACTGCAGCCTAGTGTAAATTTTGTATTTCTAAAATAAATATTAAATGTTTTAGTAAATAGATGTAATGATATGCTGGCATTTGATTGCATTGTAATTGAAAAGGCTGTTTTAGGCTGTGGGGGTTTCAATAAATAGGCATTAAACTGAGGGAGGACCTCTGCTCAACCTGGCCAAGTCTTGGTTCAGGTGCTGGAAAAACAACTAAAAAGTCCACAGTGAAAAAAGGGGGATTTCCGCACATTTAAATTTGCACTAAAATTCACATTTATTGCTTAGCTTTCAGTCAGTAAGACCTTCATCAGAGCATACAACACACACAATGAACAGGCAGGTTAAGACCTTCTGGGGATTGTAGTTTTCAGGTGTAGGCTGTGAATTCTACTGAAGGGACCTAAATTAACTGAAAAAGAAGTGTAACACCGTGGATACAGAAAAACAAAAAACAATCACAAAGTATATTACAGTAAAGTGCCACAAAAAGGTATCACAGGTATAAAAAAATACCTTAAAAAATATTCTTTTTTAATAAGATGGAAACCCTTGATTTCCAAAAAAAGATCTCTGATGTCACATGCTGTGCTCTTTAACTAATGTGGATCACCAAATACGACCATGATTTCTTGAATTATAAACATCCTGTAATTCCTGTATACTACATGCTGCCTAAAATACATAAAAGCTTGATCAAACCTAAAGGCTGGCCTATTGTAGCCAGTAACGATTCTCTTTTGGAGCCATTGTCTAATTATGTTGATTATTTAGAGGCTTCTCTCATATGTTCAGGATTCTACTGATTTAATCAACAAGATTTCTACATTAAAAGACGTAGCTATTGACACCATTCTGGCTACTTTACACGTTGAAAGCCTGTATACAAATATCTCCCATGACAGAGGTCTTGAGGCTCTTGAGTATTATCTAAAAGATTGCACTGAGGAAACTCTTCCTCTCAGCATATTCATTTGTGAGCTGGCGGCTTTCTGAGTTTTTTCTCCTTTAATGGGGACTTCTTTCTACAGAGTAAAGGTACAACAATGGGCTCCACCTTTGCCCCGGAATATGCTAATTTGTATGTGGGGTTTTTTGAACAATAGTTTTTTTTTTTTTACATAAATAGAAACCCCTTTTTTCACAAAATATCTTTACGCTGTCTTTTGCATTTTCCAAGGGACCAGCAATGAATAGTGTGAATCCTGACCTTAAATTTTAATTGTGACCATAAACGTGTGTCATTTTTGGATATGTGTATTGAATTATCCAATGGAAGCCTCATCACCACTGTGATGATCCCTGTGTCATCTAGGGGTGTGTCTGCTGTGACTTTGTCAGGCCTGTCTCTCCCAGGCTGACTTGATTGCAACTCAGTGCACCTGGGCCTGCTGTACCGAAAGTGATAAAAGCTGTGCTCACTCACTCTCTGCTTCTCCCTACAGGCAACCACTCTGGTCTGGTTTGGTGATGTTTTAGTTTCTTTGCTTTCATGCACTCTCCAACACCTATACATACACACTCTCACACACCCAACATTTAATACTCACACATAATATTGATATCAGACATTCACAATCCATATGTTGCTCTTATTTAGTTATTTGTTAATTTGGTCTAATTTGGTTTGATTTGTTTCTAATAAAATATCCTTTGTTAACTGTTAATCATGGTGTGTCTCCCTTTTGTCATGGCCACTTGAGCCGGGTCGTAACAAATGGGGGCTCGTCTATTGAGTTTAGGTTGTTAAAAGTTTGTTTTTTATGCCTAGGTGGAGGTGGGCACATGGTGTGTTGGTGCAGCTAATTAGCTGATTTGATGCTGCTGTGTGTTGGCTTTGAGCTGCATGTTTGTCTCCAGAACTGTTTTGGCTTTTGTTTGCTCTGGTTTTGGGAGATGCATCATGTGTTTTGTTTTGCAGGAAGCATTAGTGTCCATCATGGTGACAGATTGTTGACTGCCATTCAGTAAAGTGAGTGTTGCTGTCTTAATATCAATCAATTTCAATCAATTTTATTTATAAAGCCCAATATCACAAAACACAATTTGCCTCACAGGGCTTTACAGCATACGACATCCCTCTGTCCTTTGGACCCTCACAGCGGATATGCAGTGCAGAGGTTTCCCTGGTAGGTTTAGTGGAGTTTCCCCTTTGGGTTTCGTCTGTTTGTTTTTTTTCATAGTGTTGTGGTGTCGTGGTTGGTGTCAGCTGTCTTGGGGGTATATCCGCGTGATTTTGGGGGTTGCCTGCTTGCAGGTTGCTTTACAGGTCCTTTGGGTTTCAGTGCATAAGTACCCGCCGCAATCCACATGAAGACTAGGGGTGAGTATAGATAAGTTTTTGGTTAGGCAGTTAGGAGGAAAATTCTCTAGTGGGTATTGAAGTTTGCCCCACTGTGTGTCTGTCAGTTAACTCATTACTTTCTGATTGGTAGAGTGTGAATTATGGCTTCCTTAGCTGTTTTTTTTTTTGATGTTCCACTATGGAGTGGTGGTTGCAGGGTCAAAAAGGAAGGATGAAATTGAAGAGACAGTGTTGTCATGTCTGTTTGATCAGGGCATACTGCAGAAGAGTGAGCTTGGTGCAGCTGAGGCGGAGTCAGTAGCTGCACGGGGGTCTGCGGCAGCAAGTGTGCAGGCAGGTTTGTCTTTTGAGCAACAGAGAGTTATTGGCCATGCAACTTCAACAGAAGCAGTTGAGGTTGGAGAATAAGGAGAGGGAGAGGAAGTTTGATTTGGAGAAGCAGCTTGAGTTGGAGAGGTTGCGGCAAGGCACTGAGAGAACGAAGATAGAGTTGGAGCACACCAGGTTGTAGCTTATCAGGGAGGGCAAGCTTTCTCCAGGGGGGTCTGGATTAGAGGGATCCGGACCCTTGGCTTCTGTGCCGAATGGTACGGATATTATTGCTAACATGCGTTTGGTGCCGAAGTTTGATAAGCGAAACCCTGATATTTTTTTCACTCTCTTTGAACGTGTTGCAGATACAAAGAATTGGCTGGATTCAGATTATGAAGCAGTGAAGTCAGCTGTGTTAAAGGCATGTGAGCTGGTCCCAGAAGCCTATGGCCAGAAGTTTCAAAATTGGGTGAAAGGCGATACACAAACGAATGTCGAGTTTGTCCGTGATTTGGCGTCCCATTTTCACCGTTGGTGCTTAGCTGCAAAGGTTGACGATTTTGATGGTTTGTGTGAGCTGATGGTTATGGAGCAATTCAAGAATGCTATCCCCCAGCGTGTTGCTGCTTATGTAAATGAACAGAGGCCATCCACAACACTGAAGGCTGCTGAGTTGGCTGACAATTTTGTGCTAACACATAAGGGCCGTTTCACAGATGGGCGCCCTGTAGGGGGTTCGAAAGATGCAGATGACGGCAGTGTTAACTCCCATGGTGGTGCTAATTTTCCAATGTCTGGTCCTTTACGTAAGTCCGCATCAACGGGGCAACTTGTTGGGGCCAGGGTCTGTCACTACTGCTGGGGGGAGGGTCATTGGAAGGATCGGTGTACACTGTTGAAGTCTAAGTTAAAGTACCATGTTCCAGCTATGCTTTGCTCTACAGTTTCAGTTAACAAGCCAGTGTGTGTGGAACCGAGTGTAGGCTCAGTGGCAGTGTCAGATAAGGTATCAGTTAGTATGGATTCAGTTATTGGGTCTGGTTTTGAGCCCTTTATTGCTGATGCTATTGTGTCATTGGTTGGTACTGATACGCGTGTTCCAGTCAAGCTACTGCATAACACGGGTGCTAGGTACTCATTTATTTTGGAGACGGTGTTGCCCTTTTCACCTGAATCAGAGACAGGGGACTTTGTATTGATGAAGGGGACGGAGATGGGCTTGATTCCTGTGCCGCGTCATACATTGGTGCTGGATTGCGAGCTGGTGCAGGGCACTTTTCCTGTTGACGTGCACCCCGCGTTGCCACTTGATGGTGTGGTTATGATTCTGGGCAACGACCTAGCTGGTAGTACCATGTGGGCCAATGTGCCCCCACCTGTGGTGGTGTCCAAGCCATTATTGTCTGGGGTGCTGGATGAGGGTGGTCTTGGATTTCCTGAGGTTTTTCCAGCCTGCGCCGTGACATGTGCACAGAGCCGTAAACTGTCTGCTCCTGACCCGCCTGTCTCAGAGTGTGGTAAAGTTGTGGTGCCTGATATGGTTTTGCTGCCTGAACTTACACTGTGTGGATGAGGCTTTCCAGGTTGCTCTTTCAAAACCCCGCTCTGATCTTAAAGTGTTAAAAACAGTAATCAAAGTACGTTACTGCGTTACTTTTTTAAAAAGTAACAAGTTACTTTACTGCGTTACTCCCTGAGTAAAGTAACACAATTACTTTAAAAGTACTTCCAACGTTACTCCCTGAGAAAAGTAACTCAAGCACTTTTAAAGTACTTTTGAGTATTCTACATTTCCTATTGGGCAATGGACCACAGGGCGCTAAGCCTACGTTTTTTTGTCTCCAAAATTAAAGTTATGGACCACTTGCCCTTCACTGAGATCCACTTCTCCCATCACAGCCGTCACTTTGACCAGTAGAAATGTGGGACTCATAGTAATGTGGGCAATATAAGTGGACACCCCCCATTCTTAGTTTGTATTATGTGTGTACTATTTTCTCATTATTTGACTGTCATTATTTTTATTTATTTTTAATCTGATATTTGGGCACAAGATCAGCTAATATTTGCAGTGGGTTAGAATGTGTATGAAAAGAGTAAAACTCTTCACAGGCACTCTGAGGCAGCCTAAGGGTCTTTTAAGTGAGGTGCAAGCTACCGCTAATTAATCAGTGGACCCCCCAGCCAGCCTGCTTGTCGTGGTGTGGTCGTGCTGATGTGCTTGTGTTTACAGGTGAGCTGAAAGTATGGAAATATGTTGAATATGATGTTGTGACACGTGAGCATACAGAGTGTGTAATAATAAGAGACTGTAATGCCAATGTGTGTTGCTGTTCAGTGTTTGCAAATGGAGTAAAAGTCAGATGAAAACGTGCTTCACCTGACAGGAGTAAATGGCGAATCACAACATCAAAAGCGTAACTTACTGAAATATGAGTTGTGTGAGTGTGCCAAATGTTATCAGTGTGTTAGCTAAGTGTTTAAGCACAAGCGCATATTTTGTTTAATGTCAGTTTGTCACAAACGGGACTGGTTAGTTTAAGTGAGGTGCAAGCTACCGCTAATTAATAAGTGGACCCCCCAGCCAGCCTGCTTGTCGCTGTGTGGTCGTGCTGATGTGCTTGTGTTTCTGTGTTTACAGAAGTAAAGGATCTTAAACTCATGCACGCCTGAGAGTCTTCCTTTGTGCTCAAGTGTGCAACAGAAACACAGAACAATATGCTGCCGTATTAATAATCCCTCTGTGTGTTTATATATTTACTTTTTATCCGCTCTGTTGTCTTTATAAAGTGAACATATCTCACTGTCATTTCAAACTCAACACTTGTTTCAAATTAAAAGCCCCTTATAACCTCGGCTGAGAGAATCCCTCCAGTTTCTACATAGGCTTTTATTCTGAAACATTTCTCAAAACTTCCTGTGGAAAATACAGTAGCTTGACAGTTTACATATGCCGCTTCAAGTGTAGCTCCTACCATCTGCTGACGCTTTAAGGTGACTATAACAACAAAAAATATGTCTGTCAGGAGTCCTACTCCACCTATTTAGACTCCACCGTAGACAACGGCAGCATTTCTCCGACCATGTAGCGAGCCACAAGCTCCGTGGCTTCTTTCAGACTGATAGGTTTAACATTATCTCCGTTATTAGAACCAAATGACAGCCGTTGCTGTTTCAGAGCTGAAGGACCAGCGTTCTAAAAGTAACTGATATCTCGTTTGAAAATTTACTTAAGTATTTGATGACTCAAACCGCAAACTAACACGTTAGGTTACTCGTTACTGCAAAAAGTAATCAAAGTACTTCTTATAAAGTGGATATTGCATGTTATTACATTTAAAGGCCTGTAGAGGGAGCACCTGTATTTTGCATCTAATGATTATGCCGTGTGTATACAGCAGAGTAACACAAGATGCTACTGACAGGTTGTGCCGAGTTATGATGGTGCCTGATGAGTCCTGCAAATAAAGTCAGCTAATCTGAAGAGATGTCTACTTCCATTAATGGATATCTGACGATATCACATATGGCAACGAGGATGAAAGCCTGTAGTGCTGAGTTAATTAGCTAAGTGAAGCTAGGCTAGTGCTAACAGTCCGTGAGCTATTGACGTTGTGCTGACAGCTTGAAGAAAGCTGGGCGCTCTCTTTAGTGAAGAACCATGGCTGTCACGGTTGGGTCGGTGTCACCTTTTGATAGCAAGTCACAGACTTGGGAAGAGTACTGTGAGATTTTGGACCATTTCTTCATGGCGAACGACATCGACAATGATGAAAAGAAACGGCTTGTGCTGCTAAGTGGCGTGGGCACCCCAACATATGCACTGATGAGAAACCTGCTCAGCCCTGACAAACCGGGTGATAAATCCTACAGTGACCTGGTAAGACTGTTGACAAATCATTTTCACCCGAAACCAAGTGAAATAATGCAACGATGGAAGTTTAATATCAGAAACAGGAAGCTGGAGGAGTCTGTGAGTGACTATGTGGCAGAGCTGAGAACGCTGGCGCAGGACTGTAATTATGGAGAATCTTTGATGGAGGCTACTGTCGGGAGGATGGATTGACATTTGACAAAGCCCTCAAGTTTGCGCAGGCCGTGGAGGCGGCAAACAGGGACACCGTGGATTTGCATGGCATGACAGAGCAAGGCAAATGGAGCAAATGGTGGGCTCTGTCAACAAGGTGAACGACGCACGTTCAAAACCTCAGCGTGACATGAAGACATGCTACAGATGTGGCTGAGACAGCCATTTGGCTAAGGACTGCAGATTTGCTAATAAAAAGTGCCACAATTGTGGTAAAGTGGGGCACATAAAGAGGGCCTGCAGGATGAAAATAGGGGGAAAAGGAAAAGACTAAGCACTTTAAAGGGGAGAAAAGCAAACAGAAAAAAAACTAACTTCATGCAAAAGGAAGAGGGTGATAGTGATGAAGTTTCCACTATGTATCACATGAAGGATAGTGCAATGACCATGTACAACATACAGTAAATGAAGAGATAGTCATCCCCAGAGAAGAGCCCATAAAAAAAGAATTAAAAGTAAATGGAAAACTTGTAACCTATGAGGTAGATACTGGCTGTGGGTACACCATTATGTCAAAGAAGGCATTTCACAAGTTATTCAGTGATAGCAACAAACCCAGACTAGCCAAGTGCAGGATAAAACTGAGAACATATGATGGCCATAAAGTCCCCATCGTAGGAGCAACAAAGGTCAAAGTTGAACACAAAGGCATGACTACCATGTTAGCAGTAGTGGTTGTCAAAGGTTCAGGGACAAGTCTACCAGGACGAGGTTGGCTTAAAGCTCTCAAAGAGGACTGGCAACCTGTACATAAGATAGAGGACAGAGAAGACCCTATACAGGAAGTGCTGTCAAGGCATGAAACAGTGTTCAAAGCAGAGCTAGGGAGGTTGAAAGGTTTCAAGGCAAAAATACATGTAGCTAGTGATGCCACACCCTGTTTCTATAAGCCAAGGTCAGTGCCTTTTGCAATGAAAAAGAAAGTAGAGCAAGAGTTAGAGAGGCTCTTACAAGAGAAAATCATGGAGCCAGTGAAGTTCTCAGAATGGGCTGCGCCCATTGTACCAGTCTTAAAACCAGACACCAGAGCGAGAATTTGTGGGGACTATAAACTCACAGTAAACAAAGTGTCCCCTATTGAACAGTACCCCATTCCAAAAATGGACGACATGATAGCCTGTCTAACTGGAGGAGAGAAGTATACCAAGTTAGATATGAGCCATGCATATCAACAGATTGTGCTGGATGAGTAATCACGGAAATATGTCACATTGAACACACATAAGGGACTGTTCACATATACAAGGTTACCTTTTGGTGTGAGCTCCAGTCCAGCCATTTTTCAGCGTAACATGGAGGGTGTGCTGCAGGGATTAGCAAATGTGGCAGTGTATCTGGATGACATCATTCTGAAAGGAAAGGATGATAAAGATCACCCGCAAACACTGGATCAAGTACTGCAGCGACTGGAGGATGCAGGACTTCGCTTAAAAAGGAGCAAGTGTGAGTTTATGGAGAAAGAAGTGACATTCTTAGGACATTGAGTGGATAAGACAGGGTTACATCCACTGCCAGCAAAGGTGAAGGCTATTCAGGAGGCCCCCACTCCCACATCAGTGACGGAGCTAAAGGCTTATTTGGGGCTGTTGAACTTATACAATAAGTTCCAGCCAAACCTGTCAACATTACTGACACCTATGCATAAACTGTTGAGGAAGGATGAACTGTGGTCTTGGGGACCCGAGCAAGAAGAAGCTTTCAAGCAGTCAAAGGAGCTTTTGCAATCAAGCTGTGTGTTAGTGCACTATGATGAAAAAAAAGAACTGATACTGTGCTGTGACACTTCTCCATACGGAGTTGGAGCCGTGCTGGCTCACCGCATGTCAGATGGAGCAGAGAAACCTATAGGGTTTGCATCATGCACGCTCTCATCTGTAGAGAAGAATTACTCCCAGTTAGATAAAGAGGGACTAGCAGTCATCTTTGGGGTACAGTATTTTCACAAGTATCTGTATGGAAGGAAATTTGTGATTTACACAGATCATAAGCCACTACTAGGTTTATTCCATGAGATGAAAGCGGTGCCACAGATGGCATCCCAGAGGATAATGAGATGGGCTGTACTGTTAAGAGCATATGAGTATGTTATCATGTACAGAGCAGATAAAAGCAATGGTAACGCTGACGCTCTTAGCCGTCTCCCACTTCCAGAGATACCAAGTGTTTCAGCACCAGAGGAACATGTGCTAATGTTGGATCAGGAGTATCCACCACTGATGACTTCAGAGCAGCTTAAAAAATGGACAACTAAGGATCCTATACTCTCACGAGTACTTGAGTATGTGCTGAGAGGATGGCCAAAGAATCAGGACAGAGACTTTGTGCATTATCGACAAAGACAACAAGAGCTGAGTGTACAGGACAGCTGTGTGCTGTGGGGAGCCCGCATTGTGATACCAGAGAGGGGACGAGCTCCCATGATGGAACAGTTATATCAGTCACACCCGGGAATGAGCCGCATGAAAGGACTGGCAACGAAGTAACATGTGGTGGCCATTTATGGACAATGACATAGAGAACAAGGTAAAGTCACAGGCACCTGCCTGTGCACCACTCCACCCCTGGGAGTGGCCAGAGAAGCCATCGAGGAGGCTCCACATAGATTATGCAGGTCCCTTTATTGATAAAATGTTCTTAGTACTTGTGGATGCACACTCAAAGTGGTTAGATGTATATCCAGTAACATCAGCTACATCAGCAAACACAATAAACTGAGAAACAGGTTCAGCACACATGGTATTCCAGAGATGATCGTGTCTGACAATGCACAGTGTTTTGTCAGCAAACAAACCAAAGATTTCATGACACAAAATGGAATCACACATGTCACATCAGCACCATACCACCCTTCATCCAACGGCTTGGCGGAAAGGGCCGTACAGACTTTTAAAGAGCTCACACAGTGGAGACAAGGTGAAACAGGGCTCTGTTTAGCTATCGCATAACTCCACAGTCAACTACTGACTTTCACCTGCTGAGATGATGATGGGTCGGAAGTTGAGGTGTACACTGGATCTCATACACCCCGATTTGAAAAAAAGGTGGAGTCAAAACAAGCAAGCCAAAAAGCTCACCATGACCAACATGCAAAAGAGCGCAACTTTGCAGCAGGAGACTCGATCTATACCAAAAACTATGGATGTGGACCTAAATGGGTACCAGGACTGATACAGGAGATCACAGGACCAGTTTACTCAGTGCTGCTGGGAAATGGTAAAGTTGTCAGGAGACATGTGGATCAACTGTTCAGCAGACAGGAGCAAGATTTGCCAGTTCTGATTCCAGATTCAATACCTGAGGAATATGTGGTACCTCCAACAGTGACCAACATAGGGCCACAGGACACAAGTACTACACAAGTGGATGATAAAGTTCTCCCTACTGTGAATCAGAATAAGGAGAACAGTATACCTGGTGGTTCGCCCACTAAGGAGTTGATCAGATCTCAAAGAAACAGGAGACCACCAGCCCATATGAAATACTTTGTTGTGAAGTAAAAGATATGTTTACTATGCAGAGAAAAGACAGTGTTTTCTTTAAGCAAGTAGGGTAGTTCTACAGTGAAAACTGACCCTTAACTTTGTAACGCATTATACCCAACTCTGGTTAAAAAAGACAAAAACTTTTCTGTCTCTTTTATTTGTACATATACCCCTCAGACTCATATCATTAAGAACACCATAAACACTGGCCCATTTTGGCCTCTGACCCAGCAGTGGCCCAGCATTTTAAAGATCCTCCCCCTTTTGTTCACAGAAGAGGTCCAAACCTACGAAACAAGCTGGTGCAAGCCAATATTAAGACTAGCCCAAAACAGACTCTTCTAGCTCCTCTGAAGGATGGGAGTTATCCATGTGGCCATTGTGCCCAGTGTCACATCACACGGAGGACTCCTGTTTCTAGACATCCCAGATCAGGCAAAAGCTTCCCTGTTAAGGGTTTTATCACATGTAGCACAGAAAATGTCATCTATCTATTAAAATGTCCATGTGATAAAATTTATGTAGGTAAAACACGTATGCTGAAACAAAGGATTAGTGAACACAAGAGCTCCATCAGACGAAATGATAGTAATTATCCTGTAGCTCGTCACTTTAATTTGTGTTCTCATCCTATTTCTTCTTTACGTTTTCAAGGCATCAAACATATTGAACTGCGAAGAGGGGGAGATATAGATAGGAGGTTATGCCAAAGAGAGCTTTTCTGGATTTATACTTTAAATGCTCTAGAACCCACTGGTCTTAATGAAGATTTTGATATGAGTGTTATGCTGTAGATCAGGATGTTTCTCTTTGTTGGTTGGTCTCTTTTTTGTGTAGAGCAGGGGGTCTATGATATATGACGGCTCTTGCCTGAAACCCCCCCATATGCTCTATTTTTGATCTATTTTCTATCTTATTTGAAAAAAATATTTTTGAAGGTAAAGTGCCTTTTTTGTGGCACTTTACTGAAAGATTGTTTTTTTTTCTGTATTCACCGTGTTGCACTTCTTTTTCAGTTAATTTAGGTCCCTTCAGTAGGACTCACAGCCTACACCTGAAAACTACAATCCCCAGAAGGTGGTGTGGCCTAACTGAGTGTGCATAGGTGTCCTTCATACTGCTGATGATTAGAGCAGGACATGCTCTTAACCTGCCTGTTCATTGTGTGTGTTGTATGCACGGATGAAAGTCTTACTGACCGAAAGCTAAGCAATAAATGTGAATTTTAGTGCAAATTTAAGTGTGCAGAAATCCCCCTTTTTTCATTGTGAATAAATGGGCATCAAACAAAAGTCTTTTGTGTTTGTATAGCCTAGATTGCTTCGTAGAGTTCAGTGATGTCATTGTGATTACAAATGCAAGCTGTGTCAAGCTGATCAACAGTGTTTATATTAATCCATATTGTAACAATAGTACTGAAATGAAAACTGAATTGGCAGCATTTCAAAGTAGACATTTAAAAAGTTCATTTAACTTCTAGGGCTCCTGCTCACTTTAATGTAAATGAGCAGCTTTTTTATACTTGTATTTGGAAAGCTTATTTTTCAAAATCTGTGGACTTTGTAGTCTGTGTACAATTTAAATTAGTTGCTTTAAAATTTGCAGATGCTTGACTGATGTAGAAGTAAAAGTTCTGGTGTAAAAATCTAAGAAAAAAAAACAGTAGGCTATTTGTACTTGAGTAGGACAGCTCTGAATAAGTGTCATCTGAGATGCTCCAGCAGGTGTGCATGTTGTTGACTAGCTCCATAGACATATTGTATTTAGCAGTCCAAAGCTTATATGTAGTCCAAAGAAGATCCAAAGGCCTGTTTGCATAAATCTATTATTCATCTAGCTGAACCCTGCTGTACCAGATCAGTCTTGTGCTACTACTGAAAAATAGTAGTTATTTACAGTTACTGTATCTGCTGGCTCTGACTGTTACTGTCCCATTACTGCTGCATTTGAGTACTAGTTAACAGTTAACAAAGTTACTGAAACACCGTCCAAATACTGTTGCCACAGAAAGCAATGTTGCAGTAGAAGAAATAGTGAAACAGTATGGGATATTTTTATGATTCCCCAGCAGACTAGGCCTATGTCAGTCTAACTAGGGGCTGGTCCAAGACAAGGCTAACAGATGTATGTATTTCAACAGAGGAAAATTAGAAGGAAAAAAAGAGAAACTTTCCAATTTTAAACAACCTTCATGGCCATTCCAGTATAGGAATACTGGAACCGCTGATCTTCCGATTGGTGGACAACCGCTCAACCTCTGAGCCACAGCAATACAGAGGAGGTACTTGCTCCTGCTACAATCCCGGCAAGTTCCATCAAGCAAGTTTTTTGACTTAAATATAAAGTCTTCCAAGATGGTCAAGATGGCGGCAGGTCGGGCAGGAGCACTCACAGCTCTCTTTTTAATTTTCTATGACCTGTTAGCGTCAACTTATTTTTGAAACCTGTTATCATCAACCCACTCCTAACCTTTTATAGCTGTGGAAAAATATTTGCAAACAATGCTTATCTGCTAAGTCAACAAACAAATCAAGCCATGGGATATGGGAAGCACACCCTCGCCATGACTTTCATTTATCCATCTCTGTACAACCTGGTGAAGAAACGTACAAAGCCAGCAACTCACTTACTACAACTAAGTGACCCCCTGATCATCACGCTTTGCCTGCTGTTATCTGGGGATATCCATCCGTGCCCAGGCCCACTCCACACTAAACCAGAAAATGCCAACATCTCAGCAGATGTAACATGCAACACACCTGTCTCACAGGTAAGCACTCTTTGTAGTGACAAGTTACCATTTGACCATCTACAACTTACCAACCCTTCTCACCGCCTTCGCATGTCGGGCATCGTTGGAAGTGTGCGGCCTACCTGGAGTGCTAGGGCTGGTGTGGCGGATGCAGCATCTGGATTATTGAGGGCTTCGCAGACTGAAGGCGCTTGCACATGATTGCCGATTTGCTGACGCTGCAGCGCTCGCTGTCGGCTTGACCAAATGCTGATCATCTCCATCTTGCAGTCTGACCTTTAAATTTTTCGTGCCCTGTCTCCGCCCCCCGCCTGTGTTCTACTGTAAAATCATTGGCTCTACACTTAGAGGTCAGCGTCAAACGGGGTCGAAGTTCAACAAAACTGAACTTTCGGCGTCGCATCAAAACGCCAGTGAAACCCACAACACAACGCAGAAATCGAAAAGTACCCCGACATCAGCGTCAGTTCCAGCTTCCATAGGAAAACAAAGGCACAGCGGGCATCAAGAGATTTTCGCCTTGAGGGTGATGGATGCTGAGGGGGATTGTCGGTGCAGGGGGCGAGCCTGGTAGCTGGGAATGTCACGGGGTTGTTGGCAGGTCCGTGTGTTTTGACTGCATCGGGGAGCGGGGCGGACACTGTACTGAATGAACTACGGAGTATTCCAACCATTGTTGATTTTCAGGCAGTCCACGTGTAGTAGGAAAAATGACGCACAATGTAAATAGGAAACGGGTAAATCTGGCGATCTCAAAGAACAGCACAGTTTGGGATCCAAAAGCTAAACCAAAGGGTCTTTTAGGTGGGCACTTGAACATCATTAAATACAAAAATAATCAGGTCCATCATCTTTTACTGGACTCTAATTTAGACTCCATCTGTTTATCTGAGACCTGGCTTCACGAAAACGCCCCATCAGCAGTATTACAAGTGCCTGGTTTTAACATCTACAGGAAAGACAGAGTGGGCTCAAAAGGAGGTGAAGATATGATTTATAAAAGATTGTAGGCTATCCAGTGCAATCAAATCCAGTGGTCAAACTGTAAGGAACTGGAATGCATTGGTCTAAATATTAGTTTATCATCACAAATGTCTTTTACTCTTATTGTAATTTAGCGGCCTCCCTCCTCTAATAGTAGTTTCTGTGAGACATTTGAGAAACTATTTAAAGAATGTAATTTCAATAAATAAGTAATTATTATGGGAGATTTCAACATAAATTGGGAGGACAAACCATCTAGAAAGAATCTTAAACAGTTAACTGATAACTTTGACCTCATGCAGGTGATCAGTAGGCCCACAAGAATAACTAGTTCCACCAGGACTCAGATTGACTTAATTTGTACCAACAGACCTGAGAGAATTTAATATGTTAACTGGTCTTTCTGACCATAATTTCACTCTGGTGGCAAGGAAACTAACCAAAAAGCGATTTAGGCCTCTAGTCAGAGATTATGAATCCCATAGAATCCCAAAAAATAAACAGGAGAACTTTAAAAGAGCTGTTCAAGAAATTGAATGGGATGATCTGCTGTTGGGAATAGACCATGAGGAGTACAGTCAAATGTTCTCACACAATACTTGAGAGTATTATTAAAGATTTAAACTGCAAAGTTAGGCACAAAAACAACAAAACACTGCTCCTTGGGTAAATGCAGATATCTTAAAAGTAATCAAAGAACGGGATCTTGCCTTAAAAACTGCAATTAAAACTAAATTGAGTCATGACAGACAACACTTTGCTATGTTAAGAAACAAGGTGGTTAAGAGATTAAGAAAAGCTAAGGCAGATTTCTTTCTGACTATAATGGAAAACACAAGAGATAATTCTAAAATGATCTGGGACCAGTTAAAAAAACTCACGGGAAATCACAATAAATAAGGGAAGCTGCTTGAACTTAAAGTAAATGGAATGCTTACATACAATCCAGCTGAAGTAGCAGAAGCTTTCAACCACCACTTTATCGACTCTGTAGCTATCATTGCATGATGTTTTTCACCTGAGAGCTTAAATGTTTGTCCAGTAACAGTGGCAGCTGCTGGTCTTTCAAGGATGGGAAGCTCATTTTCGGCCTACATCATAAAATGTGTCCGTTTATTTATAAGTAAATACTACCCTCCGTTTCCTTTCAAGAAAATGATCTGTGACCCTGTCATACCAACTAGGTGTCTTTTCCAGGGATTTGACCAGTGTCCTGTTTAAAGCAACTCAAGTCTTACACCCGCAAAGCAATGGGCCAAGGCCGTTTGGTCCAGCAGAGCAAGGCTGCTTAAACGGCCTTGGCCCATTGCTTTGCGGGTGTAAGACTTGAGTTGCTTTAAACAGGACAAGCTCCTCTCTGTAGTTATAGGTGTGTTGTTCAGGGGTCAATCTGCCAGTGTCCACAAAGGGCTTCATGAGCTAGCTCTGCATGGGGTAGGACAAAAATGTATAGGTGAACGTTTATCCTTTGCCTGCCCCCTTCGCCTCACGCATGAACACTGCCTGTGCTCTGTTGACGTTAACAGACAGCTTCGGCTGCTGTTGGCAAAGCTGTTGACGAGCAGTGTTTGCAAGGCGTTGAGTACAGCCTACTTTGAACTGTTTAAGATATCGCTGACTGTGGGACAAAAGGATTTATTTAGCTAATCTGTATTTTTGTGTCTTGTTTTCTTTTTGGTTTTGTTTGCCACTGACTGTTTGTTTGTTTGGTTACAAGTTGATCTTTAGTGAATCGTTAACAGAAGTTTAGTTTTCATTTCCTCGTTTCATTATCTTTATAAATTTGATTGTGTTTATTCATAATTTCATTGCTTTTCATAGTCAACTTTGGATAATTTATATCATTGGGAAAAAAAGTAATTTTGTTTGATTTTTGGCTTCCCCCTTTCAGCAGCTGAGGGCCAACGGTGGTGGGACTGGTTCGACAGTGTGGGTATCCTTCCTTTTTGTTTTGGTTTGCTGTGTTGTCCAATCCCTGGTGTGGCTGATTCACCATTGTGTGCGTGCTGTGTGAGTGTGATTTTACACTTATGACTGGGGTAACCCCTTCTGTACCCCATTTGGCATTTTTGAATGGAACTGCATGCCCTTCGGCCATTGCAATGCCCCCAGCATCTTCCAGAGATTAATGCAGCGCATTTTCAGTAACCAACAAGGCTGGTCCCTGCTTCTTTATCTGGATGACATTGTGGTTTTTTCATCCACCATAGAGCAACATCTGGACAGGTTGGAGCTGGTGCTGAGGCGATTGCAGCATGAAGGTCTAAAGGTGAAGCTCAGCACATGTGCATTCTTTCATAAGGAAGTGTGTTATTTGGGCCATGTGGTTTCCGACAAAGGTGTCTCCACAGACCCCAGCAAGGTAGAGGTGGTCGAGACTGGCAGCCCCCTCCGACCATCTCGGAGCTGCGGTCATTTCTTGGCTTTGCAAGCTACTATCGCCGCTTTGTGGAGGATTTTGCCAAGTTGGCGGCCCCTCTACACAGGCTGGTGGCAAAGCTGGGAGGCCAGTCCAAGCGAGCCTAACGAGTGGTGGCAGGTAATTGGACTGAGGAGTGCCACTGAAGCTTTGAGGCATTAAAGGCCAAATTCACCACTGCACCCATGTTGGCATACACTGACTTTTCCCTGCCCTTCATCCTGGAGGTAGATGCCAGCCATAGTGGCCTAGGGGCCGTGCTTTCCCAGGAGCAGGATGGTAGGGTTAGGCTGGTAGCTTACGTGAGTAGAGGTCTGAAACCCACTGAGCATAACATGTCGAACTACAGCTCCATGAAATTGGAGTTTCTCGCACTCAAGTGGGCCATGACCGAGAAATTCAGGGAGTACTTGCTGGGCAACAAATGTGTGGTCTATACTGACAACAATAACTTTCGCCATTTGTCATCTGCTAAGCTGGGAGCCACGGAGCAACGTTGGGCAGCCCAACGTGCCTCTTTTGATTTTGAAATAAAGTACCATTCAGGGAGAAGCAACAGGAACGCAGACGCGTTATCCCGGCATTCATATGCAGCGCAGGATTTGGACCTTCCCTGGTATGTCGATCCCTGAGTCATTACGGCAGGCCTTTGGTGCTAATAGGGCCACAGCCACTCAAACAGCTGTGGTGGCCCTGCCCCATCATACACCATCTGATATCTGTGCACTCCAGCAGGCTGATCCAGTTATCAGTGAAGTTTTGGCATTCTGGAGACAGAAGCAGCGGCCCAGCCATGATGACCGCAAGAGGCTGTCCCGGCCTGTCCTGACACTGGTCCAACAATGGGACTGGTTGGTGGAGGAGGACAGGGTCATGTATTGCCGGATCCTCCGTCCAGATGGCGCAGAAGTGGTGTTGCAGGTGCTCTTGCCCGCTGTTCTGAAAGAGGTGCTGACACAGGTGCACCAGGGCCACGGCCATCAGGGCGTTGACCGAACACTGGAGCTGCTTCGTCAGCGATGCTATTGGCCAGGTATGTCCTCTGAGGTGGCACAGTGGTGTCAGACATATGAGAGATGCCAAGTTGCCAAGGATAACCAACCAGCCTTTCTCAGTTACATGGGGCATCTGCTTGCTGCATGACCGAACAAGATAGTAGCCATTGATTTCACTATGCTGGAACCCAGCCATAACTGGCTTGAGAATGTGCTTGTCATGACTGATATTTTCAGTACACCTTAGCGGTTCCCACCCGAGACCAACAAGCCTCCACTGTGGCCCAAGTTTTAGTGACTGAATAGTTCTTTAAGTTTGGGGTCCCAGCCCGCATACACTCAGACCAGGGCAGCAACTTTGAAAGCACCCTGATCCAGCAGCTTTGCGGATTGTATGGTATTGAAAAGTCTTGTACCACAAGAGCCCAGACTGCCAGTCGACTTCTTGCTGGGTCTCGTCCCAGAGCCTGTCGGGAAACACCAGGCTACAACTTTACAACTTGCCTTTGAAATAAATGTGTCAAACAGTATGCATGTGTCACAGACTGTTTTTATATACTTGATTCACTTTGCATGTTTTTACCCTTTTTTAGTGTGGTTTTATTATATTTGTATTTAACTTATATTTTATATGTTTTAGTTATTTATATTTGAATTATTTATTGCATGGTTTGTATATTTTATAAAAATAATAATGATAATAATAACTTTATTTATGTAGCACCTTTTAAAAACAAAGTTTACAAAGTGCTTTGACAAACAAAGCAAAATCAGTACAATCAACAATATAACAGCAGCAGGTAATACAACAACAACACACAATATAGCAGAGGCAGACATATACGACATGGCAGCAATAAGGTAGCAGCAAGGAGTATAGGAGAAAACAGCAAAGGGAATAAAATAAGTAAATACAGTACAACTAAAACACTAATAAATAAACAATACAAGAAAGAGAGGAAAACGACGAGATCACATAAAAGCAAGTCTATAAAAATGGGTTTTAAGAAGTGATTTAAAAGAAGTTACTGATTCTGCAAACCTTAGATCCTCGGGCAGGTCGTTCCAAAGCCGAGGGGCCCTGATGGAAAAAGCTCAGTCACCCTTAGACTTCAGCTTTGACCCTGGAACAACCAAAAGGCCCCTGCCCGAGGATCTAAGGCTGCATACAGGCTCATATGGGGTCACCATATCTGTTATTTAGCTAGGGGCCAGACCCAGACGTGCTTTAAAAGTGATCAGTAAAATCTTAAAATCAATTCTAAGACAGACAGGGACCCAATGAAGGGAAGCAAGAATAGAGGTGATGTGATGTCATCTGTTAAAACCAGTGAGAAGCCTAGTTGCTGCATTCTGAACTAGTTGGAGGCGGGAGAGTGATTTATGGTTGATGCTGGAAAGGAGGGAGTTACAGTAGTCTAGTCTGGAGAAGATGAATGCATGGATAACTTTTTCTAGGTCAGAGCATGAAAGCATGGGTTTAATTTTTGAAATAATTCGTAATTGATAGAAACAGGACTGAACAACTTTCTATCTTGGTTGAAAACTGAGATCTGAATCAAATATAACTCCAAGATTTTTGGCTGTGGGCTGAACATTCGAGGATAATGAACTGAGATTGTTTTTGATGAGGCTGATTGATTTGGAGGAAATGAACAGCAGAATTTCTGATTTTGAGTTGTTGAGTTGAAGAAAATTTTGTGCCATCCAACAGTTGATATCTTTGATACAGTTGCTGCCTAGCTGCTGTCGTAGACTGTATCAGAGATATCAACTGTTGGATGGCACAAAATTTTCTTAGAATTGATTTTAAGATTTTACTGATCACTTTTAAAGCACGTCTGGGTCTGGCCCCTAGCTATATAACAGATATGGTGACCCCATATGAGCCTGTACGCAGCCTTAGATCCTCGGGTAGGGGCCTTTTGGTTGTTCCAGAGTCAAGGCTGAAGTCTAAGGGTGACTGAGCTTTTTCCATCAGGGCCCCTCGGCTTCTGGGGTCACCGGGTCTCAGCGGGAGGTATATCTGTGTGTCATCTGCATAACAATGGAAAGAGACATTGTGCCGCTGAATGATATGACCGAGAGGAAGCATATAAATAGAAAATAAAATTGGACCTAAAATCGAACCCTGCGGTACACCACAGGTAATGTGAGCTGTTGAAGATGTGTGATTACCTATGGTGACCGCAAAGGTTCTTTGTAAAAGATAAGAATAAAACCAGTGCAGTGTCCCTGATGCCAACCCAGGTTTTAAGGCGGTCTATTAAGATGGCATGATCGACAGTATCAAAGGCTGCATTTAGGTCTAAAAGAATTAAAATTGCACTCTCCCCTCTATCGGTTGCTAAAAGAAGTAGTTATGGGGTTTGTTTTTACTTCCTGAGTTGTGGATCAAGTGATGGGACTAATGAGAGACACCTGTGACACACCACTGCTGCTGAGGATTGGTGAATGGGAAACTGGGTACTTATTTTAAAGAGGAGCATGGACAGGTGAAGGGGGACGGGTAAAGGCAGAGGACAAGAGACGCACGGGAGCCAGGACAGCGACCAGCACACAGTGGATCACGGAACAGAGGCCGCGGAACAGAAACGGCTGCAGCAGGTACCCGAGCCAGCAAGACGGAAGTGTGGCTTAGAGGAACACGGAACTGACCACAGAAGGACGGGTCTGACCGGCGCGGTGACACTTGGTTCAACGCCCACCATATGATAAGTAAAGGAAAGCGAACCAAGTTACCCTTCCTGTGGAGGCTGACAAGATGGCGGAGGGAGCAGACACACTGTAAACAGCTGCAAGTAGCAAAACCTTGAAAATCGGATAATATGAACTCAAAACAAACATAAACTTCTATGTGATAGATGTAAACTTACCAAGTCAAGTCAAAGTTGTTCAGCATCCAGTAAGTAATCCCGGACACTTTGTAACAACACCAAAGACGAAGTAACGTTACAAAATGGCTAAAACTAGCGCTGGTGCTAACACTAAAGCTAGGGCTCTCCTACAATATGACTACTGTGGACCAGAGAACATGGAGACAAACGCCAAAGGCACAAAAAACACTTTAACTTTGCCTTCCAAACCGTCAGCTCCACAAAAAAAACAAAAAGGAGAGGAAAACACGACTGCAGGAGCTCATGTCGGTGATGCCTCAAATGTTGCTATCCTGGCTGCAATTGGGACACTTCAAAACATGATGGAGGACTTCAAAAAAGAACTCAAACAAAACACACTCACCATGGCCAACATCGCAAAAGCGGTCGAATTTAATTCAGCTGAAATCAAAGAATGCAAGGAAAAAAACAAAGAATTAGGAATAGATGTGAAACAACTCAAGGAGAAAAACACAGAGCTGGAAAAGAGAGCTGCAGAGTTGGAGCGACACAAAAGGAGATTGAACTTAAGACTAAATGACCTGAATGAAGAAAAAGAAGAAAACACACGTCAGATCATTAAAGTCATCATCGGAAAGATTGTTCCACCCTGGAAGGGGAACATGGACTTCATCCTAGACTCATCCTGTATCGTGCATCGTTTAGGACCAAACAACGCCAACTGTCCTCGCCAGATCATCATGCAGTTCACTGGAAGGCACTTTAGGGATGAACTCTGGCGTATCACCAAACATCACCCCGTCTGCAAGGAGCTCAACATCCGCTTTGCAGAAGATCTCACCAAAAAAGACATAGAGGCACGAAAAGCTGTATGGCCAAAAATTGAGCAAGTGAGGAAGGTAGGACTTAAGACTATGTTCCGAGGCCCCCATGCCTTCATTAATGGACAGAGAGTCACACCATAGTCAAAATAACCTGGGATATCTGATCCTACAAGCAAGTGAGTTTTGATAAGCAATTAATATGCTCAGGGTTTTGCTACCATAAAGGCACAGTATCTTTAGATAACACCTTATTCTTGTTCTAAAACAGTTCTGGTAATTCATCTCAGTCTTTCTTTGTTTTGTGTTATATGTTCCATTTAAAAAATGACATTTCTCTCATGTCTATTAATGCAAAGGGTCTAAGAGACCTGTTTTGTAAAGGGAAAAATGTTAATATTATTTTTCTCCAAAAAACACATTCCAAGGCTGAAGATGTCACATTCTGGTCTAAACAATGGGGCGATGAAGTTTATCTCAGCCATGGCACTTCAAGATCAGCAGGGGTCGCCATACTACTGAAAAACTTCAAAGGTCAAGTTATCTCTCATGTGGCAGATGTTAATGGTCCCTGGCTGATGCTTATCCTGACCCTTGATGATTTCAAATTCATTTTAATCAACATTTATGCTTATAACGGGAGCACTGAAAACAAAAACCTATTTGATCAAATTGGCCTACAATTAGATAATATTAAATCAACGCACTCAACTGATAATGTTATAATTGGTGGTGACCTTAATTTAGTCCATGATGAATTTTATGATAAATTTCCTTCCAGATTCTCAGCACGCCATCCAAACAACACTTTGACTAACTTTTGCAATGACCAAAGCTTAACTGATGCTTGGAGACATTTAAATCCAGAAATAATTAAATTCTCATGGCCCAACTCCAATTATAAATCCAGAATTGACCACTGGTTAATTGCAAACCACTTGCTATGTTATGACCTCAGCTCTGATATTTCTGCTGCTCCACTGACTGATCACAATGTTATCTATCTATATGTGAAGCCTAACAACAGGAAAACTTATTCAAACAAATATTGGAAGTTTAACTCTAGTCTAATTAAGAATAATTATTATTGTCAAAAGATTAAATCACTAATTACAGAAATTATAAACTCAGAAGAATTAACACCTGTCAAAAAATGGGAATTTCTAAAGTATAAAATACGCCAATTAACCATTCAATTCAGTAAAAAAAATAAAAAAGATTTTGAGAAAAAGGAACTAGACATTATCAAACTATTAAATGTTTACTGCAATAAACTCAACCCTACTGAAGACGACGTTCTGTGATCAAAGTAACCCCGTTGGCTGTAACTTTTCTCCATGGTTCTCCGAGGCTCTTCATTTTAGTGTTTGCTGAAGTTGAGCATTTTTCTTACAATACTGATATTGTCATCAGCCAACTAGCAGATGACACAAAAATATTCCTAAAAGATAGACATCAAATTCCAATAACTATTGCAAAAATTAAAAATTTCTCCAAAGCTTCAGGGTTAACTTTGAACTTAAACAAATGTGAACTATTTGCAATTTATGATACACCACTAAAAGACATCTGCAATATCCCTATCAAGTCAGAAATCAAATACCTAGGGGTTTACCTTACAAAGACCAAAAACAAAGTCAATCCTTGAATGTAGAAAACAAAATAAAAGAGTAAAGCCAAATTAAATTTATGGCTCCAAAGAGACCTTTCAATACTCAGCTGAATTTACCTAACCAAGATGGAATGTCTGTTGAGGTGTATTTACCCAGCCTACTCTAATGCCATTCCAAATAAACTGATAAAATCTATTAACGAAATTAATCTAAATTTTATCTGAAGAAACAAACCACACTATATGAAAAAAGCAATATGGTAAAAGAAATTAAGGAAGGTGGCCTAAAAGTTATTGATTTTGATTGCCTTAATAGAACCTTAAAAATTAATTGGCTGAAATCTTGGATCCAATACAGCAACTCATTCTGGTACTGTATTCCAAATTCTCTATTCAATAAGATTGGGGGATTAAAATTTCTTCTTATGGCGGACTTCAAAATCGATAATCTACCTATATCATTATCAGAGCTCCACAACTAATTCTATTATATTGATGTTATATGTGCATAATTTTTCACCCCACACCACTTTGCTTTGGATTAATAGATATGTATTGTGCTGAAATAAATCTTTATTTTATTGGGATTGGTATGAGAGAAATATATGGTCTATAGTTGACTTAATGGATGCCAGTGGCAATCTCTTGGATTATCAACAATTTTGCATTAAACATAAATTCAACCCTTCCAAATCAGACTCTATTAATTTACACAAAGCACTTCCTCAGGAATTCTTATTTCTAACGAAAAATATATTGGCACACCCACCTATAATGCCACAACTGGCCACACTGTCAATACAGGGGATTTTAATCCTGGACAAAAAATGTAGCAATTACTTTATAAGAAACTGCTTTACTGAAAAATTATTCCCCGGCAGACAAAACAAAAATGACATCCTACACAAATTTGACAAAAAAACAATTGATAAACTGAGAACAATGTACCTAACATTTCCTACACCCCCCAAAATGAAAGAAACACACTTCAAAATTATGAACAACATTTATCCCTCTAAAGAATTACTTAGACTATGTTTTAATATCAATGACAATATATGCACACTTGTGAAAATGACAGTGAAACCACGGACCATATATTTTTCTCATGTGGTATAATACAAACATTCTGGCTTAATATTCACAAAATTTTTATCCACAAGAATAGAGTACTGAAATCATCCCCCAAATTTATTGTCTTCATGAATGAATTCAAAATGTACATGAAATCTCTAAAACTCTTAAAAGGTATAAAAGCACAAAAAATATATGACATTTTGTAAAATTTCCCTACTGAATTGGATAGATGAAATTGATCTGAATTCCCCCTTGTGAAATCAATGATTATTTGTCTGTTATATTACTGTATTATATTAAAAACAACAAAAGTCAGCCTTCCTGTGTGTGTGTGTGCGCGCTGCCCATTATTGAAAAGTCAAACACTGAAAGTAGATTACTGTTGTCTTCCCACAGTGCTCGGGTCGGGAGGATTCAGCAGGATTGGCAGGGCTGGAGCAGAAGACTCGACGGCCACAGGAGCCCCTTTCCCCCCTTGCAGACTCTCAGACTTTAAGTACTCTGTTCCCCTTTCTTTTACTACTTATTTCCCATCAAAGGACACCTATCGTGTGATTTTACCCTTGGTTTTAATTCCACCATTTTTAAACCTGATTTTGATCCTGGTTTTTAGTATTTTAAATAAATCATTTAAATTGACTGACTGTGGCTGTTTTTATGTCATCGTTTAACAGTGGTAATAGTGCTGGTATATTCAAGAACCCCACACCTTTGTGTGACATTTTAATTTGGCGTTGTCGGCAGGATACAAGCTCCACTGTTAAAAAATGGACACGGCCCAGCAGAGAACTGCTAATGTACCCAAAAATGCACATTTTGTTATGCCATGGTTTATGGGGGCTGCACGGATTCCTAGATTTGATGGTGAAAAAGCTAAATTTGTAGAATGGGGGGCTCAGGTGGAAGCCATGTTGAGGGCACAAGGGGCCGAGCCAGCAACAGCAAGCCGATTTTGTCCTGGGTGCTCTGGAAGGAGAGGCTAAGTGTGAGCTGCCACTAATTGCTCCAGGGAACAAAGACACAGGTAAAAAAAAAGTACTGGACATTTTACAAACAGAGGCCTGAAGGAGGTGTGAGTGCTCTTATATTGCGGCCGCGAGAAATGTTTTTCAGATGGCAAGAGCAAGATGGAAACAACACAGAAGAGGGTGAAGATCTTCTGTTGGACCAACTGATGGTCAGGCTACAACCAGGAACTGAGTAGGCAACTGCGACGTAATGAGAACGTGACCTTCGCTGATGCCTGTGAGGAGGCACGGGCCCTGGGCCAGGAGCTGCAACATGGTGAGTTGGCCATTTTGTCTCAGAGAGTTCCAGTCCCAGCCCTACAAAGTACATCTACAGTAGACCTGGAAAAACTAAAGGGCCAGATACAGGCTGAGCTGCAAACAGAGCTGATGGAATGAGGAAGGAGCTTGTGGGACAGATAAAAGCCCTCTCAGCTTATTTAATGGAGGAAGTGCAAGCACAGCTCTCAAGCAGGGAAGTGTTTCCAGCCTCCACAGCCCCAGTCATGGACCATCAGGCTGGCACAGCACAGACCACTCGGATGAGGCGACAACAAGCAGGCACAACAGCACCAGCCTACCAATGGGATGCACAGGGCCGACCAATCTGTAGAAAGCGTGGGGCTACAGGGCATGTTCAGCGACGGTGCCCCCAGAGGCCATCGAGGCCGCAGGATTTTTTATCTCCCCTACAGCTGAGGGCCACGCAGTGGGGGCAGTCACGGAGGATGAAGAGCCCGCAAAATTAGCAACCAAGCTGAAATCTGCCTTGGTTGGTGAGTGCCTTGATGTTGTTGTAAAGATGAATGGATCTTCTATACCTTTTGTGCTTGATACAGGCTCTCAAGTCACCCTGCTAAGCCAAAGCTTGTTTGCAAAATGTCTGGGAGGAACCGGTGTGACCAGTGCTGATACAGTCCCTTGGCTGAGACTCCGTGCTGCCAATGACCTTAAGATTCCCTACATTGGCTATACTCTGGTCAACTGCCTGGTAGGAAGAGTTCGTGTTCCTGGAAAGGGTGTAATAATTGTCAATGATGAATGCTTGGGTCCAAACAAAGGCATACTTGGCATGAACATTATTCAAGCTGTGTGGTCTGCTCTCACTCAGGGGAATCACCCAGGGCTGTCAGCTTTCAAAACCATCATTGAAGGGCGGGTCTGGGCCAAAGCTTTTGCAGAATGCCAGTAAGTTGCCACCAGCGTACCTCCCCCACCTTACCAGGGTGTGGCAAAACTCATCATTCCTCCACATGATGATTGTTTGGACACAGGTATCTGAAGGTGTGACTAACCAGTCTTGTGATATGATTGTGGAATCTCTCTCTGACAGTAACACTGAATAGCATGTAGGTCGGATGCTAGCCACACTATGGAGGACGAGTGCCCTGCAGGATCTGCAATCCCAACCCTTACCTGGCAGGGTGAGGAATTATTGTCTCTGTTTGTTATTTGTTGTTTTACATACTATGACTTCTGTGTTCCTGTTTTTGTTTGTTATTTGTTGTTTTACATACTATGACTTCTGTGTTCCTGTTTTTGTTTGTTATTTGTTGTTTTATATATTATGACTTCTGTATTCCTGGTTTTGTGTTTTTTAATGGCCTGAGGTCTTTTTAACATCATGCCGGAGGACTACAGTTGAAAATTAGCCTTTGGCTAACACTGGCACATTTACAGCAATGTTCATTAATGTGCATTGTCCTCTAAATAAATAAAAAAAAATTATTTTTTTTTAAAACAACAAAACAAGGAGAACAGGAGTTGGTCCTCAACAGTGTGGAGCCAGATGTTGTGGAAGTATCAGTAAGGTGGGTAGAGGTTACAGAGGGAGAAAATGACCCTGGATCCCATCCTGTAATGTCCCTGCAGGGAGATGGGCTGACCCCCCACCAATAGAATGAAATGACCAGCCTGCTGCAGAGGTGGAAGAAAGTGTTTTCAAGTCACGATGAGGACTTTGGCTGCACTGGCATTGTGAAACATCAGATACCTACTAACGGCTGATGCAGCGCTGCTTGGGGAACATGGTAAATGAATCATTGTTGATTTACTTGGATGATATGGTTGTGTTCTCCCCTGATTTCAGCAGTCACGTGCGCCTTTTCTTTGCAAAGAAAATAAAAAATCTTATCAGCTGGCAGAAGTCTCTTTTTCATTATTCACCAGCAGCAGAGAATTTCCACAACAATTTGGTGTCAGAAGTGGGATCCTTGAGTGATCGTCTGGGATGGAGCACAGACAGTGACAGGCCATCCTGGAAGGAAAAAGATTTCCAGCCTCCAACCTCAAATCCTCTTCTTAGAAGGGAGGACTGACCGCAGACGTCCCAGATCGTTGCCGCTGGGATTCCATAAAAGCAATTCAGCAAAATTCATCTGGTGAGCAGTGAAATATTGACATTTAAATTATTATTTTTTTTATTTGGGTTTTTAATTTGGCATAACATTTCCATTTCTCATATTATCCACAATTGATCTGCTTTTTGTCACTTGTAGCCTAAATGAAGTGACCAGCTTTTTGTCGCTTGTAGCCTAAACGAAGCGACCAGCTTTTTATCACTTGTAGCCTAAACGAAGTGATCAGCTTTTTATTGCTTGTAGCCTAAACTAAGTGACTGGCTTTTTATCGCTTGTACCCTTAACGAAGTGAGCGGCTTTTTATCGCTTGTAGCCTAAATGAAGTGATCTGCTTTTTGTTGCTTGTAGCCTGAATGAAGTGACCGACTTTTTATCGTTTGTAGTGTGACGCCCACTATATGTGGTCACAGGGTATTTTGTTAATTGTTTGTATGGGATTATTGACATGATTTATATCTACCTGTACCCTAAAATGGCCAGTGAAAGATGTTTTCTTTAAGACAAGAATTGACACGTTATGTGCACCTCCGACCAGTGGGTGGCACTCTGGGGCTGTGGCCTGGCCAGGGATGGTGGCCGATTGTGAGTAGCTCCGTTTTCCTCTCATAACGCCAGACGACCTGGGGCCTGTTTCACAAAACCAGGATAAGGGATTAAGCCGGGATATCTTGGTTATCCTGGATCAATTTATCCTTGATCCAGTTTCACAAAAGCAGGATAGGGGGAAGTGGGATATGTTTTGACATAAGTTACCATGGAGATTTATTCTGTGGAGCTAGCCTGCTCCAGACCAGGCTAAGTTCCAGGATCTATTTAATCTCATCCCTTATCTCAGTCAGCAGTCACCACAAACGGAAACCAATAGTTATTCCACTGCCCACTGCACATTATCACATTCAACCAGACCCACTGTCATTATTTAAACATTTGTGAACATTAATTACAATCATTTTAGATAAATGATGATTTTGCAATCATTAGATAATTTATAGTTTCCCATAGACTATATAAAATACACATCCCATATAAATATAAATACACATCAAAGAGTAACATGATGTTCCTTTATTGAATAAGGATAAATCAAAGCAAGTAAACCATCAGCTCCTTTCAAAACTGAAGTCACACAGTGACTCTACAAGATAGAAAGCACGGAATCAAAGCATATTATACAACACAAGAATAAATACACATTCAAAGGTCTGTATATGATACACCCCGCATGTCTGCACACTGTAATAAATGCAGGACAAATCCATACGCAACAAATGAAGAGACAAATGAATGGATGCAGTAGCCTCCCTGCAAGCTTGTATACACACAGTATACAGCACAAACATCATAAGAGGCCAAATCAATTTAAACTGAATAAAAAAAACACAAAGTCCTCTGCCAGTGCAGGACATATTTAACTGAAATTCACAGCATGCGTCTCTGCCACTGCAGGACATATTTAACTTAAATTTAAAGCATGCATGTTAACTAAAATAATTTAACACATATTGGTCCCTGACCAGCCGACTACTGTCGTCATCAGGGAAGATGTCAGGATTGTCCCAGTCCATGTGTGATGGCACTCTGGGGGCCCTCTCCTTCCTCAGGCAGGCCACATTGTGGAGGACAGCACAAGCCACAGTGATGTCACATGCCCTCAAAGGGCTGACCCTTAAGTGGTGAAGACAGTGAAAGCGTGCCTTCAGGAGGCCAAAGGTCATTTTGATCCTGGCCCTTGTCCTGGCATGGGCATGATTATAGGCCTGCTGTGCTTCCTGAGGGTCTGTGTATGGTGTGAGGAGAAAAGGCCCCCAGCAACACACCAGAGAATTCACCTGTCAATACAAAAGCTCATCATCACAACCTCATAAATAGAGTGACATTCTTGACACAGCCATGATGTAAAAAGTGGTTATTAATAGAGGTTGTGTGGCTCACCTTGTGATAGGTGCTGATAGATTCCAGAGGTCTGAAAGACTCTGGAGTCATGGACCGACCCAGGCCACTTTGCCACAACATTGCTGATCAGATAGTCAGCACTGCAGACCATCTGAAATTATAAAATGAAGACTATTAAACCAATCAATGCACATCACAAGCAATGCACAATGTTCATTAATCGACAATATCAAAAAGTCATGTTCACAAAATTCCCCTCATGGGCACCTGAGGGGGATTATATATATAAATAGATATATGTATTCTCTTATGATCAATCAGCATACACACGCACGCACACAAATACACACACACAAAATTTCATACATACAATGAAACAGCAGAGGAGCGAGGAGCTAAGATAAACTAAGATAAGCTAAGAGGAACTTTATTTGGGAAATTCAATTAAGTCAGTGAGCTCATCTATTTATCAAAGAGTTATACAGTCTGATGGAGTTACATTTACACAATTTCACTCACATCAACAGTCAGTTTCACTTACAATTTCAACTGATTCATAATCAGAGTACAATACGTTTTCGGAGATGTTAATTAACTATTTGGATTGTAATTGTGATGGTTTCAGCGGATCAGTGAGTCTGTATTTGTGCACTACTTACGCATTCAGGCGGTCTGCAATACTTTGCCACGCTTTCTCACGTTGTTTTATAGCTGTGGCGGTGCTGCCTTTCTTTTTGATTTGATCTTTTACCTCCTCGTAAGCCTCCATGAGGATTTCTGCCTCCGACGGGGAAAAGTACGCCGCTCTTGTTTCCATGGTGAATCGGTGAATCTGTGATCGATGGCGGGGTCTATTTGAGGAAGCCGCGTGCGCGCACTGATCCAGGATTGGTTTCACCTGGCTTGATGAATCTGTGTCTGCTCATCCTGGCTTGGCGTTTGTGGAACCAATTAAGCCTGAACTCTGTTGTTTTGGATTGGTTGAGCCAGGCTTACTTACTTATCCTGGATGTCTGAATCCTACTTTTGTGAAACGGACCCCAGGAAGAGAGCAGCTACATCGCCGGTGTCTCATTTTGTTTTCCTGATTTTTCAGGTTAGTAAGGTGCCCACCTTACTTTAGGTTGTGTGTCATCAAGCACGTGCACGTTTTAGTAATGGTAAAAGCCGTTATTTGACGGGATAAGGTTTGTTTACATTATATGAGCCGTGTGTAACGGCGGCGATGCTAAGTTGTTAGCAGCTAGGCTACTAGTAGCTCTGTAAACCCTTGTATTGATATATCCATTTTGGCTTACCTGGCTCCATCATTGCATTAGGTCATGTTATAACCTATTGTTTGAATGTGTAACCAAGCGGAATTATTTTGGTTCAGTGTATTTATGAGATTGTGTAAGGTTAATGGTGTTAAGTTCACTTCCTCTTCAGTGTCTGTAAATAATAACCAGCAGGGTTTGATAAGAAGAGTATTCTCAGAATTTAAATCACAGCTTAAAGTGTGATATGTCCAGAGGGAAAGTATGGAAAAGTTGTTGTTTATTTGATATATGTGTTTACATGTTGACAACATAAATGATATGTATTTCTGTGAAAACGGGACATTAAATATGATTATATGAGTTATAATAAGATATTACAGATGCACTGTTTGAGAAATATGGTGAATAATGTTCAATAAATAACGCCAGACGACCTGGAAGAGAGCAGCCACATCTCCGGTGTCTCATTTTGTTTTCCTGATTTTCAGGGTCAAGACTTTTCTAACTGCTACATTGGTGCTGTCCAGCGGCCCCTGTAACAGTAGCCTAAACAACAGAGACATCTGTATTGTAATAGTTGTGCACGACCTCCACATTTGGAATGGGGAGTAAGATTTCCGGCGAGGTTGGACCTCCGGAGGGGCCTATTGTGGATGTTATGAGAACGAAATATGGGGATAAAAGTCTAAAATATTTAAATGTCTGGACACCTGAGTTTGGTTTCCCAATAGGGGGATCCCTCAGTTTAAAAAACATATCAATATTTGAAGAAAAACTGAAGGGAAAAGAACAAGAAATGAGAAGGAAAAAGAAAGTTTCTGTTAAAAAATTAAAAATTATGGAAGGTCAAAAAGAATGTTTACAGATATGGAAAGGAGAAGCAGAGACACGAAATAGGAAAACAATGCAGAAACAACTACCCTTTTCATGCGAAAAAGTTGAAACCAATGAAAAGCAAAATTCACACACACAAAGAACACCAGACTCGCAGATCTCCTCTTCTTTGTTTCCACAGTTGGCGGCTCTGAAACTGGATCCAGACCTCGACGGCAACCCACCGTTTCGTGCTTCAGCCCCACCACCATACAACTCCGCAACACCCAACGAGCCACAACAAAAAACAAGTTCAGAAGCAGCTCATCCTGAAGTGCCTGTTCCACCACAAAACTCTATAACCACCCCCTCTTCTCAAATTGCACATAGACTTTCTGTGATAAAAGCTTTAGAATTCACTAAAAAAAAAAAATTAAGTGGAGATTATGTGTACTCTGTTGGTTAATCAGGTCAAACAATTAGAGAAAACATTACTGCCCCACTCAAATGTGAGGATGAGTCAAATACAAGCTTCAAACATGCATTCTTGCTCTCTGAAGTCTGTCCCATTAACCTGATGGGCAGGGACTTGATGTGCAAATTAGGCCTTTGTCTGATCTCGGACCCCAGAAGGTGTCAAAGTTCACAGACTATCTGATCTGGAACCAATTTTTACACACTTCTTTGTCCACCACACCCCAAACCTGAGATATGCATATCAGTGGAAATTGCAACCATCAACAACTTCTGAGATTGTTACAGAAGCTAGGAAAACAGTTTTAACAGCTTCAACAGATTTCATGACACCAGAGGACCTGCATTGCACCTCTCATGTGTCACCAGGACCTGATGAGCCATATGAGGAAGGTTGGTTGAGGGAGAGATTTGACAAACTCACATTGACACACATTTATTGGACACAACACAAATGAGCTGTATCAGTCTCTCTCACACCAGCCCAATGTGACATGTACACCATGGACCATTCAGTCCCACACATTGCACTTGCAAAACACACATCAGATAACTGGGAAGATTTCGGCCCATTTATAAAATCATGTCAGCGCACAGAAACATCTGATCGATCTATTTTTTTTCCACCAACACTGCAATGCTACTCTAAAACTTTAATATCTTTTGTGCACACTCAAAGAACAATCCAGCTGGTACCTGAAAGCACTTCTAAATCTTTTTCTTTTTGGTCCGAAGAACAAGCTACAGCTATTACAGCCCTACAGAAGGTCCCTAAGACACTGTGGGCTGTCGGTAAGTATGATGTTGGCCTCATCAAAGACTGTGAACCTGTTGTCATCACTCCAAAATCAGACTTTAGACCTTGCAAGGCCCAATATCCACTTAAACAAGAAGCCATCAATGGCATAACACCAGTCTTTGAGCAGCAGGAGGAATTGTTCCCCGTGATGACTCTCCAGTATGCACACCTTTGTTCCCTGTCAAGAAAATCAGAGACAAAGATCAACCAACAGAATGGCCTTTTGTGCAAGATCTTCAAGCAGTAAATGCAGCAGTCCAACCCAGAGCCCCAAATGTTCCAAACCCTTACACCATCTTGTCTCAGGTTCCACCGAATGCAAAATTCTTTTCAGTAGTAGACCTTTCAGATGCTTTTTTTTTTTTTTAAAGTGTTCCAGTTCATCCAGAAAGTCAGTTCTGGTTTGCTTTCAACTTCAATGGAATGCCTGTGCCAAAGTTACTGTGAAAGTCCCACCATTTACAATGAGGCTCTCAGACAAAATCTTGAATCTCTTGTTCTCTCTCCAGGCACTGCTTTGTTACAGTATGTTGATGACCTTATGATCTGAAGCCCGACCAAAGAACAGTGTGAAGCCAACACAGTCAAACTCTTGAAACATCTGGCTAATAGCGGTCAAAAAGCCAGCTTGTCCAAACTCCAATTTGTCCAGGAATAGGTTGTTTTCTTTGGTCATACAGTAGGAGCCACTCAAAAGTTCCCGTTTCCATGACTGAACCTCAGCAGGTCCGTGGCAGATCCGTGATGGGTCCGTGCCAGCCACGATGACGTAGGAAATGCAGCCCTGACTTGTAACAAAGCCCCTAGAGACCTGTGTGAAAACCAGTTGCAATGCTTCATTTGTCCACAAGGAGGAGCTGTGATTATCACCAAAATACTGTAATATCTGCAGATTTGGGAAAGACGGCTTATCAGCTGGTCCATGGCTCCACGGAGCCACTTTTTAGCCTAGTAGTATTTTATGACTAGGTCGAATTACAACTACTGTATGCAACCCATATTTTTTAAAATAATATTACCGTGTGAAAGGCCAAGAGGACGCTCTCTTTTTATCTTTCAAAACCTGTACTTGTCCCTGTGTTTCTCGTTAATTAGGCTACCCCAGTGTAATTAAACTCCATCTCATTTACCGTGCTTTGTGTGACTTTTTGCTGTGTTATCATGATACAAACTGAGGTATTTGGAGAAGATCCAAGAAATAAATAACATTGATCCGTACGAGCTACCTGCAGCTGGAGCAGGGAGATGCGCTGCCACCCTGCACCTAGCCTACATGCAGTTGGTTCACTAATTAGTTTTCGGCATTAGCTACTATACAGGAATTTAAAAGCCTGAAATCACTGGACAGTCCCACTAATACATGGCATAATAGTTATGTGTGTTCTGTGCGTAAAATGACCACGACCTCTTAACACCGCATTCCGTGGTGGCAGCACATAATGAGTGAAAATTATGCCATAAAATAAAATAAATGTATTTTGCCAGCAGATAGCATAGGGCTTTAAGAGCATTGTGCTGTGGGCGGATGGGGCGCGTTCCACTAGTGTTTTGTAGCTGCTGTCTGCCCTCTGTGGGCTTCATTCCATTTCAGATTGCTGTCCGTCTGCCGAACCGAATCCAAACGCCACTAATAAATAAATAAATTAGAAGAAAAAAATAAGGCTGAGCACGGAAGAACCAGAGAGGAAACACCATCACATGGAGGCGTCCACCCTGGCACCCGGCCACCCTCCACTCCACCAAGGGAGAGCAGACCCCAAGCCAGCCATAGATATACATAGAAAGGCTAGATGGCTGATGGGACTTTTGCCGGCGACGTCACCGAGCGGCCATCTTACCTAGGGGGACTTTCCTCGCGCACTCTACAGTAGTGGACGGAAGATGAGCGACCGACACAAACAAAAATACACTTAACTCGCTGATTTACAAACAGTTTGGTTTATTAAAAACCTTATTAACGTGGCTATGATTCAGACCACGCGGACATGCTGAAAGTGCAGCTTTTCTTTTCGAAAATCGATTTCATTTTGCTGCATAGTTGTGTGTCTGTCACAGCCATTTGCAAGGCTGCAATCTGGGAGTTTCAATTATTATATAGGTTTCCGTGAGACCAATAATAATTTTGTGACAACCACATATTTTGTCTAAATGACGATTTGTGTGGATGCAGTTGTGTTTATTAGCTAGCAAAGAAACAAGAGGTTGTGAATGTGACATAGTGGGCAACTGGGACTATTACAAAGTAGCCTGGACATAATTCTTTACAGGTGGGAAAGGCAGAATTACTCCTTTGTTTTAACATACATAATATGATTTCCAAGCTGTTTCATTAGTAAAATATATCCTTAATTTAGATTCATTGTGATACAGTAAATGTGTTTACAGAAATACTCAACACAGTTCAAGATGCCAGACTTTAGTGCGGCACATGGATGCGCAAATGAACGTTCTGTCCACACAAGAGCCCGCGGATAATTGTTACTAACGTAGTTACTACGTTAGTAACAATTATCCGTTAGTAACAATTATCCGAAATATGTCCCTCAAGTCATTTCTTTCGACGTCGCTACGTGGTTGCCGTGACGCCGTCGTGAACCCTTCGAACTTCTCCGTCACTCCGTTTCGTCGCGGTGCAATTCACCGCCAGAGCAGTAGGAGGCTTCGTTCCTTTCCTGAGTGGTTATCGCTGTCTCTAGTTGATTCTTCGTTTAGCTTCCGGCTTTTTCGGTCACAGAGAAATGAACACGGAGCACGGACAGACGGCTCCGTCCGTATCCGTATTGAACGTTGTGCACAATGGCATATATATAATGAGCCTTAACAACATCTACATGGCAATAGAAGATGTTTAAAGACGGCGGGGATGGCGGTGGAAATACGGAACCGGAAATGCTTTGCTACCAAGCAAACCAATCACAGCAGTGCCGGTCTGCGTCGCCTCGACGCGTAGTTACATTTTTGGGGAGGTGCACGTCAGGCTACGCCGGGGGCTACGGCGAGCCCTCTGCGTAGCCCCGTACCCTACAACGTAGCGACGTCGTCGATTCAACGCACGACCATAAATCTGGCTTCAACCTGCATTTTCTTTCCCTTTGATAGCCTTTAACATCTTTCTTAGACTTGTTACATGTTTTTTTTCAGACACCTTCACCGATTTACCAAAAGTTTCATCGAGGAATTAATTTATCTCCTCCAGCGTATGCAGCTCTCCACTGTGTGACTGAAGCCTGATTTATGGTCGTGCGTTGAATCGACGACGTCGCTACGTTGAAGGCTATGAGAGTCTGTCACAGAAACACATTAGCTGCGTTCCAAAAACGGTTTGAGTCGCCCTCGCTCACTTGCCCTCGGGGGAATCCCCGCCGCCATCTTAAGGGCTGTTCCATTTCTCTTAACAGCTGAAGTGAACTTTGTGAGATCGACCCTTGAGGGCTGAGTGATCGAGTCAACAACGATGGTCACTCCAGAGCTGTATATCACCCACAATGCATTGCAGTGGTGCACGAAAAATATGTCCATGCGGTGGCGATAATGAACCTCAAACACCGTTGGCTGCTGTTTATTTACCACCAAAGAAGAAGAAAATGAATTTAAGGAGCCAGCACGAGTCGGTTAATTGTGCAATTAGACTGTCCGTGGCAGTTATGGCAGAACCCACCGTTTACAAGTGTAAGTATATAAGCTATTTGTCACAGACAAAAGAAAATGAAAGCAAAATACTTGTATCTAAATAGCATTTTATTTTTCTGATGTCACGTCGTTTGTTGTGCATTCTGTGTGATTAAGGGATTGTTTCCATATTGTTACAGGGTCTGATGAGGAGACGGAGCTCCTCATATAAAGCTCAGAATAACAAACGAAGCTCTCTTTACTGGGAAAAGAAATGCCTCAAAGCTTAGCCTTGCAAATGAATGTTTAAAATCAAGCTTCAGTCTGTTGCCCCCTTGCTCCAATTTAAATAAGTTTTGTAAATGTTCTGGTAATGATCTGTTCTTTGCTTTAGACATTGTTCCTTGTAACGTCTATCCTACATGACTTTAAGTGTTGTGTTTGTATTGTCTGAACCACAATCTTTAACAATTAAGGCCATAAAGACAATGAGGAGGAGTAGGAGGATGGTGGTGGTAACAGGCCTAATAATCAGGAAAAAACAATCTAAAACTAAGACTAATGTCAACTAAACTTAAAGTAGGTTAAATGTATTTAAACAACAAAGCTGTCTACAAATTATACGGTAAAGACAAATACATAAATAAATAATGAATTGTCCAAATAAAATTTGATACAAAACTAATAATTCTGATAATTACCAGGTACCGACGTATTGCCATCAAGCGCAGAATACGTCTCCGTCTTAATGACATGAGTCTCTGTATATTTTGTGTGATTTGGAATAGGCAGTATAGCGCTACTCCAACGACATGTGGTTGATCCATCATTGTCTGCCCTGTGAGTGAACGAGGGCAGGTGTGTTCCATTTCCATTGCCCACTTTCCCTTCGCCCTCAAAGTGGCCTCCGTTTGACGTCAAAGCAAGGGCTGAGGGCAAGTGAGCGAGGGCGACTCAAACCGTTTTTGGAACGCAGCTCTAGAGTCAGTGTCATACTCCATTGCCTCCTCACCTAATAGGCCGGCGCTGCTTTAGAGAAATGAGACGTCTTCTCCTCTGAAGCGTCACGTGAAGCAACGTCCATTTGTGATGACGGCGGCGGCTGATTACGACTGGAACAGCCATCAGGAGGCTTTATTAACAGCTATAGAAACTTTTAATGGAGTTTGTGTCTGCACACACATAATGTTATATTCATATACATAAATAAGATAAATATACAGATACAGTTATCAGTAGCAGAGCAGCAGTGTTTTCTCTCTAACAATCACCTGCACATAAACAACAACCTATTTATAATATGTACAGTGTACTGCTCAGTCACAGAGTGTGTTTATATGATTTAGGCCTTTTCATTATTTGCATCTGTGTTTATTAATATTGTGACTGTGAATTCATTATTTAATAACCCAGAAAATGATAATGGTGCAGGCTACTCCTCTTGTAGGTTGACCAGATCCACCTCAGTCTTGGATAGAACAACATTTAAACTTTAATGATGCTTTCTCCTGCAGGCTGCCTGACTGTTTGCTGCAGCCTGAGTCACGATGCTGGACATGATGAAACATCTTCCTGCAACTGTGTGTGTGTGTGTGTGTGTGTGTGTGTGTGTGTGTGTGTGCATATGAGTGTGTGTGTGTGTGAGTGTGTGTGTTTATTTGTACTTGCATTAGAATAAAGGATGCCCCACCCAGCTTAACAGTGAGCGCTACTGACAGGCAGAGATGTGTCTGGGCCTGACAGAAACTTTAGGGAAAAACAGAAAGTGTTAGCCATATATGTTCACACCTTATTAACTGAAAATAGTGGGTGCTATTTTTATTATCTAATTCAGCTGTGGGTTATTAGATTGAGAGTAAAGTGTAATGATTGCCTTGCTCTCTCTGTTTTGAAGGTGATTTGCTCCCTGTGTTTACTAATGTCAATGACTGTAATTCAACAGAGGAACCACACCTACACTCACACAGCCATGACAATAGACTGGTAGTTAAACACACACAATAATGATGAAGAGAGGTTAAGGTTCAGGGTGTGGTCGGGAGCTTTCTCAGAGGTAAACAGCAGGCAGGCCTTGTCCTGGGGCAGTAGTCACTTTTCAGTGTGAGTTAAGAATGCCAGAATTATTCTGGTGTGTAAAAGTCAGTGAAGTTTCATATAGGGAGAAACTACCATTCAATTACAGCTTGGCATTTTTTTATCCAAAGGACTGATTGTACTGGTGGATTTTCATATTATCCTCATAACCATATGCAACATGTGTTGTCTGTATCCAGAAGCAAGTATTGAAAGAGTCTTTTGAGGAAATGAATATGTGAACTCTGATGAGGATATGACTGATATATTTTTTTTAGACATTCATATCTCAAGAAAACATGAGAGCACAGGTAAGTGATATACTGTTAAAGGCTAGTGGAACCCTGACCCCGTTTGTGACTGTCTTGTGTGGAGAGAAAGCTTAGGGAAGTGACTGTACTCTGCTCTTTATCAGAACTGAGGACGTTAACCACATGTACATTTACCAAACCAACCATTAGGTCCGGAAAAGGGCTCTTTTTAGCATGTAATTATCAACACTTGTGTTCTCTGCTGTATCATAATACTATACCGAAAGCCTTTTCTTACACTGGAAACTCATTACAGCCATCTGAAGGGAGCAGGTATGTGTTCTATCTGCAGTGGGTACTCTACCACAAATCTTCAGCTTTAAGGTCCACTCTGTAGGATTCAGGGGCATCTATTGGCAGAAATGGTATATATTGTTCATGACTATGTTTTCATTAGCTTATAATCACCTCAACATAGGAATTGTTGTGTTTTCCTCAGCTTAGAATGAGCTGTTTATATCTACATACAGAGCAGATCTTCTTCCATGGAGTCTGTCATGTATTCCGACTGTAGTGAAAGGACAAATCAAACCTTGGCTTTAAACAGGGTCATTTGCATTTTCACGTCGGCCACCATAGTTCTCCCACACCTTTGGCACACGGGAGAATGTTCAGTTATTCTACCTCACCACTAGATGCCTCTAAATTCTATACGTTGGACTTTAAAATCAGTTGCTCCAGTTGTCAAGACGTGATCTATGCATGTTGATATGACATTCCTGATCTCTGTTAATAAACATTGTAATTAGCCCAATAAGAGGAAACAAACTTTTGTTTTCTTGTGATAATGGGTTCGTTATCTTGTTATCTGGAGATAACTTCATTTAACAAAATATAGGCATGGCTGTTCTCAGCTTCCTTTGGCAATCCATGCAGAGAGTACTTATAGAGGTGTTTTTGGCTCACGGCAACTGTCAGTCTCATGCAACAAATACCATTCTAGTTTTTTTTTTCTTCAAAAGATAGCTAGCTGTCCTATCAGCTAGGTGCAAAGGGGGAGAGAGAGAGGGAATGACAGGCAGCAAAGTGCCACAGGCTGGAGTCAAACCCGGGGCGCTGCGGCAACAGCCTCGTACATGAGGCGCCTGCTCTATCCACTAATCCACCAACACCCCACAAATACCATTCTAGTTAATCAAATCTAACACTTAATGCCGACTTCGGGGCACATGTATGTCATGCCTGTCAATACAGGATTCCAGTGTTTTATCACATCCAGGTCTATTTGTTTACCTCTGGTGCCCTAAGTGAAGCATAATATCACAGTCTACATATAACATCGACAGGTCCCGCATTCCTTTATGAATGTTTCACTCTAGGCATATTTTCTCAGCCCCTTTAGTTACTAGCAAATATACCACAGATAAACTTATGCAGTTACAATAAAAAACAGTATGCTGTCACATCGCTAATTATTTTAACGGGAAGCCTCAAGGTGGATTTATACTTGTGTGTCAGCTTTATGCAGAGTCTATGCCTTCGCAAGTGACGCTTTTGTGAGGATTTATACTTGTATGGTGGTGTGTCTGTGTCAATCTGCAGTTACACCTCCAAAACAGTAGTCCAAACAGTAGTTCAAATTAAACATGGCTCAATAGAGACAATTTCAATCACAAGTACACAAATCAGATCCATTGTAACTCACAAGATTTGCAGACAGATTTGTCTTTTGCTGGACACTTTGTCCCCACAAACATGCTAATGTAAAGCCTATGGCATTTTACACTGTATAATTAGCCTAGCTGACATCTGCTCTATTCATATGAACCCAGGATAAATCACACACGACTTAAAATGCTATTTTGTGGAGGCTTTATTGTCTTCACAATTTATTGTTTCTCATCTGTGAAATAAAACTAAATAAAAGCTTTTTTTTTTCACTAAAGGAAATGGTTTCCAGCTTACAAAAATAGACAGGACTTAGTAAGAAGAAGAAGAAAAAAAAAAAAAAATCTCACAGGGTGTGAATGTACACTTCACACACGCCACCCAGTATTCTCCCTTTCCTTCTCAATTTTTTTTTCTTTTTTCCCTCCTTCATGTCCCCCCCGCTACATCATTATTCAGGCAACAATCTTTAACAAATTATATACAATCGTTAATCTGTATGCCCCTAATAATGATGATCCAGCCTTCTTTCACACAGTCTTCTCTCTACTATCTAACCTATCAGGCAGCTCGACAACTATAATTGGAGGAGACTTTAACACAGCCCTAAATGCTTCATTAGACCGATCTAGTAACTCAGTACATACAAAGCAATCACAATCGGCTAAGGTAATACAGGAATATATGGATGATTTTGGGCTTGGCGATGGCTGGAGACTCAAATACCCATCGAAGAGGGAATATACTTTCTTCTCTCCTGTGCATCGCTCATTTTCAAGAATTGACCTTTTTCTCTTAAATAATTACATCTCACAAAAAATTACCACAAAAATACACCCTATCATTATCAGCGACCATGCACCAATATCACTCAATCTGCAAATAGAAACCATCCATAGACGGTCCCCAACATGGCGCTTTAATATCTCTTTACTTAAAGACCCAGACTTTGATAAAATGGTGAGACGGGAGTGGGCAAACTTTCTTGAAGATAATGACTCTCCAAATTTATCTCCATCTTTAATATGGGAGGCTGGAAAGGCAGTAATCAGAGGGAAAATCATACTCCTCCTACAAAAAGAAACAGGAATTGCAAGCGTAAAAAAAACATTGAGGAAAAAAATTAAACAACTAACACAGGAATATGCGAACAATCCAAGTGATCAGGTATGGACCCAATTACAGTGTGCAAAATCTCAATTGGACAATATTCTATCAAAGAAAACTGAATTTATTATACAGCAACTAAAATATAATAACTTTGAACACAGTAACAAATCAGGAAAATCTTTGGCAAACCAGCTCCAACGTAATAAAGAAAAATCTCTGATAACAACAATCCAGGGGTCATCCGGAAATTACACACAATCCCCTCAGGAGATTAATCAGATTTTCTATTCTTTCTACCATAACCTATATTCAACAGTAAACAATCCAAACCCAGAAGTTATTCAGGCTTTTCTCAACAACCTAAATTTACCTCAATTATCCACAGAACACAGAAATATTTTAGATGCCCCCCTAACTATTAATGACCTGCAGAGCGCATTAGACAAAATGCCAACAGGTAAGGCCCCAGGTCCAGATGGCTTTCCTGCTGAATTTATAAAACATTTCTGGACTATATTAGCACCACTTTTCATCAGGACAGTGACAGAGATCAAAAACAACGGAGGTATAAGACCTCACATGAATACAGCAGCAATCAAATTATTACTAAAGCCAGACAAAGACCCCACACTTCCTTCTAGCTACCGTCCTCTGTCACTAATCAACAGTGATATCAAAATTATCTCAAAGGCACTTGCTTCTAGACTGGAGAAAATAATTGCAACAATAATTCATAATGATCAAACAGGCTTCATTAATGGTAGACACTCAAGTAATAACATCAGAAGAGTTCTTAATTTGATAAGTAAAGCACAACGGGCTAATACCAAAACAATTGCTCTGTCACTTGATGCAGAAAAAGCCTTCGACAAGGTCAACTGGTCCTTCCTATTTGCCACCCTGAGTGGATTTGGCTTTGGAGAGTCATTTATCAAGTGGGTATCAGCCTTATATAATTCCCCTAAGGCCACAGTCACCACCAATGGGATCACATCTAAAAGCTTCACTTTGCAGAGAGGTACCAGACAAGGGTGCCCACTCTCGCCTCTACTGTTTGCAATATTCATCGAACCATTGGCTATGGCAATCCGTCAGAACAGCAAGATCAGAGGTATCCATTCCGCCAATTCAGAGCATAAAATTAATCTATATGCCGACGACATTTTACTTTACCTACAAGAACCGAAATCATCTTTACATGAAGTATTTAATCTCATAACAAATTTTTCTAAACTTTCGGACTACTCCATCAACTGGTCCAAATCGACAATACTGCCAATAACGGAGAACTCTTGGAATCCTGCAGACCAAAAATGTTCTCTCCCTGTGGGCAACATAAGATATCTTGGCATAAATATTTCATCCAAACTATCAGACTTGGTCCACCTGAACTTTAGCCCGCTTCTAGATAAGATCTGTGGTGACCTGAAGCGCTGGAATAATCTTCCCATCTCCCTCCTGGGTCGAATAGCCACAGTTAAAATGAAAATTCTACCCCAAATTAACTATTTTTTTTCCATGATTCCATTCACTCCCACATCGAAATGGTTCCTGTCATTAGATTCTGCAATTATAAAATTTTACTCAAAGAACAAAACAGCAAAAATTAGCCTAAGTACCCTTCAGAAAAACAAACTGGAAGGGGGTTTGGACGCTCCTAACTTTAAACATTACTATTTGGCTAACCAGCTACAATACCTACTGAAAGAAATGGTTATACCCTAATGAAGACTACAACTCTTGGCTCGAACTAGAACAGGCGGACTGTAACAATATAAAACTTTCTGACCTCCCGTTTATCACCACTACACTCAAACGTCATAACTGTTTTAAGAACCCAATGATTGCTTCCACCTTGTCAGCCTGGTGGAAAACACTAGAAATCACAAACTCTCAGATAGAACCTTGCTTGCTCTCTCCAATCTGGCACAACCCGGACTTTGAAATCAACAAAAGACCTCTCCATTTTAGCACATGGGAGTTGAAGGGAGTAACTCATCTCCATCACCTTTTCCAAGACAATATACTTATGACATACACAAACTTATTTCAAACTTTTGAAATAAGAAATGGAAATTTTCTACAATATTTACAACTGATAAAAACAATCAAGAAGAGAATTCCAGCGCCTCAGGACACTTTGCAGCCACCAGAATTTGCCAAACATATTACAAAGCTTTCTCCGAGTAATAAGAAGAACCTTTCCAAGATTTATAAATTACTGTCAAAGACCAGCTCTATACATTTACCAATTTTAAAATGGGAAAAGGAGCTGGGTGCTTCACCCGACCCTGACTTCTGGACTCAGATATGCAAAAATACATTTAAGATGACAAGACACACTAATATACTTTCAATTTTTCAATTTTATTTATAAAGCCCAATATCACAAATACAATTTGCCTCACAGGGCTTTACAGCATACGACATCCCTCTGTCCTTTAGACCCTCACAGCGGATAAGGAAAAACACCCCAAAAAACCCCTTTAACAGGGAAAAAAAACGGTAGAAACCTTAGGAAGAGCAACTGAGGAGGGATCCCTCTTCCAGGACGGACAGACGTGCAGTAGATGTCGTACAGAACAGATCAGCATAACAAATTAACAGTAATCTGTATGACACAATACAGTAATCTGTATGACATCCTCGGTAATGACAGTAGCTTACAACAACATTCATGAAAGTAATAATACTGTCGTTATAGTTCTGGCTACTGTGGTACAATATGTTGAAAGTATATATTAGTATCAGGCAGTATACATGTATGATAATATCATATGTCTATAATAGCAGTAGAAGTATGACTAATGATTAATGATGGCAGCAGCAGCAGCAGGCATCTGGCAGGACCACGGCAGCAGCACAACCACACATGTCACACTATCCAGGCACCGCTGCAATACGAGTTAACCTGAGAGATAGTGGAGCACAAAGGCTCCGGAGAAGAAGCCGAGTTAGTGACATCCAGAATGGCCGAGTAAAAAAGATACAGTAATAGGATACAAGAGAGAGGGAGAGAGACAGAGAGAGCGAGAGAGAGAGAAGGTGCCCGGTGCATTATAGGTGGTCCTCCGGTAGACTAGGCCTAAGTCAGCCTAACTAGGGGCTGGTACAAGGCAAGCCCGAGCCAGCCCTAACTATAAGCTTTATCAAAGAGGAAAGTCTTAAGTCTAGCCTTAAATGTGGAGACGGTGTCTGCCTCCCGGACCATAACAGGAAGATGATTCCACAGGAGAGGAGCCTGATAGCTGAAGGCTCTGGCTCCTGATCTACTTTTGGAGACTTTAGGGACCACGAGTAACCCTGCGTTCTCAGAGCACAGAGTTCTGGTGGGATAATATGGCACTATGAGCTCTCTAAGATATGACGGAGCTTGACCATTTAGAGCTTTATAAGTTAACAGTAGGATTTTAAATTCAATTCTGGATTTTACAGGGAGCCAGTGCAGAGAAGCTAAAACAGGAGAAATATGATCTCGTTTCTTAGTTCCTGTTAGTACACGTGCTGCTGCATTCTGAATTAGCTGAAGAGTTTTTAATGATTTACTAGAGCTACCTGATAGTAGAGAGTTACAGTAATCCAGCCTCGAGGTAACAAAAGCGTGGACCAATTGCATCTCTTTGGGTCAAGATAGGCCTAATTTTTGCAATATTACGCAGATGAAAAAATGCAGTCTGTGAGGTTTGTTTTAAATGAGAATTGAAAGACAGATCTTGATCAAATGTTACTCCGAGGTTTCTTACGGTAGTGGTAGAGGCCAGAGCAATGCCATCTAGAGAAACTATGTCATCAGATAAAGAGTCTCTGAGTTGTTTGGGGCCAAGAACAATAACTTCAGTTTTGTCTGAATTTAACATCAGGAAATTGGTGCTCATCCAGGTTTTTATGTCTTTAAGACAATTATGACGTTTAGTTAATTGATCTCTTTCTTCTGGCTTCATCGATAAATACAACTGTGTATCATCCGCATAACAATGGAAATTTATAGAGTGATTTCTAATGATGTTACCTAAAGGAAGCATATATAGAATAAATAGGATTGGTTCAAGCACAGAACCTTGCGGAACTCCAAAACAAACTTTAGTACGTATGGATGATTCATTATGAACGTGAACAAATTGAAAACAATCAGATAAATAAGATTTAAACCAGCTTAGTGCAGAACCTTTTAGGCCAATTAAGTGTTCCAGTCTCTGTAACAGAATTTCATGGTCAACAGTGTCAAACGCTGCACTAAGATCTAATAAAACAAGTACAGAGACGAGTCCTTTGTCTGAAGCAATCAGAAGGTCATTTGTAATTTTAACTAGAGCTGAATATACAGCTTATCCAATTTAAAGTACTCCACAGAACACACATCACCCAACAAAAGATGAATAGAATGGGCTTTAGTCAATCTGACACATGCACTCAGTGTACTCAGAACACTGCAGACACCTACTTTCATGCACTCTGGTTATGTTCACCCGTCCAGCACTTCTGGTCAACAGACACTCAAAAACTCTCCTCCATTTTGGACTGCAGGATCCCATTATCTCCCAACCTGTGCTTAATTGGTGACCTGATGACAATTGACCTCCCAAACAGCCACTGCAACTCTCTTCTTGTAGCTCTCGCCATCGCCAAGAAAACAATCCTAGTCAATTGGAAAGATAAACAGACCCTCAACATCAATCATTGGCTGAATCTCCTTGCAGAACATATTTCGCTGGAGAAAATTTCTGCCGGCCACAGAAATCAATTAACATACTTTACAGAAAAATGGTCACCATTTATTCTCTCACTAAACATGTCTGTATAGTGCCACTCAGCCTGTGAGCATATGCCACCTGTACATATAAATATTACAAGTCTGTAAAGACTGTTGTGTCATATGTAACCTGTTTCTGTTTCTGTTAATGATGTAACCCCTATTCCCTCTATCTCTCACACCACAATATACCACAGCGGTTCATCAGATTTCAAGGTCTTAAGCATGTGTTAGGCGCACCTTCTCCCCCTTGAATCCGGGCCTGCTTCCTGGCTCTGTGTGGGGTCGCGGGGTCGGGCGGTTTCCCCTGGGGGCGGTGCGTCTGGACTGCTCGTCCTGTGTGCCCGGAGGCGGCGGGGTCTCCCCGTGCTCCCTGGGCCGGGGGCGGCGTGGCCGGTCCCCCTTGGGGGGCTGTTTCCGCCCTGGGTGGTGCGGGGTGGGTGGGCTCCTCCTCCCCCCCCCCCCTTCGCTCCGCTCCCGCCCTTCCCCCTCCCTCCTCCCTCCCCCCTCTCCCCGTCCCTCCCTGAGGGGGCAGGGAGGGACGGGGACCCCCCCCCAGCCCGGGCCTCCCCCGGGCTGGGGGGTCTGGCGCGGGGGCTGGGTGCTGCCTGCGGGGGGTGCTCTGGTGCTGTGCAGTGTGGGCCTGCCCGTTGGTGTGCGGCCGGTGGTAGGGGGGCGGGTCGGATGGGCTGGGGGCCCGGCTCTGGGTCTGTGGTGGTCTAGGGGGATACTGGCGGGGTTGCGGGTTGGCCTGTGCTCCTGCGCTTCGGGGTTCGGGGGGGCTGGGTGGGGCTCGTCTTCCGTGCTCCCTGGTGGCGCGTCTCGTCCTTCTGCTGGGGGTCGATTTGCTGCGGGCGGTGTGACCCAGGTCGGGACCATTGCGGGGGCCTGGCGCTGCAGTTGCTTGGGGGGCGGGACTGAGTGGGGGCCTGTTGGGTTTCCTTGGGGCCCGCCTGGCCCGCTGTCCATGGGCGCTGGGGGCCTCGCGGCGCCGGGGTCTGGTTGGCGTCGCCTTCTAGCCCCTGTCATCCATCCCTCCAGCCTTCGGGCCGGGCCCACACTGGCCTGGCCTCCTAAACCACATTTTGTTCACTCTCCACACACTCCACAGTTTTTAACGCACCACATACACTCACTCTTCGAGGCGCAGACCACAGATGGATTGGGGGGCTTCATGATGGGGCAGGCTATGGGACAGTGGTGTCCGGTAGCCCTCCATGCTGCCCCCCGGCCCATCCTTTTCTGTCCTCTAATTTTAAAGCACCACATACACCAACATTTTGGGGGACAAATGGGAACAGGTTCCAGGTGCCTTATGGCTGCACGGGCTGCAGGACAGCAGTGTGCTGTAGCCATCAGCCTTGGCCACACCTGTCTCCTATGTCCCTCAATTTTAATGCAGCACATCACACTTATGGGCACTCACATGCACATTCACGGTGTAGGGTTAATGATTCTCCGTCAGGGATCGAAGAATCATAGTAAGAGGGGGGGTGGTGGGTTAACATACACTTTTGATACGCTTGGCGTGGCTTGTGGGGCCCGGCCCTCCTGGGTTGGGAGCTGGGGCCAGGGAGCCCATTTACATCATGGTGGTGTTGCTGGGCTCGTCCTGGGGGGTTCGGGCGGGTGGCCCCTCCTGGTCTCCGGGTTTCCCGATGCGCGGGGGACATATGCCTTGCGGCATCACCGCCTCTTTGCCTCCCTCACTCACCCGGGCCTGGTTGGGCTCTCACTACCGTCTGGTCTGGCGTCCGCTGGTGGCCGGCGCCTGGGGCGGGCCCGTTCGGTGTGGTGCTGGTTCTCTCCCCGGGGGCGGTGCCGGGCCCCCGCGCCTGGCGCCTTGGGTCTGGGGTGGTCCCTGGGTGCGTCTTTGGGTGGGGGGCGGGCGGGTGGTCGGGGGTGGGTGGTGGTTGGGTGTGGGGGGTGGGGGCGGTCCGCGTCGGGCGGTGGGTGGGTGGGCCCTCCTGTCCCGCCTGTCTGGGGTGTGTCTCTGGCTCTCTGGGGGGGCCGGCCATTGCCGCCCCTGGTCCTGGGGCCTGCGGGGCGTCCTGCCGCCTCTGTGGCTCCCTGGTCGTGGGGTCTGGGCGCTCCTGTGGTCTTGGGGTGACGGGCCGCCCCCCTTCCCCCCGCAGGGCCGGCCCTGGACCCTGGTGTTGGTTTTCATAAACACATTGGGAGGGTTCAAATACACGCATGCATGTTCGTTACTTCAGCCCCGTGACGCATCACAAAGAACCGATGGGATCACTTTAAAGGGGCCCACTTGCTTCTCAAACTTTCCACACTGCGCTCTCTCTTCTCTACAGGCGGGCTTTCCCCCTCCACCAAGACTCTCACATTTTTGGTGTTCAGTATAGACTTCTCTTTTGTTTCTGTTTCTCAGTACAGTATAGTAGACATGTATATGTTTATTTCTGATAATCTGCATGGAGCACACCCACCTCAAGGCCACAATACATCAGCAACACTGCCTGTTTATCCCTTTTTTTTTGTTTGTTTGTTTGTTTGTTTTCCCTCCTTCTCCTCTGCATGCACTGTCACTATATAACTCAGGACTTGCACCTGCCCCCTCCCCCTTGCTTGTTCCTTACTTTCCCCTTAACACACCTTGGTGTATCACGGCCCTCTCTGGCTCATATTAGGAAGCTTTTCCAATAAAGGCTGATAGGCTAGTCTCCAGGGAGGGTGGGTGACGGTCACAACCACGCATTGTGGGTATAAAATACTTGACTGCAAGATTAACAGTGCATCAATCTTCACAAGAAGCTTGCACCTTTTTGTGGCGCTAAGCTATGAAGACCAATGCAGACAAGTAGGATAAAAGAAGAAGAAGACAAAAAAAAAAAAAAAAATAGACAGGAGGTCAGGAGGTCTACTTTTTTATGCCTACACTTTTATTATTCTTGTATTTAATCTTCATATCTATCTATCTATCTATCTATCTATCTGACAAGACACAACATTTGGTTTTTGACCTTTGAAAGATATGTTTTAGAATGTGCTGGATGATGACATATTACACTTTTATGATATGCTGTATGTTAAAAGATTTACAGTTTTTCTCAATCGCTTTGGTGCATTTCTCACATCACTATTAACATTTGCACAAGGGTTAGTGCATTTCTCAAAACAATTAGTGCAAACTGCAAAACCTAGTTGATAACCTGCAAAACTGTGTCACTTGCTCAAAATGGATAGTTCATTCCTCAAAAGCAAGTATTCATGTCAATTAAAGTGTCATTGTCATCAAAATGAAAAGTCCTTACACCATTGTTTATGAACAAGAGAGTCAAATGGCTTTGTCATGTTTTCATTATGACAGTTTACTCTGTAAGTGTTTTCCAGTGCAAAAAAGTCAGATCTTGGTGACACTACCTGAAAATACTCAAGACAGCACTATACACTATTTGCACAGCCATTTGAAAACTACAGTAAAGTTACACATTACTGTATTTAGTGAGGTAACAGAGTACAAGACACTGAATACGTATGTTTCACATTTTTACTGCAATTCTAATTTGTTCACAGCATTGTGCAAAAGAAAAATACACACTTATTACTTACGTATGACACAGTGACAGTAGTGCAGATTGTTTAGTGCTGAATTACTGTCCAATGTACTCACCTGTTCTCCCAACAAAATGTTTGAATAATTGAATTTACAGTGGTTCTCCCAACATTTGGCTGCATCCTTCGAACATGATTGACAACATGGTCCACAGTTGTAGCCCTAATTTAATCAGGAATCCGCCTATATACTTGGGCTCTTCTTCCTCTTCCCCTGTTTTGTCCCCTCCCCCTTCCTCACCCCTCTTCCATGACACTGACCTTCCATTTCTGTGTCACAGTATTGTAGAAATGGTACACACTATGTCATGCTCGGTTCATATATGTTTGCCAAGTGAAGGTTCATGGGATTCAGCTTTGAGTGACTGTGGAGAAGTGGCTTATCATTGGTTACAGATACATCAACCACACTTGAAACCTATATTAGTTGGCTGCTGCTATCGGCCACCCAGTGCCAATGTAAAATATCTAGATGACATCTGTGAAATGTTGGATAAGACACGAAATATACTTTCTGGGAGATTTTAATATTGATGCATTTAGTGAGAACTGCCCTAAGTGGGACAGAATATCATCCGTGGCCAAAATATGTAATCTGAGTCAGACAGTGACATCACCAACCATCTATTAACAAGTTTGGCACTACTATAAGAACCTGTATTGATCACATCTACACTAACAGACCAGAGCATTGTTCCAAAGCTATATCATTCACAGTGGGTTGCAGTGATCACAACTTGATTGCAATAGTGCGAAAAGCCAAATTACCAAAAGCTGGCTTTAAAATAAACTATAGAAGATCTTATAAAAGGTTTAATCAGGCAATATTTGAGGAAGAAGTCAAGAGTGAGAAATGGGAGAATGTATGCAGTGAAGAAAATCCAGAAAAAGCTCTGAGTATATTTATGAAACTGTTTATAGAGATTGCTGATAAACATGCACCAATGATGAAATGGACTGATCGGTTTAATAGTGCACCCGGCTAGACGAGGAAATGAAAAGCTTAATTGCCCACCATAATGACGCAAAAAGAACTGCAGACAAATCAGGATTACTCTCTGACAGACAACATTACTGTAAATTAAGAAATACTGTGACAAAACTGAATAAAAATAGAAAAAGGGAATATTATAAGTCCAAAATCATTGATTTCAAAAATGATGGAAAGAAGCTGTGGAGAACACTGAATAACAATGGGAAGGAATTCAAGCATGCACGCCTCCTTCATAGAGACAGAAGGTTTATTCAATACTAAACCATGTGATATTGCAAATTATTTTAACAATTACTTTACAACAAAGGTGGATAAACTGAGGGATGCCATGTGTACAACTAACACAGTGTCAAAGAACATTATTACAGTTTTTCTCCATTGGTTTGGCTCATTTCTCGAAACAGAAATTACATTCTCAAAATAACATGGACAAACCTCCAAACCACTTGGTAATTGTTCACAACAGAATTGAATTTCTCATTCATTTCATCAAACTGCAAATGTCTTAGTACATGTATCAGTGTCTAAGTACATCTTTGCAAATGATTAAGTACAGGTAGCCTACAGTTAGCACAGTTAGCCTACATTTAGCACAGTTTCCAAGTGAATAGATCTTGTTGATCTAAACTGATTGTTGATTCTCAGTCTAATGGTTGTTCTCTCCAAAACATGTCAGCATCATTTCATTGTATAAGTTATCACATGCACAATAGTCTGTTCAATTGTCAAAATTAGTCAAGAACATAATACCATGAATACCATGTATGAATCTCTTGGAACATTTGATAAATTGATTACGTAACTGACAGTCAGGTGAAAATAGAACTTGACTAATGAAGGAGGGGCCAGGGGCGTCTCTAGGATTTAGACACAATTTTTAGACATAGAAACATTCTCCACATACCCTACAGGTACCTGCTCTTCTGGACTGAATTGAATTAAGGCATTTCATGGTTACCAGTTAATACCAAATAGGCTAGCAATTTTCACAAACTTCCCTCAATAGCCCAGGCACAAAAATGCCCCATTCATCATGTTGAACATACCAACAGCAACCATTCAGCAACAGTAAACATCTTGTCATGTTCAGTATTTACATTGTTTTACTTTGTACATTTAATGCTCTTTACATACTCATATGTATTTATTCTTTAACATTCTTTAACATAACATACTCTTTAACATAATATTTGTATCTCTTACAGGTCTCAGGTTAGGTCTCTGCTTTAACTGTTCTTAACTCTACCTATTGTCTTTGCTTCTTGTACTTAACTTTTATTAATGTACTCTTTACATCTTTTTTCGTTGTTCATTTGTCTTTAGTTTTACTTCAAACATTTGTCTTGTACAGTATATCTGTCTTAACTTGCACTCTACACTTGACTTTACATCTTGTTTTTCTTTTTCTTTCTTCAGTCATCATGTACAATTAGGTCTCTGCATTAACTTTTACTCTACACCTTACAGACAGATGCTAATAATAACAGATCGTTTTTTTCCCATGTAATATCAACTAGCTGCTAGCTAGCTAATGTTAGCTACTTCCCTCTAGTTGTTCCAGCTGCAACACTCTTTTCGAAATTATATATTTTTACATAATTTCTATTCCCATTACCTCTTTGATTGCTGACCACCTTTGGGGGTAAAAACATGGAAATCTTTTTTTGTGACATCCCAAAGACAGCTGAACAGCTTGCTGTTGTCAAGCCTGCCTGTTGTCAAGTGCGCCTGCTGCCTGACACTGCTGTTTTGGGCTAATGACATCACGTGCGACCTGGAGGTGTTAACCACTTGTGTGCCAAAGCCAAAGTAGTGGCTATTTAAAAATTTAATAATAATGAATTGTTACTAAAACCTGTCCAAAAACACTGTTTTATCGAAGCATCAACATAAGATAACCATAGTTTGAGGATGTGATCTTAAAAAATAAAAAATAAAAAATAAAAAATAAATTTTTTAAATTAATATTCATATTCGGGGCTAATTAAAAAACACCCTTGGCTTTAGCCCCGAATGTTTTAGCCTAGGGACGCCACTGGGAGGGGCCACGGTGGATGTCCCAGGCTAGAGTGGGGGCAATATAACTGTGTGTGCTGCCATTTCTTGAGAATGGTGTGGCCACTCACATCCCCAGTCTTGGCCCATACATTACACAGAAGCTCCTCATCTTCTTGGACCGTCTTTATTCTGATTTGATCCCTGAAAATGAGAGAGGTCTGGTAGGGCCTCACCTACCAAACTATGTCATTGTGTGGGACAATGTGAATTTCCACCGTGGCCCGCTCATCAGGGCCTGGTTCACTACTCATCCAAGGATGGTCATGGTGTTCCTACCACCTGACTCTCCTTTCCTCAATCCTATTGAGGAATTTTTCTCCGCTTGGAGGTGGAGAGTGTATGAGCATCAGGCTCAAAATCAGAGGTCCCTGCTTCATGCAATGGATGCTACGTGTGAAGATATTACAGGAGATCAGTGTAGCGTGTGGATGGCCAGGAGGGTGAGGACGGTGGCCAGGAGAGGGAGGGTGAGGACAGCGACCAGTGAAGAACTGTTACTGTAGTTGTGAAACTCCAGCTTTATTTACAGCACTGTTTATGTTTACATTACAGTATATGCTGTTTACATTTTATTTTTACTCTGATGTATTGAAGTTACGTTATGTGTGTGAATACAAATGGTTACATTTTCCTTGGCAGTATGACTACAATGTGTGATGTCAAACCTTGGAGGCTACTCTTACCGTAAAATCCTATTTTATTTTATTTTTGTTCAGTTTATACACAATTGTATTCTGTTAGCTAGACAAAAAAAAACTAGCACAGTAACCATTGTCAATGAAGGACTGGGCTAAGACTGGAGGTGGACATGAGGGATATTTCAATGGTCCTCTGCCATAGTGACAAAACATCTAACCATTTTGGCTTGCAGTGCTTACACAATGCCAAAGGGACGATGCATTTTGGGGCCACTGACTATTTATATGAGAAAGGAATTTAGTTTGAAGCATGAGTGAACAGTTTTGGGAGAGATATGAGCTTTTGCAGGTGAACCATGGTGTTGTGCTGAACCATCCAGGTTATTTTGGCAAAAGCACCAAGAGTGTTGAGAACGTCCAGTCTGTTTCAAGAAACGAGCCAAAGCAATTGAGACAGGATCTTTGCATTTTGGTGGCACTGACTATTTATATGAGAAAGGAATTTAGTTTTAAAGCATGAGTGAACAGTTTTTGGAGAGATATGAGCTTTTGCAAGTGAGCTATGGTGTTGTGCTGAACTGTAAGACTGTTTTGCCAAATGATCTTACAGTTTTGAGAATGTAATTTCTTTTTCAAGAAATGAGCCAAACCAATGGAGAAAAACTGTAATGAATGTATTATGGGGGGAAAGCAGTGCATGTTTGAATTCCACAGGGTTGATGTAGGAAATGTTGCTGCTTCATCTATCTGACAAATAACCTCCTGGAATAGACAACCTTGACTGTAAACTGCTCAGAATAACAGCCAAACATATCTCCAAGCCATTATGTCACATATTCAATAAATGTCTAGAGTATGGTATTTGCCCAGATATCTGGAAAGAAGCTAAGGTCATTCCGCTGCCTAAGGACAAAAGATCCACCCTTGCTGGTCCAAACAGTTGTCCAATAAGTCTTCTCCCAGTCCTGAGTAAACTGCTAGAAGAAATTCTATATGTTCAAATCCAAGACTATCTCTCAAGCAATGATCTGATTACTAGTTACTAACATGCATATGCATACTGCCAGATACTAATATATACTTTCAACATATTGTACCTCAGTAGCCAGAACTATAACGATATTATTATTACTTTGATGAATGTTGTTGTAAGCTACTACAGATTACTGTCATTTTATTATGCTGATCTGTTCTGTACGACATCTATTGCACGTCTGTCCGTCCTGGAAGAGGGATCCCTCCTCAGTTGCTCTTCCTGAGGTTTCTACCATTGTTTTTCCCTGGTAAAGGGGTTTTTTTGGGGTGTTTTTCCTTATCCGCTGTGAGGGTCCAAAGGACAGAGGGATGTTGTATGCTGTAAAGCCCTGTGAGGCAAATTGTGATTTGTGATATCGGGCTTTATAAATAAATTTGATTTGATTTGATGCATATAGAGAGGGACACTCCACAAACACAGCACTGACGGACAAGTGGTTAAAAAGCATGGACGACAAGAGGCTGGTAGGGGTAGTGATGTTGGACTTCAGCGCTGCTTTTGATGTCATTGATCACTTGTTATTGCTTGATAAACTCAAATGCTTCGGTTTTAGTTCTACTGCTCTGTCCTGGATGAAGAGCTACCTGTCAGAGAGAAGGCAGAGAGTATTTTTTTAATGGCAGTTTGTCTGATAGTAAAGTACTGCAGTGCGGGGTGCCTCAAGGTAGCTCTTTAGGTCCTGTCTTATTTTTTATATTTATGAATTACTTACCACTACTACTAAATAAATCCAGACTGGTAATGTATGCAGATGATCCTCACAAATATTGTAGAAATGCACACAAATCTCTCATGGCTGCCTCTTGAAAAATGATTACACTCTCGTCTCCTCAGTTTCCTCAGTAATGTTTTAAATGAAAAAAAAAAGTATTTCTCAGACCAAGTAGTGTACAAAAACACCAAATATAATCATACAACTAGACAAGCCAGTTCAAACTATCTAGATGCTCCCAAACCCAGAACAAACCTCCTTAAATCTTCTATAATCTATAGAGCTATTATAGGATGGAATTTATTACCTAATCTGATCACTAATATAAAAACAAAATCCACTTTCAAAAAGAAGTTAAAAAAAAACACTTAATGAAAACATATCTGCAATGACCAAAGGCTTCGGTCGGGGATCAACCGTCCAACATGTGTGTTTGGTGTCTGAGGTGATCATGACGGTGTGTGTTGTAAACTAGGATTTTTTTTTTTTTTATATATATTATTATTATTTCTTTTCTCTGTGTGTTTTGTTATGTCTTTTTAGTTCTCTTTATTTATTTGTAGTAATCTGGTTCTTCTGTGTGATGTTATACTCATGCATATTTGTATGTATGTATATGTACTGTATATGGGTACATGTGTATATATGTATGTTAGTACTCTAAGGTAAAAATGATTGTACACTGAATGTGTGTGACACTAAATGTATGTTTGTTTTATATTTTATTTTTGACAGACCCCGGGAAGATTAGCTTTTGCATGCTGCAAAAGCTAATGGGGATCCAATAAACAATAAACAACTAATGCTTCACACACTCCTCCAAATCAGTGAAAGCTGAGGTTCACCTAAGAGAAACTGTTCAATTTAGGAGACATTTTCAGGAAAAAATGATAAAGAAATGTATAAAATTTGCTTGCCAGATTTTGACAATTAGTTCAACATTTTTGTATGTAATGACTCAAGCAATGAAATGAGGACTATTAGTTTTATAGGGAATGACTATTCAGCATTCAAAGTACAGTTCATTTTGACTGACATGACATAAGCAAATAATAATGTTATAAAACAGCAGAGAACTGTATGAAAGCAATTGATGCATGTCCAAAGGCATTTGCAATTTGTTGGAAGGTATGAGAAACTGTTATTATAATGTGCACAAATGACTAAATGTTGTGGAGGTTGAACTAACAGTTATGAGAATTTTAATTCTGATCAGAGAAATGCACTAAAGCAACTGAGAAAAACTGTAATTTGATTTAATAGAATGGGACTGGCTTTATTTTATATTTCTCATATTTAAAAAAAAAGTCATATGACAAGATAAGGCAATAGATAATACATTATCTCCAATACTTTATGACTTTCCCAGCCCATTGGCTCTCAACGAAGCTCAAAAACATATAGTTTTATTTTTAAAAAGTCTCAACAATTTGACAGGAAATAACTCTGCATTTCTTGGGGTTTATGGCTTGTTTGTGAATAGGCGTAAAGATTCTCATATCTGGCCACTCCTTCACTCATCTACAACGGACAAGTCCATCTTTATCAGCCGGTGTCATGCGGCTGAATCATTTCCAGTGCGTCAACTTGTGAGTCATCTGACTTTTGGCTCCATACCATTGTCTGCCAGACCATTGTGACTGGAAATTGAAACAAACAAAACACAAACGTGCAGCTAGCTGGACGTGCTGATGTATTGCGGTAAGCGTGTTGTGTCATTTCCGGTGTTTTCTGTGACAGCGTCTCTGTGCTGCTCGAGTGAATTCTACAGCCTGCTTTCTGCTTTTCTCACCTCAGTTTCTTAACATCTAATTCAAGTCTTCACCCACACTAGTTCTGTTTAAGCACTTATAGCTCTCCTCCTTTTACGACTTCCTTGCTAATCTCTTAGCTGTTGTTTACACATTACTAGCCCTATTAGCTACATTAGCTTAATAATTAGCGGTGGCATCTCCCACTGCTCTTTCTTGCTCAGTGTGCCAGATGTTCAGTTATGCCTCTGCCTCCTTTAGCGACAGTGGTAATTGTAACAAATGTAGCTTATTTGCTGCGTTGGAGGCGTGGCTCAGTGAATTAGAAGTGCGGCTCCGCACCATGGAAAATCACTTGGTAGCTGCGGTAGTTAGCCAGTCCCCTGTAGCAGGTGCGGAGCCACATAGCATAGCCTCTGCTAGCGGTCCTCCGGTAACCTCCATGCAGCCGGGAGGCTGGGTAACTGTCCGTGAGAAGCGTAGCTCCAAGCCGAAGCCCACGGTTCACCACCAGTCTGTTCACGTTTCCAACCGCTTTTCCCCACTCAGCAAGAGGACAAAACTCTGGTTATTGGCAGCTCTATTCTGAGGAACGTGACGTTAGCAACACCAGCGGCCATAGTCAAATGCATCCCTGGGGCCAGAGCGGGCGACACTGAATCAAATTTAAAACTGCTGGCAAAAGCTAAACGTAGATTTAGTAAGATCGTTATTCACGTCGGCGGCAATGACACCCAGTTATGCCAATCAGAGGTCACTAAAATTAATACTGCCTCGGTGTGTGAATACGCAAAAACTATGTCAGACTCCATAGTTTTCTCTGGACCCCTCCCAAATCTGACCACTGATGACATGTTTAGCCGTATGTCATCATTTAATCGCTGGCTGTCCAGCAAACAATGTGGGTTTCATTAATCATTGGAAAACTTTCTGGGGAAAACCTGGTCTTTTTAGGAGAGACGGCATTCATCCCACTTTGGATGGAGCTGCTCTCATATCCAGGTACCTTTTGTTAGTAATTCAAAACCGTGACAACCCAGAGTTGAGATCAGGACTTAGAGATGCAGTCCTATATGCTTCTCTGAGCTTCTAGTGCAGTTACCCACCCATAGTTTTATACAAACGGTGTCTGTCCCCCAACCACCCTAAATCACCACTAAATCTAAAATTAAACAAAGAGGAGTTGTTCATAACAACCTCATAAAAATTAAAAACTCTTCTGTGACAGAAAGACAAAATAGGAGAATTAAATGCATATACATATAGATACATACAAATATACATGAGTATAACACCACACAGAAGAACCAGATTACTACAAATAAATAAAAAGAACAAAAAAGACAAAACAAAACACACAGAGAAAAAAAAAATCCTTTATCTCATTATTAGACTCCATTGGCTTCAGTCAGGGTGTAATGAACCCACTCACTGTTTTAACCATACCCTCGATCTAGTTCTGACATATGGAGTTGAAATTGATAACCTAACAGTCTTTGCACAGAATCCCTCGCTATCGGATCATTATTTGATTACTTTTGATTTCTTTTTCCTTGATTACATGCCACCCAGCAACAGTTACTATACTAGAAGTTTATCAGATAGTGCTGTCGCAAAATTTAAAGAAACGATTCCTCCGTCATTAAATTTAATACCATTTCCTTCAGTAACACAGGTTTCCCGTACCGACTTAAATTTCTCCTGAATTGATCATCTTGTCGATAGCGCTGTAGGCTTGCTGCGAACAACACTCGACTCTGTCGCTCCTTTTAAAAAGAAGTTAACAAAGCAAAGAAAGTTCACTCCTTGGTATAACTCTCAAACCTGTAAGTTAAAACAAATATCACGAAAATTTGAAAGGAATTGGCGATAACCAAATTGGAAGAATCTCGTTTAATCTGGGCAAACAGTCTCAAAACGTATAAGAGGGGCCTCCGCAATGCCAGAGCAAACTATTACTCATTCTTTTCAGCACTGTAGCCAGGCTGACTGCGAGTCACAGCTCTATTGAGCCTTGTATTCCTTTAGCCCTTAGCAGTAATGATTTTATGAGCTTTTTTAATGACAAAATTCTAACTATTAGAGGCAAAATTCATGACCTCCTGTCCTCAGATAGTACCTATCTGCCCTCAAACACAGCTGTAAGACCTAATATATATTTAGATTGCTTCTCCGCGATTTCTCTTCAAGAATTGACTGCAGTGATTTCTTCATCTAAATCATCAACGTGTCTCTTAGACCCCATCCCGACTAGGCTACTTAATGAAGTCTTACCTTAAGTTGACACTCATATATTCTCCCTTGCAATGCAACGAAGGAAGAAACGATGTCCATATCGCAACCATCCTCTACACTGATCTCCTGTAATATCTTCACACGTAGCATCCATTGCATGGAGTAGGGACCTCTGATTTTGAGCCTGATGCTCATACACTCTCCACCTCCAAGTGGAGAAAAACTCCTCAATAGGATTGAGGAAAGGAGAGTCAGGTGGTAGGAACACCATGACCATCCTTGGATGAGTAGTGAACCAGGCCCTGATGAGCGGGCCACGGTGGAAATTCACATTGTCCCACACAATGACATAGTTTGGTAGGTGAGGCCCTACCAGACCTCTCTCATTTTCAGGGATCAAATCAGAATAAAGACGGTCCAAGAAGATGAGGAGCTTCTGTGTATTGTATGGGCCAAGACTGGGGATGTGAGTGGCCACACCATTCTCAGAAATGGCAGCACACACAGTTATATTGCCCCCACTCTAGCCTGGGACATCCACTGTGGCCCCTCCTTCATTAGTCAAGTTCTAGTTTCACCTGACTGTCAGTTACGTAATCAATGTATCAAATGTTCCAAGAGATTCATACATGGTATTCATGGTATTATGTTCTTGACTAATTTTGACAATTGAACAGACTATTGTGCATGTGATAACTTATACAATGAAATGATGCTGACATGTTTTGGAGAGAACAACCATTAGACTGAGAATCAACAATCAGTTTAGATCAACAAGATCTATTCACTTGGAAATTGTGCTAAATGTAGGCTAACTGTGCTAACTGTAAGCTACCTGTACTTAATCATTTGCAAAGATGTACTTAGACATTGATACATGTATTAAGACATTTGCAATTTGATGAAATGAATGAGAAATTCAATTCTGTTGTGAACAATTGCCAAGTGGTTTGGAGGTTTGTCCATGTTATTTTGAGAATGTAATTTCTGTTTCAAGAAATGAGCCAAACCAATGGAGAAAAACTGTAATGTACACCAGTGGCAATTGCTCTAAGACTGCAAGGGAAGCTCAGCTTCCCCTAAAATGTCAAAATATAAGTGGTCAAATATGTACTGTTGTGTTTACATTTCTTTGACTAAATATGCGCTAGAACGCGTTCAACTTTTGTTCAGAATCAGCTACTTATCACAGGTCACTGACGCGACTTTCTTATCATTCATTCACGATATTGGCGAAGCCAAACAGCAGGGCAGATCAACACCTCAGATTGATTTGGTGCAAGGGGTGGGGAATGCTGATGTCGTATGCTGTAAAGCCCTGTGAGGCAAATTGTGATTTGTGATATTGGGCTTTATAAATAAAATTGATTGATTGATTGAGCTAGCATAGTATTCGGACTCGATGGCTATTTTGTTTCTCACCCATTATACCATGTAAAACGCTTCTGGCTGAGACTCTGTTAAATTGTACATCCAGATACCTCAAACATAGTTTGGGTAACCAGTTTATCTGTGAATATTAATCCTCAGGTAATCACAACAACAAGAATTCTATTTTGAGGTTAAGGGTGGTAAAGAAGGTATATGGGGTTTGAACTGTTACAGTGGCAACGTCTTTAAGGACGAAATGAGAAAAATCCCCGTCCACCACAAGCAGAGGTGGGAGCGGTCTTTCAACAGAATTTCAGTCTGAGTTCCCCTTATCACAGCATGACCGACAGACTCATGACAGTATGACTCACATGGCCTCGGGCATGACACACACACACACACGCACGCACGCACACATACACACACACACACACACACACACACACACACACACACACACACACACACACACACACACACACACACACACACCATGAACTGATATGATGTAAATTCTTGTCTTTTATGGTTTCAGATGCCGACTTTATAGATTTTTTACTTAAAAGCTGAAGTTGTCTGTGTCTGCTTGTGCATGCCTTATGATTGTGTGACTGCATTTATGTGAATGTGTACATGTGAAGCTCTAATCAGAAAGTGAACGGCTTCACTGTCATAAAGACTTGATGGGAACTAAAAGCTTATGAGTGGCCTGATGATGGGCTTTTACCAGGAAGTGTAGTGTTACTGGATGATGGGAGTGCTTTTGTGCTGTCGTCAGCTCCAGGCATTTAATCCCACTGTGTATTATCACTGATCAGGAACTGAAAGCTGAGCATGTCGCTGGCACTTCACATGCCATTTTGGTACTTTATTTTTAAAAGTTCAGAATTTTATAATAGTTTCCCAAAAGGTGTGGTGCAAGAAATATATCATTGTGTACTAATTAAAGAGTAAATGGTCAAAGTGTTTTTTTTTTTTTGTTTTTTTTTCCTACTTGTCTGCATTGGTCTTCATAGCTTAGCGCCACAAAAGGGTGCAAGCTTCTTGTGAAGACTGATGCACTGTTAATCTTGCAGTCAAGTATTTTATACCCACAATGCGTGGTTGTGACCGTCACCCACCCTCCCTGGAGACTAGCCTATCAGCCTTTATTGGAAAAGCTTCCTAATATGAGCCAGAGAGGGCCGTGATACACCAAGGTGTTAAGGGGAAAGTAAGGAACAACAAAAAAAGGGATAAACAGGCAGTGTAGCTGATGTATTGTGGCCTTGAGGTGGTTGTGCTCCATGCAGATTATCAGAAATAAACATATACATGTCTACTATACTGTACTGAGAAACAGAAACAAAAGAGAAGTCTATACTGAACACCAAAAATGTGAGAGTCTTGGTGGAGGGGGAAAGCCCGCCTGTAGAGAAGAGAGAGCGCAGTGTGGAAAGTTTGAGAAGCAAGTGGGCCCCTTTGAAGTGATCCCATCGGTTCTTTGTGATGCGTCACGGGGCTGAAGTAACGAACATGCATGCGTGTATTTGAACCCTCCCAATGTGTTTATGAAAACCAACACCAGGGTCCAGGGCCGGCCCTGCGGGGGGAAGGGGGGCGGCCCGTCACCCCAAGACCACAGGAGCGCCCAGACCCCACGACCAGGGAGCCACAGAGGCGGCAGGACGCCCCGCAGGCCCCAGGACCAGGGGCGGCAATGGCCGGCCCCCCCAGAGAGCCAACCCACCCACCGCCCGACGCGGACCGCCCCCACCCCCCACACCCAACCACCACCCACCCCCAACCACCCGCCCGCCCCCACCCAAAGACGCACCCAGGGACCACCCCCGACCCAAGGCGCCAGGCGCGGGGGCCCGGCACCGCCCCCGGGGAGAGAACCAGCACCACACTGAACGGGCCCGCCCCAGGCGCCGGCCACCAGCGGACGCCGGACCAGACGGTAGTGAGAGCCCAACCAGGCCCGGGTGAGTGAGGGAGGCAAAGAGGCGGTGATGCCGCAAGGCATATGTCCCCCGCGCATCGGGAAACCCGGAGACCAGGAGGGGCCACCCGCCCGAACCCCCCAGCCCGCAGCAAATCGACCCCCAGCAGAAGGACGAGACGCGCCACCAGGGAGCATGGAAGACGAGCCCCACCCAGCCCCCCCGAACCCCGAAGCGCAGGAGCACAGGCCAACCCGCAACCCCGCCAGTATCCCCCCAGACCACCACAGACCCAGAGCCAGGCCACCAGCCCATCCGACCCGCCCCCCCACCACCGGCCGCACACCAATGGGCAGGCCCACACTGCACAGCACCAGAGCACCCCCCGCTGGCAGCACCCAGCCCCCGCGCCAGGCCCCCCAGCCCGGGGGAGGACCCCGAGCCCGCCCAAGGCCGGGAGAGAGGGGCAGGGAGGGACGGGGAGAGGGGGGAGGGAGGAGGGAGGGGGAAGGGCGGGAGAGGAGCGAAGGGGGGGAGCCCACCCACCCCGCACCACCCAGGGCGGAAACTGCCCCCCAAGGGGGACCGGCCACGCCGCCCCCGGCCCAGGGAGCACGGGGAGACCCCGCCGCCTCCGGGCACACAGGACGAGCAGTCCAGACGCACCCGCCCCCAGGGGAAACCGCCCGACCCTGCGACCCCACACAGAGCCAGGGAGCAGGCCCGGATTCAAGGGGGAGAAGATGCTTAAGACCTTGAAATCTGATGAACCGCTGTGGTATATTGTGGTGTGAGAGATAGAGGGAATAGGGGTTACATCATTAACAGAAACAGAAACAGGTTACATATGACACAACAGTCTTTACAGACTTGTAATATTTATATGTACAGGTGGCATATGCTCACAGGCTGAGTGGCACTATACAGACATGTTTAGTGAGAGAATAAATGGTGACCATTTTTCTGTAAAGTATGTTAATTGATTTCTGTGGCCGGCAGAAATTTTCTCCAGCGAAATATGTTCTGCAAGGAGATTCAGCCAATGATTGATGTTGAGGGTCTGTTTATCTTTCCAATTGACTAGGATTGTTTTCTTGGCGATGGCGAGAGCTACAAGAAGAGCGTTGCAGTGGCTGTTTGGGAGGTCAATTGTCATCAGGTCACCAATTAAGCACAGGTTGGGAGATAATGGGATCCTGCAGTCCAAAATGGAGGAGAGTTTTTGAGTGACTGTTGACCAGAAGTGCTGGACGGGTGAACATAACCAGAGTGCATGAAAGTAGGTGTCTGCAGTGTTCTGAGTACACTGAGTGCATGTGTCAGATTGACTAAAGCCCATTCTATTCATCTTTTGTTGGGTGATGTGTGTTCTGTGCAGTACTTTAAATTGGATAAGTTGTATATTAGTGTGTCTTGTCATCTTAAATGTATTTTTGCATATCTGAGTCCAGAAGTCAGGGTCGGGTGAAGCACCCAGCTTTTTTTCCCATTTTAAAATTGGTAAATGTATAGAGTTGGTCTTTGACAGTAATTTATAAATCTTGGAAAGGTTCTTCTTATTACTCGGAGAAAGCTTTGTAATATGTTTGGCAAATTCTGGTGGCTGCAAAGTGTCCTGAGGCGCTGGAATTCTCTTCTTGATTGTTTTTATCAGTTGTAAATATTGTAGAAAATTTCCATTTCTTATTTCAAAAGTTTGAAATAAGTTTGTGTATGTCATAAGTATATTGTCTTGGAAAAGGTGATGGAGATGAGTTACTCCCTTCAACTCCCATGTGCTAAAATGGAGAGGTCTTTTGTTGATTTCAAAGTCCGGGTTGTGCCAGATTGGAGAGAGCAAGCAAGGTTCTATCTGAGAGTTTGTGATTTCTAGTGTTTTCCACCAGGCTGACAAGGTGGAAGCAATCATTGGGTTCTTAAAACAGTTATGATGTTTGAGTGTAGTGGTGATAAACGGGAGGTCAGAAAGTTTTATATAGTTACAGTCCGCCTGTTCTAGTTCGAGCCAAGAGTTGTAGTCTTCATTAGGGTATAACCATTTCAGTAGGTATTGTAGCTGGTTAGCCAAATAGTAATGTTTAAAGTTAGGAGCATCCAAACCCCCTTCCAGTTTGTTTTTCTGAAGGGTACTTAGGCTAATTTTTGCTGTTTTGTTCTTTGAGTAAAATTTTATAATTGCAGAATCTAATGACAGGAACATTTCGATGTGGGAGTGAATGGAATCATGGAAAAAAAATAGTTAATTTGGGGTAGAATTTTCATTTTAACTGTGGCTATTTGACCCAGGAGGGAGATGGGAAGATTATTCCAGCGCTTCAGGTCACCACAGATCTTATCTAGAAGCGGGCTAAAGTTCAGGTGGACCAAGTCTGATAGTTTGGATGAAATATTTATGCCAAGATATCTTATGTTGCCCACAGGGAGAGAACATTTTTGGTCTGCAGGATTCCAAGAGTTCTCCGTTATTGGCAGTATTGTCGATTTGGACCAGTTGATGGAGTAGTCCGAAAGTTTAGAAAAATTTGTTATGAGATTAAATACTTCATGTAAAGATGATTTCGGTTCTTGTAGGTAAAGTAAAATGTCGTCGGCATATAGATTAATTTTATGCTCTGAATTGGCGGAATGGATACCTCTGATCTTGCTGTTCTGACGGATTGCCATAGCCAATGGTTCGATGAATATTGCAAACAGTAGAGGCGAGAGTGGGCACCCTTGTCTGGTACCTCTCTGCAAAGTGAAGCTTTTAGATGTGATCCCATTGGTGGTGACTGTGGCCTTAGGGGAATTATATAAGGCTGATACCCACTTGATAAATGACTCTCCAAAGCCAAATCCACTCAGGGTGGCAAATAGGAAGGACCAGTTGACCTTGTCGAATTGTTTTCGATTGTTTTGGTATTAGCCCGTTGTGCTTTACTTATCAAATTAAGAACTCTTCTGACGTTATTACTTGAGTGTATGCCATTAATGAAGCCTGTTTGATCATTATGAATTATTGTTGCAATTATTTTCTCCAGTCTAGAAGCAAGTGCCTTTGAGATAATTTTGATATCACTGTTGATTAGTGACAGAGGACGGTAGCTAGAAGGAAGTGTGGGGTCTTTGTCTGGCTTTAGTAATAATTTGATTGCTGCTGTATTCATGTGAGGTCTTATACCTCCGTTGTTTTTGATCTCTGTCAATCAATCAATCAATCAATTTTATTTATAAAGCCCAATATCACAAATACAATTTGCCTCACAGGGCTCTGTCACTGTCCTGATGAAAAGTGGTGCTAATATAGTCCAGAAATGTTTTATAAATTCAGCAGGAAAGCCATCTGGACCTGGGGCCTTACCTGTTGGCATTTTGTCTAATGCGCTCTGCAGGTCATTAATAGTCAGGGGGGCATCTAAAATATTTCTGTGTTCCGTGGATAATTGAGGTAAATTTAGGTTGTTGAGAAAAGCCTGAATATCTTCTGGGTTTGGATTGTTTACTGTTGAATATAGGTTATGGTAGAAAGAATAGAAAATCTGATTGATCTCCTGAGGGGATTGTGTGTAATTTCCGGACGGCCCCTGGATTGTTGTTATCAGAGATTTTTCTTTATTATGTTGGAGCTGGTTTGCCAAAGATTTTCCTGATTTGTTACTGTGTTCAAAGTTATTTTATCTTAGTTGCTGTATAATAAATTCAGTTTTCTTTGATAGAATATTGTCCAATTGTGATTTTGCACACTGTAATTCGGTCCATACCTGATCACTTGGATTGTTTGCGTATTCCTGTGTTAGTTGTTTTATTTTTTCCTCAATGTTTTTTTCCGCTTGCAATTCCTGTTTCTTTTTGTAGGAGGAGTATGATATAATTTTCCCTCTGATTACTGCCTTTCCAGCCTCCCATATTAAAGATGGAGATAAATTTGGAGAGTCATTATCTTCAAGAAAGTTTGCCCACTCCTGTCTCACCATTTTATCAAAGTCTGGGTCTTTAAGTAAAGAGATATTAAAGCGCCATGTTGGGGACCGTCTATGGATGGTTTCTATTTGCAGATTGAGTGATATTGGTGCATGGTCGCTGATAATGATAGGGTGTATTTTTGTGGTAATTTTTTGTGAGATGGAATTATTTAAGAGAAAAAGGTCAATTCTTGAAAATGAGCGATGCACGGGAGAGAAGAAAGTATATTCCCTCTTCGATGGGTATTTGAGTCTCCAGCCATCGCCAAGCCCAAAATCATCCATATATTCCTGTAATACCTTAGCTGATTGTGATTGCTTTGTATGTACTGAGTTACTAGATCGGTCTAATGAAGCATTTAGGACTGTGTTAAAGTCTCCTCCAATTATAGTTGTCGAGCTGTCTGATAGGTTAGATAGTAGAGAGAAGACTGAGTGAAAGAAGGCTGGATTATCATTATTAGGGGCATACAGATTAACGATTGTATATAATTTGTTAAAGATTGTTGCCTGAATAATGATGTAGCGGCCTTCTGGGTCTGTTACCGTGCTGTTTAAAGTGAATGGTAGTCTCTTGTGGACCATGATAGAGACATCTCTTTGTCTGTTGTTATAGCAGGATGAAAATATTTGATTAAAATTTGGATCTTTCAGAGATTTTTCTTCTGACTTTAGCAAGTGGGTTTCTTGTAGGAGGAATATATCTGTTTTCAATTTTGTGACAAAGTCCATCACTTTAATTTTCTTCGCCTGTGAGCGGATGCCATGCACATTCCAGGAAACCAAGTTTAGGTGTGACATTGACAAAGTGGGGGTTTTATCATACTGTGTGAGGGTATGGAAAATAATCTGTGTGTGTTTCTATGTGAGTTTCTCTCTACGTGGATTTTACATGAGTAGATGTAATTGTTAAGTGTATGTATTACAGTCAACCGATGTGTCATGGTGAAGCATTGCAGAGTTATGGAGCAGAGCATCAGAATATATATAAGCACAGTTAACAACCAGAAGCGCCTGCGTGTTGAGGTAGGTTGGATGGTCAAAGTGTTTTGTCGGTACAGTACCCTTCCAGTTGATCATTTTGCATTTATAGTCAGTGTAAGTCAGTCGTTTAGTCATATGCTCATTTACACTGGCATGTAATAGGTAGGCTGTACATGCAAAAATGTCAAATATGTCTGTAGGTATGCATATTTGGTTCCACACACATATATACGTTTATATAGAATAGAATTTTTCAATGACAAATGATTTATGAAATAATATTTACGATGGTTTAAATGAAGCTTTTCAGGGAATGTATATTTTTCCTGAAATTGTTCTAAAAAAACCCCATCATATTTCTTTCCAGGAAATTTCCAAGAACATTATAACAAATTTGCAAACTGCCTCTTTTAAAACGTATTTTTATCATTTCACTGTGTCAGTAATAATTTTCTCATTTCACTTATTTGTTACCTCATATTAGGCCACATCTTTTGATGTAATACATCCGATTTCTCGATTGCTTACACACTGTAACTGGACCTTTCACTGTAATACAATGACATTTGTTACTGTGACAGGTTGTATAAGGAGCCAATTACAGCACACAGGAAGACAAGAAGAGCTGGTAATGACATTTAATCTAACAACACAGCATGTACAGGACAGAGCAGGTAAACAGCACACAATATTGTGTAACACTCCAGCATAGTCTCTCCACAAAGTCTCTGACAGCCTGGCTGATCCGAACTGAATTGGGCTGGAAAGCAGGCGTGGAAATGCCAGGCAGACACAGGCAACCAAGAACCAAGGACCAGAAGCAGATCCCAAGGTCGGGGACAGAAGGCCGGCGCATTTACCAGGAATCAGACAAGACAGGTAGATCAGAGGCGGACAATCTGGCAAAGAGTCTGTAAGGCTGGGGTATACATACTGGCTGTGAGTAATGAGGAACGGGTGAACTGTGTTGCCTTGATGAGGTGGCCATGACTGAAGCTGAGGCACATGAAAACCAGGGTGAATGGGAACTTGCTGACTGGGAGCTGGGTGACTGGGCAGGCAGAAATGAACAGGTGATCTAGTAATGCAGAACTGTGACAGTTTCAAAATGTTACTATTATTATTGTTACGTGTCATTAAAAAGAAAAGACAAAACCCTAACCCTAACCCCAGTGTCCTGAGATAACGTTTGTTATGATTTGGTGCCATATAAACAACTTTGACATGACTTGACAAACAAAGAAACCACTGTTCAAAAACCTTGGAAATCAGATAAGAAATGTTAGTACAATACACAACATGAAAATATTTCTCCAGAAATGATATGAGAAGACTGAGAGACACTCAAAGAGAACAAACCATCACCAAGGATGCACTATTGTGTAATGATAAAGTCCGCCAATTGTAACCAATGTATCTCAAAAGTTAACTGTTATAATTAATTAAGAAGGGTCATGGGCCAGGGCAGAAAAATTGTGGTTGTAGTGCAGATAGCTCCTCCAAGCGATTTAGAAAGCACCCCATAAATATCATTATGTCTTGGTTCTTAACTATAGTGGTCCTGAGAGCTCAATGCACTGAAAATTACAAAAACACATACAAATCAGTCATGTGAGTGATGGTTGTGGGTTCTCCTGAGATGGGTATGGGGGTTTTGGAGAGGGGGCTGTGCATGAAATCTATAATGGGTTCTTGCGTCTTAGACATGTTGAGCAGGAGGTTATCAAGGCATCAAGTGGTAGCTTGGGCTACCTGTTAATGGTATCAGTCCAGTTATGGTTGGCCTAGATATACAGACACATTAGTTTCAGTGAGATGTAGCTAAGAAAGTGGGTAACCAGATGTTTTCTTGCAATATCAGGCGGTGTATGTAGGAGTAGTCAATAGTCTGATTGACTGGACATTTTGCACAACTCGTCATTCTTTAAACCCTTAGTATTTTCATCATACATCCTATAAAACATTTAAACATTTGCTATTATTAGTTACTTGTGCTGCCTTGGCAGAGGTATACAGTATGCTGTGGTCTGTCTTGTTGTAATCTAACTCTTGTCTAAAGAGACAGAAAGCTAGGACTATTACATAATGTCTACAGTGTGTAGGCCTACGCTGTCAAAGAAAGAAATCCCATATTCTGATTACATAAACTACTGTTTATTTATGACTTAGACTTAGTGAAGGTTTGTAGTATTAAACGTTCTCAGTGCTGTTGTTAAATCTACCACTGCTTTTGTGATTGCTGTCACCAGATACTGGAATCTCCTAAACATTGACCAGACAGGTTAATGATTGACATGGTAACCTTTCAGCAGCCACCACTAATGGCCTGGACAAAGGAAGACAATCTTGTGGGCAGTGAAAAAAAAAACAGTCAAAGGAGCAGAGTGGGAATTCCTGACAAATGATCACAGTTGAATTAATGAATGTTTTATGTGAAATCATTATAAGTTATGTATTTTATTCAGTAAATAAGATCACAACTATTCTGAATTAAAGCAGAGGTTTACATTTTGTGTGGTCTGTTTTTTTGTTAAGTGTAAAATAGCTGCCATCCATAGCAACTGAGCAAATGCTTGACGGCCCTGGAAAAACCTAGTTAACAGAATGTTAAGCTTGGATTGTTTTGTTGTTGAACATCAAAAGTGAACCAAAAGCTAACAATCCCCTTGTCTTTCCTAATCTGATGTCGACGCAGTGTTTCATTGATCATGACTGGTTGTTGTACAACAAGACAAAAGTCTACAGTCACATTAGCAGCTCTGTGAGGCTGGCACCTGCCTATTCTCAACAATGCTTTCAGATGACTGCTAAAGCTAGCATGGCAATGGGGCCATCAGGGACATCGTTACAATGCTTATCATTAGCAGGTATAATCAAAGATACTCTATAACAGAAAATAATGCATTACAAGCTGTACCAATGACATGAAATGTTTTATATACCACATAGATAGTGTGGTTGTCTCCATCACATCCACCCACTTGGTTTGGAAATGTATTAAACGTTGTGTGGCTGAATGGCATCAGATTCCCAACAATACAAAACAATATACAGTACAAATGTAATGCTTTTTCCTTGCTGCTCACTTTTATACCTCTATATCGGCTATAACCGTGGCCAGAGGCATTATGTTTTCTGGTTGTCCATCTGTCCATCTGTCCGTCCATCCGTCCCATCCTTGTGAACATGATATCTCAAGAACGCCTCAAGGGAATATCTTCAAATTTGGCACAAACATTCACTTGGAACCCAGGATGAACTGATTAGATTTTAGTGGCCAAAGGTTAGGAATATACTGATCAGAATTTTGTGGTCAAGGTCAGTGTGACCTCACAAAATATATTTTTGGCCATATCTCAAGAATTCATATGCTAATGATGACATAATTTCACAAAAATATTTAATAGGATAAAATAATGAAGTGATGGCATTTTATGTCCACATGTACATGATATCTCAGAAACAGAGGGGGAGACATTGAATTGGTGACACTAATCTTGGGGGTCCATCTTGAAATTGTACTGATTGTATAGATCTCCTGTGCTGTCTGGGGGACAATGGATGTGAAGCACCCATGTTTTTACAGACATGGACAGTGGCGGTTCTAGCCTAAACCCTGGGCGACACATTGTGTTGCCTTCAGGCGTTGTCACGTAAATAACACATTCCAGCGCTCCTGTCAATCAGTCATGGATATGTCAAAGATTTAATATTTACGACCCTCTTAAGTCATTAAGGACAAAAATGTGCACTTCCAAAAACTGCTATAAAAATAATACAGATTAATATTTTTTCTTCTTTTTGGGTTAAAGTTTTCAACAAAATCAACACACCTTAAATGTCAATATGATAACTCTGACCATTCCATTTGTTCTCTTGCATGACACAGAACTATGGACCACCAGTGAGCTGCTGATGTCTTTCTGCAGCGTTGGTGAAGAGGAAATACAACAAGAGCTGGATGAAGCAGTGACGCAGCTATTACCATCTGCTAAGAACCCCCCACACAGGAAGAGTACTGTGTGTGGCAGAAATGCAAAACACATCTATGGTTTATGGTTATGGTGTAGAGTTGTAAGGGTACTATACTGAAAGTGTTTGGTGTTTTGGTATCTGTGTTCTTCCCCTTGTAAGGTACGGTCACTATGTCAATTGTGTTTTAAACAGCTTTATAGGCTACATAAATAACATTTGCTTGCTTGCTAATTGTCTGGCACCATCTCTTCCACTCCCAACCACCTGCTTTCTCTACTAAATAACAAGATTCAGGTTCAACTGTTGTTGAGTTCGGGAGCTTGTTATACATTACAGTATGATAGTGAAAGGACACATAGGTTTTGTGTGTGTGTGTGTGTGTGTGTGTGTGTGTGTGTGTGTGTGTGTGTGTGTGTGTGTGTGTGTGTGTATGTGTGTGTGTGTGTGTGTGTTAGAGAGAGAAAGAGAGATAAAGAAAGAGAAAGAGAGGAAAGTGATCTGGTCAGAATAAACTTTGTCTCTTTGACACACAGAAAGGCAGTCAGGTTCAGTGGGTTATTTTTTTTTTCAGCTTGAGTGAGACAAATAGTTGGTAGACTGCTATGTTTCTTTAGTTTTTACTTACTGAAATGTTAAAGCTGCACTCCAATTCAAGAGGATGTTACAGCTGCATATACAATACAAACAGACCAGGGAGTTTGATAGGGTCTGCACAGAAGCTAAGATCATTACTTGGCTTGTTTAGCTTCAGTTATTTGGGACAAATAATTAGTAGGTACAAATTGGCAAGGGAGGCTAGATGGCTTTTGAAGACAAGATATTATCATGAATATCACAGTAGAATGTAAAAGGTCAGAAACCTTTGCATGCCAACCCTAAATTGGTGGCAGAAAAGCTCCATCTTATGAGGCGTTGTGAGAAGAACACAACAAGATCAGTGTTAATCAATGTGCAACATTAACAAGTATAAATTAAGACACTGTGTCAGGCTGTGTAGTGGAGGAACCTAAAATAGCCAACACTGGCTTCATCCATCTGTTAAAGAAATGGCTTTTTGTCATTCAGACATTGGTGCCTTTTACAAAATTGTTCATTACAGGGTTTTTTTCCAGACATAACAGGATTGTTAGGGTAAGAATCACTTCAAAAGAATATCCTTAACAACTTAGAATAGGCTCATGGTTTGTGGAACAGATTTTCTTTCTTTGTGCAAGGGATTATAATTAATGCTCATGCACTGACCTCACTGTAATGCAAGTAATTTTTTAAATATGCAAGTGGATCACATTTTTGTGGGGCTAAAGGTGTAAAGTGTAAAAATTTCTGAAACTTCACACAGAGGTGAAGTCAGAAGTGGTGAAAGTTTATGTTTTATGGTTGCACATTGATGTGGCAAAATGGCTACATTGAATGGCCCACATCTACCTAGTTACCTAGTTGGACAAATTTTGGTACACATGTCTCACCTGTAGACCCTAAAAAAGATTCTTGGTACTGTGACGGCTCCTTGGCCTCTGACTACTTTGTTTGGTTGCCTTGGATCTGGGGAATGGCTCATTAGGAGAGATGGCTAACACTAATTTAGTGAGAATGCTCACCTATTTATATTGGGGCCTTAGCATTCAGTCTCTCTCTCCTCTTTGAATTGCTGGGTTTGTTTGATCTTGGGTTATTTTGGTTTTTGTTATCTTACATCTAAACACATTCACACACTCACACACTTCAGACATTACTGATAACTGACATACACATTTAAGTGTAGTTTATTTAAATACATTTGGTTTTTCTACTTTAAAGTCATGTGTCGTCTCCATATTTTGTCATACCTTTGAGCCAGGTCGTGACAGTACCCAACAGAAAGTCAGCCAGCTGTGCAATTTTAGTGGGGTTTTTTTTCACCATTTTGAGGTGCTGTACTTTCTTAAACAGTAAGCAACAAATCCTGCATAGTATGTCTTAAAAAAGGTGAGTAGAATTCTCAGTTACTAGTTGCCTATTTGGAATCAAAGGTAAACTAATTGTAACTGGAGAGTCAAAACCTCCTTCCGCTAGAACACTGCTTCAGCAAGCTTGCCTTCAAATGCTGCTCACAAGGACTGCCTGGTGGCTGGGAAGTCTTAAATATCAACAAGGAGCCATTTCATTTAATGCTCTGCACCTGCAAGGGCAAGGAGCAGAGTTGGAGCTGACTTAGTCACTGGGACCTTGGCAGTATAAAAAGGCACCTGGAATGTGACACATCACTTCTCTGTGGGGGAGGAGGCAGAATGTTGGCTCTGAAACTGTTGTGCTTGATAAGGGGTGGTCTTCTTTTGCTAGAGGACAATAAGATCACTTTGTTACTTACCAACTGACATGTGGCTGCCTCACTAAGTAACCTATAAAATATATACAGCACATAGAAAAAAAATTCTTGTTGATTTGTCAGTTTTGTTTTTCCATCTGTTTTCCCTTCCAGCATAACTAACCAACATTTATTAATCTGAAAATAACCACATAATTTGTCGTACTTACTGAGAATCATGGGTGCAGAGGAAAAAACACCTGCAAGTACAAACTAAGTAATGTTTCTATCCACAAGTCTGGAGGACAAGGAGAAAGATCAACATTTTCACTTAGCAACTTTTCAGACTCAGCATGCCTTGGAATCCTAAATAAAAGCTTCCCACCTCCAATTTTATATAATTTTGTCCACCCCCACCCCATTCCTTATGCACCCTATAAAAAGACATAAGTCTTGATCACACTTCGGTACAGATGTGGGTGTATACAGCTGCAAACTTGAAGGCAGACATGCACATGTTTCTGTATACTACAGTCGCTGGTGATTAAAGTCCCCTTTCCACCGCAGGAACATTTATCATTAAACCTGGATTTTGAAAAACCTCGGCGCGTTTCCACCGAAATTACTCAGGGGAAAAAAACTTTCCCTCAACCCCAAACTTTCCCTGAAAAAAGTACCTATAAAAGAGGTAGGACTTTTCAGATTACCAAGAATTCTTGAGGGGCGGGGCTGTGTGCTGAAGAATGCTGATTGTTGGAGCACAACACTTACAATGTTCCGCACTTCCTGGCACGGGCAGCCACTGCAAACTTTATTTAGAATAGAATAGAAATTTATTGTCATTGTTCCAAAAAACCCAATGAAAAACAGTTTGGCAACTCCAGTATTGCAGCAGCAAACATCATACATACATTCATAGCAATAAAAGAGATTAAAAGTGCAACTCGTGCAGACGGTACAGTGCAATTCAGTTCAGTGCAGTTCTCAGTTAATTTCGACAAGCTTCACTTCGTTTGTGTTTTGATTAAGGATGGGTACCGAAACCCAGCACTAAATTAGCCCTGGGGCTAAATTATCAAAGACCGTAGGTTCCGTATCGGTTCTTTTGTGCCAGTACTGAACTCCTCCACATACACACACACATCTACACACAGACGCGTACAAGACACGGTATTCGATCTAGAATAAAAACCACAGCAGCTTAAACACTCATTATTTTAGCAGCAGAAAGCTAAGGTGTCTGCCTTCCTCATCATCACATCATTATCTTATGTTACCTTTCTTTACGTGCCGTGCAATACACTGGAATTTCCCCATTACGGACGAGGGAGACCGCTGTTTGCATGATCCTGGATATATCAATCTAAAATAAAAATGATAATAGCTAGAGGATCCATACTTTTTGCATCAGTGAGCTAAGGCTTCTGTCTTCTGTGTCATCATGTTGTGCACTCCTATGATGTCATTTCACCAGATTGTGTGTAACACATAGGCATTTCTAGCCCATTTTTGAATCCCAGCACCCCTAAAATTTGAGAGACCCCCCTCCCCCCCTTTTTAACACGCTAGAAAAGTGTCAATACCATACAGTACTTGGTTGCAACGTAATATTTTAACAACAAAAATACAGCAGCAATGTCGTATGAACTTTAATGAACACCAAAACAAGCTGAGACAAGCCATCAGTCTCTATACACAGACTGGTGTGATTACACCCATAGTCATATATGAGGAAGTGAATCACTCACTCTTGAAACTCAACTAACTAACAATGTAATGTGACACTGCTTGCTGCCTTCCTCCCACTCCTGCCCTGACTTCACTGCCCCCTCACTTCAGTCCTCCTCCTGTCTTCTCTCTCACACTCTCCATTCCACACTGACCGTTTTTTTTACTGGCTAAGTGGTGGGCTCTGTAAACTGACCAGTCTGTCTTCTGCACCCACATCCCTCTGTCTTTCTGTGGGAAGGATTGAGCGGAAGTGCAAAAGATAACATCTCATAAGTGCTTTTGGAAAAGTCCCCCATCTCTCATGTGTATTCACCCTAAAGCTGTATAAGGGTTACATCATAGAATATATTCTCATGCCTAAAATGGGAGGGACACTTGAAATAAATGTTTTAAATTGAATGTTGCTTAAGTAACTAAAGTGTCAAAAAAGTAATCAGTAAACACATTACTTTACACAGGAAGTAACACTGCAAAGTAGCTTAATGCTTTCAAATAGAATAGAATAGAATAGAATAGATTAGAATAGAATAGAAATAATTTTATTCATTCCCGAAGGCAAATTTATCCAGTAGCTCATAAAAGACAAAAAACAACAACCACACTTTCCCTCATCAACAACAACACAGTGGTATTAAAATATACATAAAATAAAATAAGTCAAAATAAATGCATAAATAGAAATTAAATTAAACTAAAATTGCCCATTCCACAGTCCAGTCCAGTTGTGGCTAATGTCACGTGTGTAAGTGCATGTGACTGGATTCAGGAGGTGTTTATTGCCGTGGGTATGAAGGATCTCCTCAAACACTCAGTTCTGCAATGCTGCCGCAGTGAGATGAGCCAACTGCTGCAATTGTTCCTCTGTTGCTCTAGGAGGCTGTGGAGAGGGTGTCTGCTATTGTCCATTATAGCTTTCATTTTGTTCAGTGTGCCCCTTCTTAGTCGGTCCAGTCTCCTGCTGAGCATGGAGCCAGCTTTTTTAACCAGCTTGTCCAGTTGCTTGGTGTTTTTGTCCATCAAGCTGCCTCCCCAACACACTGTAGCATAGCGGCCACTACACTGGCCATCACCATGTGATAGAACATGGTCAGCATATCCACACACACATCAAAGGACCTCAGTACCCGCAGGAAGAACAGCCAGCTCTGCTTCCTCCTGTAGAGGGCGTCAGTTTTAGAGGACCAGTCCAGCTTCTCATCCAAGAGGACCTCCAGATATTTGTAGCTGTGCACCACCTCAATGTCCTCCATCTGTATGCAGACTGGTTAATGGGGTAACCTCTTCCTTCTGAAATCCACTGCCATCTCCTTGGTTTTGGCTGTGTTCAGGTGGAGACAGCACTTACTGCACCAGTCCCTGAAGGTTTCCACAAGGTCCCTGTACTCCCGCTCCTGATCACTCCTGATACAAGCCACAATAGCTGTATTATCAGAGTATTTCTGTGTGTGGCAGGACTCTGAATTGTACTTAAAGTCTGCTGTGTAGAGTGTGAACGGGGTGCTAAAACAGTTCCCTGTGAAGCACCAGTGCTGCTCCTGACCATCCCAGAGACACACCTTCCAAGCCTGACATACTGAGGCCACTCTGTCAGGTAGTCTGTTATGCAGGAGGTCAGGAAGTGTAACCTAGTCTGCCGGAGGACCCCCTATAAAAAAAACAGGCACCTTCTCTCCTTCTCTCTCTCTCTGTCTGTCTCTCTCTCTCTGTCTCTCTCTCGTGTCCTATTACTGCATCTTGCTAACTTGTCCATTCTGGACGTCACTAACTCGGCTTCTTCTCTGGAGCCTTTGTGCTCCACTGTCTCTCAGGTTAACTCGTATTGCAGCGGTGCCTGGATAGTGTGACGTGTGTGGTTGTGCTGCTGCCGTGGTCCTGCCAGATGCCTCCTGCTGCTGCTGTTATTAGTCATACTTCTACTGTTATTATACACATATGATTATTGTCACATATATATACTATCAGATATTAATATATACTTTCAACATATTGTACCACAGTAACCAGAACTATAATTATAAAATTATAGCTGCTGCACAATGATGGGTCGGGTCCGGGCTATTTTTGGCAAATTTAGGCAATTCTGAGCAACAAACAGGAGAATAGAAAGACAAGACATTTTGGACCACTTGAGGCTTGAACCCACAACTTCTGGAACCAAACACTATCATCTATCACTCTGAGCTAATTGGCAAGTGGCAATACAACCAAGCCATTCACTGTTGTGCAGGCAGATTTGAAACCACTGTAAAAAAAATTCAGTTATCAAGACAAAAATCTGAAAATACACATATTGCAGCATGGAGATGTTGGTAATTTAAAATGCTGTGAAAAATTCAGTTTTTGAGGCTCAATTTTTGATAAATCAAAGAAGGAGAGAGGAAATAGGTTTAAGAAGTTTTACAGTTTTTGAAAAAAAACTGAGTGATGTACTTCACATCACTACATAATTTTTAATAGGTTTAAATGTACAAAGGTTTCTTAAGTATTGGGGCTACAGTTTGATGAAAGTGTGAAGTTTTAGCAGGTTGATTTGTTATGAATTTTCAATGTTTTGAACTTTAGATGCTTGCTGTAGCGCCACCATCAGGACTATTGGCTTGGGTTTACAGCTGAGGTAATCTGGCATGAGACTGGACCTTTGTGCAAAATTTGGTTAACTTTCGCTCATGGTCTGGTCCAAGCTATTTGTTTTTATTTAATTTAGAAGCTTGCTGTGATGCCACCATCAGGACAATTGTCTTGTGTTTCATGTTGAGGACATCTGACGTTTTGATCTGTCATCATTATCATCACCCTTGCTGGGTTTCAAACCCACAACCCCTGACACCAAGAACCAGCTCCTAACTCGCTGAGCTAATCACCTGGAAATGCTGCTGCGTAGCTTCATTTGTCGACTCAGGGAGTCACTGTCCGGGCAGCTGTTGTCAAGGCAGATTTCAAAAATGGTCAAAATGTCAGAAATTCTGTTACCTGAACAAAAATCTGATAATACATAAATTGCATCTTGACAGCATGGAAATGTTGGTGATTTGTTTTGAACTCTAAGTGTTTTGCTTCATAAGAGAAAATCTGATGTTTAAAAATGTCACTCTTACATTGACTTCAGTTGTTCCCATGAGAGCAGAATTCAAAATGTTCTCAAAAATTCAGTTTTTGAGATAAAATTCTGATATTTGCCAAACTTCATCAACCATGACTCCAAAATATTCTCAATTTTTTTCAGGAAGATTGAAATTGTATTTAGCAAGAATTTGATAGTATATGTTTACAGTATTGTTTACAGTCAAACATTTTGATGCAGTGTAGGCTTAATTTTTGATAAATCAAAAATCTGAGAAACAAGTTTTGTGGAGGACGGTCTGAAGATGCTCGCTAGCAAGTTTGGTGACAATTGAGCAAAAATTGTGGGAGGAGATAGGTTTTACAAGTTTTACAGTTTTTGAAACTTTCTTTCTGTCTCATTGTGTCATACGGATTACTGTTAATTTATTATGCTGATCTGTTCTGTACGACATCTATTGTATGTCTGTCCGTCTTGGAAGAGGGATCCCTCCTCACTTGCTCTTCCTGAGGTTTCTGCCGTTTTTTCCCCTGTTAAAGGGTTTTTTTGGGGGAGTTTTTCCTTATCTGCTGTGAGGGTCCTAAGGACAGAGGGATGTCGTATGCTGTAAAGCCCTGTGAGGCAAATTGCGATTTGTGATATTGGGCTTTATAAATAAAACTGATTGATTGATTGATTGATTATTTAACAACTCTCTCCGTTGCTGTTGTTACTGACCAGGTGGATCTGCCAGCCCCACAGTGTAATTTGTGCTCGCCAAAAAATGAACTGCCTCTTTTGTGTCGAAACTCACAAAATGGCCACCAGGCCATGGCAATATTGTTCCAGATAAACTGAAATTTAAAAAAACTTTAAATGGCAAAAAAATTGCCTAAAATTGAACTGTGGATTCAAAATGGCCAACTTTCTTTCTGATTTAGGGTATAGCTCCAAAAGGCTTTTTGCTACATGCACGGTGGTGTGGTTAGCGCTGTCGCCTCACAGCAAGAGGGTTGCCGGTTCGATCCCGGGCGTGGGAGCCCCTCTGTGCGAAGTTTGCATGTTCTCCCCGTGTCAGCGTGGGTTCTCTCCGGGCACTCCGGCTTCCTCCCACAGTCCAAAGACATGCAGTGCAGTTTGGGGACTAGGTTAATTGATAACTCTAAATTGTCCGTAGGTGTGAATGTGAGCGTGAATGGTTGTTTGTCTCTATGTGTCAGTCCTGCGGCCTGTCCAGGATGTACCCTGCCTCTCACCCGATGTCAGCTGGGATAGGCTCCAGCCCCCCCACGACCCCCAAGAGGATGAAGCGGTTAGAAGATGAATGAATGAATGAATGAAATAACAGGGTTTCGGCTCTTTGGGCTTGAGCTCCCTTAGACCAGCATAAACTAAATCTGATTCTGCCCATCCAGGGCTTGAACCTCTAATAATGAGAACAATTAGGGTTTCAGGAAGACGCTTTGCTGCTTGGACCCCTAACAGCACAAATACAATTGAGTTTCAGCCCTTTGAGCTTGAACCCCAAATGCTGCAACAAAAACAACAGAGCTCCAGTGTCACCTCTCCCCTATATGAGGCTCCAGCAGCGAGCCCAAAGGAAAAAAGCCACATAAGCTGACACTGCCTTCTCCTAAGATTGCCTGATTTCACAGTAAGTATACTGGGATTGATTTAGTGCTTTATTTGCATTTATCTATCACCAATGATTTAGTTAAGTTATGAATGAATCATGGTTTTCAAATTGTTTGCAAACTGAGTAAGGTTAACAAACATTAGCAAGGACTTGCTAGTCCCTTGGCAAGAATTTGCTATAAGGTTATTCTAGCTACAGTTGCATTAATGGAGATGGATACACAGATTGTAGACTATTGCAGGATTCAACACTGATCTTCTGTTGATCTAAAGAAAGTCTTCTGTTAACATTAATGTTAAATATAAAATGGTCAACCTAATTATTTGCAGTGTTACCTAGCTAACATTAGCACTGCTGAGAGGAAAAGAGGGAAAATGCTAGTTGCATACACAGTAAAATGTTAACAGATATTTTATGGAAATAACATTTTGTACACAATAAGTTCTTCCTTGAAAAACTGTGAAGTGAAGAGAGTGGTTTTGTTTTTGTCATTCCTGTACATTTTCTTTTGACGCAGACAATTTAGGAGCAGCAGTCTGTTAGCTTGTACTTAGTTGTTAGCTAGTTACCCAGTGTGATGCCTGTTTGTGGCTAGCTCAACATTGTGTGCTAACGTAGCCACAAAGTGTAATAGCTATTTCTGTACACATCCATGCCACTAAGAGGTGGGGCACAACGTCCAGTTTTGCTGTAAGCAGCCTAGATAGAGTATGTTATCAAGCAAGCAGGGTAAAGGAAAAAGACCTTGTACATTAATGTTGTTAACCATTATGTGAGTTGCTCATGTTTCTCGCGTGTTATTTTTCTGCAGTATGAGGGCAACCATAAACTTTGAAATGTTTGCGAGTTGATAAGGACACCCTGAATACACAGTTAGTTTTGATGTCTCATTTGTGGAGGAATAGCGAGTTAAGCCTGGCTTAACTGGTCCTCTGAAGGACCTAGCTTTGTACTCCTGGGGGTCCACTGGATACGCATACTCTCACAGTTTACGTTGTACTAGTCCAGTCACAATTCTGTTGGCCAGGCTCCAGTCACACAGTCAACAAGGGTAGAATAAAATATTGCTTTGATGAATTGTTTGAAAAAAAAAAAAATGTAAAAAGAAAAATGTTTAAATTACAGCTATTAATCAGAATGCTGGTGTTAAAATTTATTTTCGGTTGAAAGTTTATGTAACATTCATTCTGTTGCTTTGCATCTTTTTGTTGCGCAGGAATGCCTTCTTTTGGCAAAGCCTGTTTCCAGACATTTTACAGCTTGATTGCCCGGTTAAAAATATTTCTTAGAAAATTTATCAAAAACTAATCAAATGTAATAAGTTAAATTACTTTGATGAGGTAATTAAAATAGTTGCATAATGTATTAAATTTCTAACAGGGTAACTAGTAATCTGTAACCAATTACATTTCAAAAGTAACCTTTCCAGCACTGTTTATATCCAGTTCACACTGAACTCACTTACATTGAGTTCAGGTACACGAAAAGCCAGATCAGTTACTTTAAGACAGTAGGCTAAGGAGATAGTAATAAATAAAATTAAGTCTTAAGATCAGTCAGCTAAGGATTTTGCACGTGAGGGGGGCCATAAAAGTTGCTGGGCCCTTACAGTGCCTTAGACACTGACTGCAAATCGGGTCACAATGCAAGGCTGTTAACCTAAAATACTGTCAGCCAGCTGATGTACAGACAGTTAGGGGAAGAAAAGAATGGATGGATGAAGGAAGCACTCTTTTCTTAGGAATTAATTATTGATGTTTATTGAAAGATACTGACTTTAATGAGCACATTAAGAAAATGGTTTACAAGACTCGCGAACTACAGCCTAATGATTTTGGTGCTCATGTATGATGTTTCATACTCAAATGACACAGTGAATACATCAGTATTAAAAGTCATCAAATCTATCAAGATAAAATAGGATGAAAAGTAATGTAGCTGTGTATAACCATATCTGAATGTGTGGAAACATTTTGATCAAATGAACGGAAGGAAGCTTCAAAAGGAATTTAGGATTTGATTTGTACTTGTAGATTTGATTCGAGATGTAAATGCAGGTGTCATAGAGTTGAGTGCTGTGTGAACTATTTTTCATACACAAACAGGTAAACTGCTAATGTTTGTACAAATCTTTATGCACTCAGATCTTTATCATTTATAAGAAAAATGTTATGCACAGCTGTAGATGTTCTTACAGATTCAAAAACTAAATTTATTTGTTCAGATATATTTTTTATTTTATTTTATTTTATTTTTTCAAACATTTTGTTTTGTTTTGTTAGTGGTTTTGTAGCCTTGTGTAACATCTTGCCCAAGGGACTACAGAAAAAATAGCCTCTTGGCTAATTCTGGCATTTTTATACCATGTGAATTCATTAATTTGCACTGTCCTTTTTTAAATAAACTAACTCAAACTTATTTGAATTCCTTGATTAAAATGTTTTTACACATTCACACATTTAAATGCAATAATACAAAATGTTTTCACACATTCAGATATGGTCAAACACAGCTACAATAGACTTTTTAATTGCTGTACTGTTGCTCAGGCAAACGCACATCTACTGCAGAGCTTCTTCGCATATGACGTCATATGCGATGTGCTCTGTCCAGATGGAGGGCAGGCAGCTAGAGGCAAAGTCTACCTACACTGCACACAAATATCTATGATTTGCACCGTTTTTGACTGTTGCATTTAATTAGACTGAGAAAAAAACAAAAGACACTTTACGTTCCGAAAATAGTGTCACACAAAAAGTTGAAGTAAAAAAATCATGGAGAAACACTGGCAGGTGCAGATCAAAATGCTCTGTCTGTCTGGAGGAGCACAGTCCACTGATTTAAACCCAGATTTTTAACAGCGTTTACCAGGCGTCTTGGAATGGTTGACCTAGTAGGTAGAAAATAGCTAAAGTTAACTAGTAACATTAGTCTGAAGATGGTGCATCCATTTACAGAGCTGAAATGTAAAAGAAAGTAAGAAGAAAGTTAGGCCTACCCTAGCACATTGACTTACCTGACCAAAAACAAGACAACATTCGAATCGTTTCAGTCGTGGAACCAACTGCTCACAAAATAGTTATAGCCCACTAGACTTTTGTACACTTTCATCAGCTCGCCCTGTAAGGTTAGTAACGTTAGGAAGTCTGGAGAATGAAATAATTAGTAATTCCAATCGTGTCCACACCAGGCAAGTCGGTCAAATTGTGGGGCAAAATAAAAAAAACACTTCATTTTGCATGGATCTCATCCAACACCAGTTTCAGTTCTCTGATGATACCTGTTGCCTGCAGGCTCATCCAACCCTTTTGTCCCTTTCCTCTATATGCAGTTCACACCATAGACATATATACATAGACGCTGCATTGACTGCCGCTGCCTATTGGAGCTGACGTCCTAGCCTAGCCATCTTGGATGGGTCTCGCTTCGCCTCCACAGTGCATTCACTTCTATTGAGGAAGGAGCTGTATGCACAAGTAAAATAGAGTAACTCACTGAATTTTCAACTGATTTTCACGCGGTTTGGTTCATTAGAAACGGCACACATGTAGTTATGATAGAGAATGCTTGCGAACATTAAAAATGCGGGATTTCATGCTTTAATACTTTCTGCAGATAGCAACAGCATGTTATTTAGGTCACAACACAGTTCGTTTATTCACCTCAACCCCAGAGTGGAATATAGATATATATATAGATAGATAGATAGATAGATATGTGTGCTGTATAAACACAATATACACAATAGAAAACATAGTATAGCATATTAT